>CM062808.1:454998902-455545806 GCA_031772625.1 Pinus tabuliformis | reverse complement strand
CTAAAGTTCTCCCCTTTAGCAGTTCTGATCACTATCCGATTCAATTAGAAATCAAGGGGTTTGATTCTCCCAGGAATAAACCCTTCAGGTTTGAGAATATCTGGCTCTCCCACCCAGACTTCATCGGCAACATTGAAAAAATGATGGATTGAAGATCGCAGATCTAGGGCACTAATATGTTCATTCACACAAAAGACTGCAGCATATTAAATTCAGACTCAAAGAATGGAAAAAGAAGGTCTTGGTAAAATTTTTCTGGATAAAAAGGCAGTGGAAACCAAACTACAGGACCTCAGTCAAGCATTGATCACAGAGGGTTTTGATAAAGTCAAAATTCAGCAAGCTGATAAATACCATCAATAATGGGTGGAATTATGCAAACAAGAGGAAATATTTTGGAGACAAAGTCTCGTATTCAATGGCTCAAAGAAGGTGAACGTAATACTAAATTTTTTCATAGATCCACCTTTAGCTAGTATAGCTCACAACAGAATCTCTTCGATATTGAATGACAATGGAGAGCTCCAAATCTCTCATAAGAATATCGAAGATGTGTTCGTTCAACATTTTAGAAGTATCACTAAGGAAAATAATCCAGAAAGAGAGAAATGCATCATAGAAATTACAAAAAATATCCCTAAGCTGGTGTCAAGAGAGGATAATTTAAACTGAACAAACTAGTCACCGAAGAGGAAGTCAGTGAGGTTATTAAAGACATGCAGAATGGAAAAGATCCTGGTCTAGATGGTTTCAATGTGGATTTTTTTAAGGCTTGCTGGAACATGTCAAGCAAGACATTCTGAATGTTGTGGAGGATTCCAGAAGAAGCAGGACTATTCTAAGAGCCCTCAACACCTCCTCATCTCTCTGATCCCTAAACATGATTCCAGCCCTATTGCTGATAAGTATAGACCCATTTCTTTATTCAAGTGGTATATAAGATTATATCCAAGGTTTTGGCTAGCAAACTCAAACCTCTTCTTCCTTCTTTAATCTCAGGTGAACAATATGGTTATGTGGAAGGCAGACAAATCCTTAATAATATTATTCAGTCCACGAGACAGTTCACATGCTAACATGCAAAAAAACAGGCTGGTATGATCATGCAATTAGATATTGCCAAAGCCTATGACAAGGTAAACTGGATCTATATCAATATGATCCTTTCTGCTTTTGGGTCTGATCACAACTGGGTCAGATGGGTTCTAGCTCTAGTTACCTCTTCCAACTTTTCTATTCTGGTAAATGGATCTCCCTCAGATATCTTCACTCCTTCTAGGGGCCTCAGGCAGGGTGACCCACTCTCTCCCTTTCTCTTCATCCTCATGATGGAAGGATTGGGCAGAGCCATAAAGCATGCTAAAGCCTTGGAAAAATTAAGGGCCTTCAATTAATGGAGAATGGTTAGACAATGATTCACCAACAATTTGTGGATGATACAATACTGCATGGAATTCCTACTACAGTCAAAGAAGCTTCAGCATACAAACAAATCCTGAATAACTTTCCCTTGGCTACAGGTATGGAAGTTAATCTCTCCAAATCTAATTTTTTTTTCTTAAATACCAACATTTTAATTTAGAGAAATATCTCCAGAATTCAGGGCTTTCAAAGGGATTCCCTCCCTTCAAAGAATTTGGGAATTCCCCTACAGCCAGGCCCCTGCACAAAAGTATTTCGGAACAGGTGCTCAACAAGATGCAAGAGAAAGTTAAAAAATAGACTATCAGATCATTAAACCTAGACGATAGGTTGATACTGACAAAATCCGTTCTACAGTCAATCCCGATTTTCTTTTTATCAGCCCTCCCAGCTCCCAAATTGTCTTACAGCAATTCAGGAATATCTAGAGAGACATCCTCTGTGCAAGGAAGAAATAGGCCCTTGTTTCTTGGGATAAAATCTGAAAACCTAAGAGTCACGGGGTCTAGGCTTAGATGATCAGGAAAATTCTAAGTAATGTACTAGGAGCCAAACTCTAGTGGAGATGGGTTAAAGAACTAGAATCTCAATGGGATAAAACTTGGAAAGAAAAGAAAAATATGCAAGTTCATGGCAAAAAAATGATCTTATTAGAATGTTTGGAAACATAAAGGGCTCTTACATCTAGAATAAAGCCTAGGAAAATAGAAGCCTAGTACAAGACTACAGTTTTCTGGAAATCAGAGCAGGAGATCTTGCTCTCTTTTGGGAGGACAAATGGCAACAAGAACCAATGCTGTTAAAAGAGAACTATATTATTCCCAAGCAGGAACAGATTCCCAGGGATTAACCAAAGTTAAAGATTTCTGTAATCTTCCTCACAACTCCAGAAAATGGAGAAATTTTAGAAACATAGACTATAGAGATGAGAGCCCCCTAAAAACAAAATCCGAGGCAATTATGAGCATGCCAAGACAAATGAAAATCTTAGTAATAGAGGGGTAGGATCAGTTAAAGATGGGGCTCAATAAAGAAGGGAGAAGTGTGCAAATCCATAAGAATCTTTTGTTTTAGCTGGGAATTCTTACAGAGGTATAAGCGACCTTTGTACCATAATGAATCATTTTTCCAGCTAAATGTATCAGACATACTGGAATCTTGTTGTAACTTTCGAATAAGTGCCCATACTTCTTCGTCATTCCATTCCTCTCCTCCCTTGCTTCTTTTATCCAATCTGTTTGGATAATAGAAATGGTGCACAACAATGCTTCCACATCCTCATCCTTCCTTGAGAGTGCATCTGCCACCACATTTTGCTTCCCTTTTTTGTAGATGATTTCAAATTCATAACCCAACACCTTTGTGACCCACTTTTGTTGCTCTTCAGAGGATAATCTTTGTTCTAAAAAGTATTTAAGGCTATCATGATCCGTTTTTACCTTGAAGTGTCTTCCCATTAGGTAGGTCACCATTTCTTAAGTGCATGGAGTATTTTCCAACATTTCCTTCTCATAAGTAGCTTTGTGTAAAAACTTTCCCTTGATTGGATACTTTCAAAAGCAATGGCTCTTTCATCTTGCATTAAAACAACACCAATTCCATTTCTTGAAGTATCGCATTCCACAATAAAGGTTTTTTTGAATTCTGGTGTAGCTAAGACTGGTGCTTGGCACATTGCCTCTTTAAGATGTTCGAATGCCTTTGTTGCTTCTGGAGTCCATGAAAATGCATCTTTCTTCAATAGTGTTGTTAGAGGTGCTGCTATTCTCCCATAATTTTTAACAAACTTGCGATAATACCCTGTCAACCAGAGAAATCCTCACAGATGCTTTATGGATGTGGGAATTTTCCATTCCTTAATGGATTTAATTTTTCTAGGGTCTACCTTAACTCCTCCATGAGATACAATATGACCCAGATATTCCACCTCTTATACTCCAAAGGAACGTCTGGATCTTTTTGCATATAATTGTTTCTCCTCCAATAGTTGTAGCACCCTGTCAACATGTTCAACATGATCCTTCCAAGACTTGTTGTAGATTAGTATATCATCAACAAAACTAACAATAATTTTCTAGGGAATGGTTTGAAAATTGAATTCATCAAACCTTGAAATGTTGAAGGTGCATTGGTAAGGCCAAAAGGCATGACCAAAAATTCATAATGACCCTCATGAGGTCTAAATGTTGTTTTCGGAATGTCTTCAATCTTCATTATGATTTGATGGTATCCTAAACGAAGATCCAACTTGGTGAAGTAAATTGATCCATGCAATTCATCTAGTAATTCATCAATGACAGGAATGGGAAACTTATCTTTAATAGTGAGCTTGTTGAGCTCCCTATAATCCGGACACATGCGCCATGATCCAACCTTCTTCTGCACCAATACGACTGGAGCAAAGAAAGAACTTTGACTTGGTTGAATTATACCAGCCTCTAGCATTTCTGCAACCATACATTTAATTTCACTCTTTTTGGCATCGAGATATTTGTATGGCCTGGTGTTTGGAGGAACACTTCCTCGAATCAGATGAATAGCATGATCATGATCACGAATAGTGGGATACCTTTGGAGTCTCAAATACCTTGGAATGATTGTCCAAGACTTTTTGGAGATCTGGAGAAATAGATGATTCCACTGTGGACACATCTAGCGAACATAATTGTGCAATTACACCTTCTGTTCCTTTTTTAGAAGCTTTGTCATACCGTTAGAGCTAATTATCTTTCCCGGTTTCCCTGCAATACCCCTTAATTCAACTTCCCTTCCTTCCACAGAAAATTTCATGAAAAGTTTCTTGAAAATTAAAAGCTATTGTACCCAAGGATTGTAGCCATTGGACTCCTAGTACAACATCAGCACCTCCCATTGGAATGGAAATCATTGGGCTAGTGGATGCATATTCTCCCATGGATAGCTTGATATTATGGCACTTTCCCGAGCAATTTGTTGTTCCTCCATTTGCAACCATCACTTGATACTCTAGTGCTGGATATAAGAAGCAATTCAATTCTCTTTCTACCTTACAATGAATAAAATTTTGGGTACTTCCTGAAACAATCAACACTATTACCTTTTTCTCTTGATTTGTCCTTCTATCTTGATGGTTTGAGGAGTGGTAATTCCCACCAATGCATTACAAGATATGGTTGGATTCATTTCTTCTTTATCTAGGCTTTGTTTCTGGATTATATCCTCTTATTTTGAACCTTTCTTACTCCTTTTTTCTTCCTCCTCTTCACAATGTATGTAGAATAATTTCTTCTTAGCACACTTATGACCTTTAAGTATTTTCTATCAGAATTCTAACAATGTCCTTTTGCTCTTTTTTCTTCCAATTGTTTGGTGTCAACCTTATAGGTTGTGGAATACTAGTGGAAACAACACTTCCATCTTTATAGTTGTGAGTGGTATGCTTCCTAGTTGCCATAATTTTGCTTTCCATTTTTCTTGTTAACTTGAATGCCTTCTCTAATGAATCAGGTTCCCAAAGGCGAACATCATGTTGGATATTATCCTTTAAAGACCCTATGAACACATCAATCCTATGCTCCTCTAGAATATCGTTTACCCTTATGTTTATTTTTTGAACTCCTCAATGTGCTCCATTATTCAACCCTTTTGTTTGAGACTTATCAATTGGCTAAAAAAAGTGTTGCTTTTTTTGTATCCTCATAATGTGCTATCAATTCTTCTGTAAAAATTTCCCAAGTGATAAATTGTTTACGAGAGCAAAGTCATTGATACCATACAAACTGATTTGGTTCCAAATATAAAGTTTCAATACGTACCTTTTGTGTGTTTTGCACATTATTGAGATCGAAAAATTGCTCCATCTATAATATCCATGTTGCGGGATCCTTGCATCAAACTTCCTCATATCAATTTTTGGAATATGGTAGGTCTTTGATCCAAAATTAGAGTCTATGGAATCATGATTAACATTTCTTTTGTTCTCATCATGAGTTTCCTTTAGTACCCTTTCACCATTACTGACCCTTTATTATAGCAACTTATTCATATTTATAATCAATTCTTCCATGTCTGTCTTCAAATCTATCTTCAAATCATCCATCTTGGCTTCCACGTCATTCATCTTAGCTTCTACACCTTTCTTTAAACAATCCATATTAGCTTCTACACCTTTCTTTAAACCATCCATCTTATATTCTGTTCCTTTTTGTGCAAGGGACAGTTGTTGCACATGGTCTTGTAATTTTGATATACCATGTGCATTTCTTTCTCTTCTTCATGAGTCATGCTAGAGCTTTCAGGTTTCTTACTAGGTGTTTTGAATTTTTCTTCCTCAAGACATCAGTTACCGATAATACTTCTCTACTAGCCCTTTCAATTCCCTCAAAATAACTTTCAAACCAAGCTTAAGAAAAAATTTAAGAAAATCTACACACCTCTTTTTCACTTTGTAGGAGCTCGATATTGCCTCTCATGTATCTCTGTACTTTTCAATAATCTAGATCTAGATTTATGACCTGCAGCAGCCCTTTGTGTCCTCCTTCCAATTCCACATGTCTGACCCAAATTGGATTATCCAAGGAAGTTATGCGAAATCTCCCACAGTGACTTGATTATAGACTAGTTCAGTAGAGTGAACTTGTATGATGTGCCACGAGTCGCATACTCTTTCTGTACCTTCTTCTTACGAAATTTCAATTCGATCCCCAGAGAGAAAGTTATGACGTTTTTCTCCCCAGGTCACCTATTTGGAATGTAATTCAGGAGTCTGCAAAAAGACCAACTTCCTCAGATCATATCTCAGCAAATATATTTGCAAACAGCTCTAAAATTCGGACTGGAGGTTCAGCGTGATTTCTTATCAAATGGGTTTTTTTTGCAACTTCTGAAACGTTGCAGAAAAGAAGATATAATGAAAATACCACGATGACCTGTTTGGAGCAGCGAAACCCTAGAATCCAAAGCTCTGATACCAAATGTTATGAAACCAACTCAAGAAAGGATAGAAAAGATAGATCAACGCCTTAGAATTCAACCTCTTCGAGGGGGAAACCTCCTTTACATTACATAAATGAACAATTCTAGGATGATTCAAATGACAAAACCTCCTTTCTATATATAGGAATCTAAGGAGTCACAATATAACCAAGCCGACCTAACAATAATAATATAAAGCCACAAAAATAACAATAGAGGGATTCTATGGGGCACAGTAATAACAATATGGGGATAATAGGGGCACAACAATATTAATAAGGGGTACAACTACAATAGTAATGGGTAATCACTAGTATTATAGGGACCAAACATCATTTTACATCTAGGGTTTCTAGAATCTCTACTAGGGTTTCATTGTAAACTCTAGCTACAATTATTAAAAATTTAATAAAACAACTAAGTTAGGGTTTCAATCACATGAGAGCATATACACCTAAGGTTTCATTCCTATAAATTTAAATTAACTATTATAAAGGTTTTATCATCAACCCTAAATTTCAATAAACCCTAAAGAGCTCGGGTTTTATCATATGTTATAAATATCATCAACAAAACATAAAAAGTTAGGGTTTTGTAGTGAACCCTAAGGGTTAGAGTTTTACCTGGGTAAAAAAAGATAGATAGTGTAATAAGGGTTGATTTAATTCAAATATTAAACACCCTAATAAGAATGTTGATGATTCATAATCGTAGACATGAGAGAATTAGTAATATAAAACTTTTAAAGATAACGTGATAGTACATTCTTATATGAAAAATATCTAAAACAAATCTTATAATCTTAAAGATACCTTCGTTGATCCTTTTAAAAATCTTGTAGGTTTTCCTATTGAAGGGATCCCAATGCAACAAATATTCTTTCTTTTTATTGGAGTCTCCCTCTGAAACAAGCAACAATCCTTAATCTAAGAACCTTTTAGAGCATACTTGCAAAATTTAGAAGACAAGGGGAAAATGGCGGGAGCAAGCAGCAAGGTTTCAGAAAGTAGCAATGACTCTTTCTAATGGAGGGCGACAGAGGAGGTAGCTCGGCTCCCTCCTACAAGGATGCGGTATCCAACAAAGGCAAAACACCGGTGATAAACAACAAAGGCATGGCTGAGGAAAAAAACAAAGATAATGATAAGGGGATAGAGGGACCAAGACCAAGGTAAACAGTAGCATAAAGGACAAGGAGGAAGAAGACAAAAATCATGGTTCTCGAGACCAAAAGCAAAAGGGACCTTGTAAGCCTAAAGGACAAATCACTCCCAAAATAATAGTAAATGATCCTGCTATGCAAGCGCACAGAGAACACATGGGTAACTATGCCATTATCTATAAATTTCATGGGACTATGGCCCATTGAAAAAGCTTTACAAACGTGGATCAAGTATCACTGGAAACCCAAAGGAAGCATTGACCTACATCTTGGGTCAAAAGGATTCTTCACAGTAGTGTTCTCCAACATCGAAGAGAAAGGCAGAATATTCAAAGGAGACCCTACTTTTATGTAGCAGCTGGTCTCTATATGAGGCCTTGGATGATGAACTTCATCCCAGAGCGGGAAACCTTCACCTCAGTTCTAGTATGGTATGGCTATATTCTCTACCTCTTGTTTATTGCAAGCTGAATCGCTAGCAGCTATTGGCAATAAACTACGGTGTTTTGTCAAATTTATGAAGCCACAAGAAGAGGGAAATATACCTCCTTTGCAAGAATATGTGTGGAAATGGATCTATCATAAGCTCTTCCAGATGAAGTTATTTTGGAAGTTTTTGATAAGGAATGGGTGCAAACAGTGGACTATGAGCATATCCCATTCGGATGCCATAGATACCATGAACATGGACACCTATTCAGAGTTTTCCCTTTTAGCAAAGGAGACAACAAAGGAACCTCAATACTGCGGAGGATACATAAAAATTTCAGAAAGTGGCAAGCAGAGGAAAAGGTGGAAAAAAGAGAATAAATCAACAACAGAAAAAGAGGCAGAAGGTCAGTCAAAACCAGTTTCAAGTGCTAGACGAGAATGGAGAAAACACAAAGGAAATCAATCTCAGGAAGAAGATCCTAATGAAAATGAAAAGGAAGAAAACAATAAAAAATCTCAAGATATGGGTTATCAAAATGAGACTATTATGAGTGAAACACAAATGGAGATGGACCAGGAAATGACCCAAAGAGAAATAGATCTGGAAGATCATGAATTATAGGAAATTATAGATAAGGAAAACATGGACCTGGAAGGATTCTTAAGGCAAGGATCCAAGGGAGGAATTGAATCAATACCTCCTAAAGAATGCTCTAGAATAAAACCATTATTTTTATGGAAAACCCAGGAAAGAGGGTTGGATAAAGGTAAAAGTATTCACAAGCAGGAGCACAGAGGTGTAAAAACTATGAAATTAACTCCAGGATTAGCAACTAGAAATCCAGCAAAGAAAAGGGGCAAGAAAAAGAAAAATGAGCTCTTGATGGAGTGTGGAAAGCTAATGATATATTCGGGTAAGATGAAATACTTAACCAATTACTCTTTCACAAATATTTAATTATGAAGTTCATATCTTGGAATATCAGAGGTCTAGGTAGTAAAAGAAAACAAAGAATGTTAAGTAACATAATGAAGCTATCAACACCGATATAATCTTTATTCAGCAAACAAAATGCTCCATTCAAAAATTAAAGCAAATCCATAGCAAATGGATGGATAGATTTGAGTTTCTCGAAGTGAAAGCAGAGAACATAGCGGGAGGCATCCTTATTGTATGGAAACCCTAAAAAGTCAACATATTAGATGCAAAGGCATCAAGAAATTATTTATCTGTTATTACTCAACCAGTGGGAGTCATGGATACTTTCCTGGTCACAAATGTTTATGGTCCACAAAGAATAGATGAGAAACTAAGACTCTTAAATTCCTTGGTAGAGATCAGAAGCATAAATGAAGAAATAACTTGGGTCTTAGGAGGAGATTTTAACATGATTAAATCACTTTCTGAAAAAAAAAAAAGGAGGCACCAGATTGCTTAATAAAGACTCCGAACTATTCCAAACCTTCACAGATGATATGAATCTGGTTGACTCGGCAATGCATAATGACCTTTTTACTTGGAACATCAAAATAGGAGGTGAGGCTCAGGTAGCCTCCAAGTTAGATAGATTGTTGACCTTAGAGGAGCTTATGCTAGCAAATAGAGAAATAACAACTAAATTTCTCCCCTTTAGTGGTTCTGATCACTAGCCGATTCAATTAGAACTCAAGGGGTTTGATTCTCCCAGGAATAAACCCTTCAGGTTTGAGAATATCTGGCTCTCCCACCCAGACTTCATCAACAACATTGAAAAATGGTGGATTGAAGATCTGCAGATCTAGGGCACTAATATGTTCATCCTACACAAAAGACTGCAACATATTAAATTCAGACTCAAAGAATGGAACAAGAAGGTCTTTGGTAACATTTTTGTGGATACAAAGGCAGTGGAAACCAAACTACAGGAACTCAATCAAGCATTGATCACAGAGGGTTTTGATAAAGTTAAAAGTCAGCAAGCTGATAAATACCATCAAGAATGGGTGGAATTATGCAAACAAGAGGAAATCTTTTGGAGACAAAAGTCTCGTATTCAACGGCTCAAAGAAGTGAATGTAATACTAAATTTTTTCATAGATCCACCTTAGCTAGTATATCTCACAATAGAATCTCTTCGATATTGAATGACAATGGAGAGCTCCAAATCTCTCATAAGAATATCGAAGGTTTGTTGGTTCAACATTCTAGAAGTATCACTAAGGAAAATAATCCAGACAGAGACCAATGCATCATATAAATTACAAAAAATATCCCTAAGCTGGTGTCAAGACAGGATAATTTAAACTGAACAAACCAGTCACTAAAGAGGAAGTCATGAGGTTATTAAAGACATGCAGAATGGCAAAGATCCTGGTCCAGATGGTTTCAATGTGGATTTTTTTTAAGGCTTGCTGGAACATTGTCAAGCAGGACATTCTGAATGTTGTGGAGGATTCCAGAAGAAGCAAGACTATTCTGAGAGCCCTCAACACCTCCTTCATCTCTCTGATCCCTAAAAAGGATTCAACCCTGATTGCTAATAACTATAGACCCATTTCTTTATGCAATGTGGTATATAAGATTATATCCAAGGTATTGGCTAGCAAACTCAAACTTCTTCTTCCTTCTTTAATCTCAGGTGAACAATATGGTTATGTGGAAGGCAGACAAATCCTTAATAATATTATTCTAGTCCACGAGACAGTTCACATGCTAACCAGCAAAAAATAGGCTGGTATGATCATGCAATTAGATATTGCCAAAGCTTATGACAACAAGGTAAACGGGATCTATATCAAGAGGATCCTTTATGCGTTGGGTTTGATCACAACTGGGTTAGATGGGTTATGGCTCAAGTTACCTCTTCCAGCTTTTCTATTCTAGTGAATGGATCTCCCTCAGATATCTTCACTCCTTCTAGGGCCTCAGGTAGGGTGACCCACTCTCTCCCTTTCTCTTCATCCTCATGATGGAAGGATTGGGCAGACCCATAAAGCATGCTAAAGCCTTGGAAAAATTAAGGGCCTTCAATTAATGGAGAATGGTCAGACAATGACTCACCAACAATTTATGGATGATACAATACTGCATGGAATTCCTACAGTCAAAGAAGCTTCAGCATACAAACAAATCCTGAATAACTTTCCCTTGGCTACAAGTATGGAAGTTAATCTCTCCAAATCTAAATCTTTTTTCTTAAATACCAACATTTTAATTTAGAGAAATATCTCTAGAATTCAGGCTTTCAAAGGGATTCCCTCCCTTCAAAGAATTTGGGAATTCCCCTTACAGCCAGGCCCTTGCACAAAATTATTTCGGAACAGGTGCTCAACAAGATGCAAAAGAAAGTAAAAAAATGGACTATCAGATCATTGAACCTGGACAATAGGTTGATACTGACAAAAACCATTCTACAGTCAATCCCGATTTTCTTTTTATCCAGCCCTCCCAGCTCCTAAAGGTGTCTTACAGCAATTCAGGAATATCTAGAGAGACATCCTCTGGTGCAAGGAAGAAATAGGCCCTTGTTTCTTGGGATAAAATCTGCAAACCTAAGAGTCACGAGGGTCTAGGCTTAGATGATCAGGAAATTCTAAGTAATGTACTAGGAGCCAAACTCTGGTGGAGATGGGTTAAAGAACCAGAATCTCAATGGGCTAAAACTTGGAAAGAAAAGAAAAATATGCAAGTTCATGGCAAACAAAAATGATCTTATTAGAATTTTTGGAAACATAAAGGGCTGTTACATCTGGAATAAAGCCTAGGAAAATAGAAGCCTAGTACAAGACTACAGTTTTTGGGAAATCAGAGCAGGAGATCTTGCTCTCTTTTTGGAGGAAAAATGGCAACAAGAACCAATGTTGTTAAAAGAGGACTATATAATTCTCAAGCAGGAAACAGATTCCCAGGGATTAACCAAAGTTAAAGATTTCTGTAATCTTCCTCACAACTCCAGAAAATGGAGAAATTGTAGAAACAAAGACTATAGAGATGACAACCCCCTAAAAACAAAATCCGAGGCAATTATGAGCATGCGAAGACAAAGGAAAATCTTAGTAACAGAGGGGTAGGATCAGTTAAGATTGTGGCCTCAATAAAGAAGGAGAAGTGTGCAATTCCATAAGAATCTTTTGTTTTAGCTCGAATTCTTACAGAGGTATAAGTGATCTTTGTACCATAATGAATCATTTTTTCCAGCTAAATGTATCTGACATACTGGAATCTTGTTGTAACTTTCGAATAAGTGCCCACACTTCTTCGTCATTCTTCCATTCCTCCCTTGCTTCATTTATCCAATCTGTTTGGATAATAGAAATGGTGCACAACAATGCTTCCACATCCTCATCCTTCCTTGAGAGTGCATCTGCCACCACATTTTTCTTCCCTTTTTTTTAGATGATTTCAATTCATAACCCAACATCTTTGTGACCCACTTTTGTTGCTCTTCAAGAGATAATATTTGTTCTAAAAAGTATTTAATGCTATCATGATCTGTTTTTACCTTGAATTGTCTTCCCATTAGGTAGGGTCTCCATTTCTTAAGTGCATGGAGTATTTCCAACATTTCCTTCTCATAAGTAGCTTTGTGTAAAATATTTTCCTTGATTGGATGACTTTCAAAAGCAATGGGTCTTTCATCTTGCATTAAAAACACACCAATTCCATTTCCTGAAGTATCGCATTCCACAATAAAGGTTTTTGTGAAGTCCGGTGTAGCTAAGACCGGTGCTTGGCACATTGCCTCTTTAAGATCTTCGAATGCCTTTGTTGCTTCTGGAGTCCATGAAAATGCATCTTTCTTCAATAATGTTGTTAGAGGTACTGCTATTCTCCCATAATTCTTAACAAACTTGCGATAATACCCTGTCAACCAGAGAAATCCTGAGAGATGCTTTATGGATGTGGGAATTTCCATTCCTTAATGGATTTAATTTTTCTAGGGTCTACCTTAACTCCTTCATGAGATACAATATGAACCAGATATTCCACCTCTTATACTCGAAAGGAACATCTGGATCTTTTTGCATATAATTGTTTCTCCTCCAATAGTTGTAGCACCCTGTCAACATGTTCAACATGATGCTTCCAAGACTTGTTATAGATTAGTATATCATCAAAAAATACTAACACAAATTTTCTAGGGAATGGTTTGAAAATTGAATTCATCAAACCTTGAAATGTTGAACGTGCATTGGTAAGGTCAAAAGGCATGACCAAAATTTCATAATGACCCTGATGAGGTCTAAATTCTGTTTTCGGAATGTCTTCAATCTTGATTCTAATTTGATGGTATCCTAAACGAAGATCCAACTTGGTGAAGTAAATTGATCCATGCAATTCATCTAGTAATTCATCAATGACAGGAATTGGAAACTTATCTTTAATAGTGAGCTTGTTGAGCTCCCTATAATCTGGACACATGCGCCATGATCCAACCTTCTTCTACACGAATACGACTGGAGCAAAGAAAGAACTTTGACTTGGTTGAATTATACCAGCCTCTAACATTTCTGCAACCATACGTTTAATTTCACTCTTTTGGGCATCAGGATATTTGTACGACCTGGTGTTTGGAGGAACACTTCCTTGAATCAGATGAATAGCATGATCATGATCACGAATAAGTGGGAGACCTTTGGGAGTCTCAAATACCTTGGAATGATTGTCCAAGTCTTTTTGAGATCTGGAGAAATAGATGATCCCACTGTGGACACATCTAGCGAACATAATTGTGCAATTACACCTTCTTGTTCCTTTTTTAGAAGCTTTGTCATATCGTTAGAGCTATTATCTTTCTCGGTTTCCCTGCAATACCCCTTAATTCAACTTCCTTTCCTTCAACAGAGAATTTCATGAAAAGTTCTTGAAAATTAAAAGCTATTGTACCCAAGGATTGTAGCCATTGCACTCCTAGTACAGAATCAGCACCTCCCATTGGAATGGAAAGCATTGGGCTAGTCAATGCATATTCTCCCCATGGATAGCTTGATATTATGACACTTTCCCGAGCCATTTATTGTTGTCCATTTGCAACCATCAGTTGACACTCTGGTGCTAGATATAAGAAGCAATTCAATTCTCTTTCTACCTTACAATGAATAAAATTTTGGGTACTTCCTGAATCAATCAACACTATTACCTTTTTCTTCTTCATGATTGTCCTTCTATCTTGATGGTTTGAGGAGTGGTAATTCTCACCAATGCATTACAAGATATGGTCGGATTCATTTCTTCTTTATCTAGGCTTTGTTTCTGGAGTATATCCTCTTCTTTTGACGTTTCTTACTCCTTTTCTTTTTCCTCTTCACAATCTATGTAGAATAATTTCTTCTCAGCACACTTATGACCTTTAGTGTATTTTCTATCACAACTGTAACAAATTCCTTTTGCTCCTTTTTCTTCCAATTGTTGTGGTGTCAACCTTATAGGTTTGTGGAATACTAGTGGCAATAACAATTCCGTCTTTATAGTTGTGAGTGGTATGCTTCCTGGCTGCCATAATTTTGCTTTCCATTTTTCTTGCTAACTTGAATGCCTTCTCTAATGAATAGGTTCACAAAGGCGAACATCATGTTGGATATTATCCTTTAAAGACCCTATGAACACATCAATCCTATGCTCCTCTAGAATATCGTTTACCCCCTATGTTCAATTTTTAGAAAACCTCAATGTGCTCCATTATTGAACCCTTTTGTTGAGCCTTATCAATTGGCTAAAAAAGGTGTTGCTTTTTGTATCCTGATAATGTGCTATCAATTCTTCAGTAAAAATTTCCCAAGTGATAAATTGTTTACGAGAGCAAAGTCATTGATACCATAGAAATTGATTTGGTTCCAAATATAAAGTTTCAATACGTACCTTTCGTGTGTTTTGCACATTATTGAGATTGAAAAATTGCTCCATTGATAATATCCATGTTGTGGGATCCCTTGCCATCAAACTTCCTCATATCAATTTTTGGAACATGGTGGGTCTTTGATCCAACATTAGATTCTATGGAATCATGATTAACATTTCTTTTGTTCTCATCATGAGTTTCCTTTACTACCCTTTCACCATTACTGACCCTTTATTATAGCAACTTATTCATATTTATCTTCAATTCTTTCCATGTTGTCTTCAAATCTATCTTCAAATCATCCATCTTGGCTTCCACGTCATTCATCTTAGCTTCTACACCCTTTCTTTAAACAATCCATATTAGCTTCTACGCCTTTCTTTAAACCATCCATCTTAGATTCTGTTCCTTTTTGTGCAAGGGACAATTGTTTGCTCTTGGTTTTGTAATTTTGATATACCATGTTGCATTTCTTCCTCTTCTTCATGAGTCATGCTAGAGCTTTCAGTTTCTTACTAGGTGTTCGAATTTTCTATCCTCAAGACATCAGTTACCGATAATAATGCTCTACAATGCCCTTGAATTCCTTCAAAATAAATTTTCAAACCAAGCTTAAGCAAAAATTTAAGAAAATCTACACACCTCTTTTTCACTTTGTAGGAGCTTGATATTGCCTCTGATGTATCTCTGTACTTTTCAATAATCTAGATCTGAATTTTATGACCTGCAGTAGCCCTCTATGTCCTCCTTCCAATTCCACAAGTCTAACCCAAATTGGCTTATCCAAGGAAGAGTTACGCGAAATCTCCCACAGTGACTTGATTATAGACCAGTTCAGTAGAGTGAACTTGTATGATGTGCCACAAGTCACTGTTTCGACCTATGGATTTAAAAATGCAAAAAAAAAACTACAGTCCTTCCTCTTTTGTACCTTCTTACGCAATTTCAATTCGATCCCCAGAGAGAAAGTTATGACGCTTTTCCCCTGGTCACCTGTTGGAATGTAATTTAGGAGTCTGCCAAAAGACCAACTTCCTCAAATCATATCTCAGCAAATATATTTGCAAACAGCTCTAAAATTCGACTCGAGGTTCAGTGTGATTTCTTATCAAATGGGTTTTTTTTCAACTTCTGAAACGTTTCAGAAAAAAAGATATAGTGAAAATACCACGATGACCTGTTTGGAGCAAAGGAACCCTAGAATCCAAAGCTCTGATACCAAATGTTATGAAACCAACTCAAGAAAAGATAGAAAAGATAGATCAACGTCTTAGAATTCAGCCTATTTGAGGGGAAACCTCCTTTACATTACGTAAATGAACAATTCTTGGATGAATCAAATGACAAAACCTCCTTTCTATATATAGGAATCTAAAGGAGTCACAATATAACCAAGTCGACCTAACAATAATAATATAAGCCACAAAAATAACAGTAGAGGGATTCTATGGGGCACAGTAATAACAATATGGGGATAATAGGGGCACAACAATATTAATAAGGGGTACAACTACAATAGTAATGGGGTAATCACTAGCATTATAGGGACTCAACAACATTTTACATCTAGGGTTTCTAGAATCTCTTCTAGGTTTCATTGTAAACTCTAGCTACAATTATCAAAAATTTAATATAACAACTAAGTTAGGGTTTCAATCACATGAGAGCATATACACCTAAGGTTTCATTCCTATAAATTTAGATTAACTATTATAAAGGTTTTATCATCAACCCTAAATTTTCAATAAACCTTAAAGAGCTCAGGTTTTATCATATGTTATAAATATCATCAACAAACCATAAAAAGTTAGGGTTTTGTAGTGAACCCTAAGGGTTAGAGTTTTACCCGGGTGAAAAAAAGATATATAGTGTAATAAGGGTTGATTTAATTCAAATATTAAACACCCTAAACAAGAATGTTGATGATTCATAATTGTGACATGAGAGAAAATTAGTAATATAAAACTTTTAAAGATAAAGTGATAGTACATTCTTATACGAAAAATATCTACAACAAATCTTATAATCTAAAGATACCTTCGGTTGATCCTTTACAAATCTTGTAGGGTTTCCTATTGAAGGGATCCCAATGCAACAAATATTCTTTCTTTTATTGGAGTCTCCCTCTGAAACAAGCAACAATCCTTAATCTAAGTACCTTTTAGAGAATACTTGCAAAATTTCCTTCCAAGGAAAACACAAGAGAAATGACTTTTGGTGTAAAGTGGGGAAGCTCCCTCTAGATCTCACATCAACCTAATATTTTGGAATATTCCTTTAATTCATCAAAATAACTTAATAAAAATATATATTAAATTTATGGTCCCTAGAAATAAAAAAATATTGATCCTAGAGACAAACATAAGCAAAATTATACAATAATAAAAACAATAGCATATACATGTGTAAAAGGATATATGTTCACCCAGTACCCCCCAAAATTGACTTTTCACCCATAAAGCCAAAAAGCCCCCAAATAATTTGTTTTCACTGGAATTTTAACTGTAAAACTCATTCACATGCATGCCATCTGTGAACGTCGAAGCCATCAAATCACATCCAATTACACACCAAAAATGCCGCAGACTACCCAGACATACTTGCAGCCTTTACAAAAACCCCTTCAACCATCTACAGTCACCAGTTACCCTGTTCAGAGCCATTTGACCTCATTTATAAGTATATAAACCAATTTTTCACCCACTACCCTGTCAATTTCAGAGAAACCAGTGATTGAGTATTCTTATTTAAGATTAAAATTAATTAAGGAATTTCAAGCAACATAAGCCTACTCTGTGTTGAACCACTGTTGCCCTAAAAACACTACAAAATTACCTCCCCCATTCTCAAATATACAAGAACTGAGAATGGTTGCCTAAATTGCCACCCCACTTAGACCTGGACCACCTCCCCCTGGCTGATAGGGATTTCCAGATAAAGGACACCTCTGTCCTAGAATCCCCACTCAAAGTATATTGTCAAAGTAGGGATAGATACTTGAACCACACTGATGAAATTGGTCTGTGGGAGTCCAATTACCTAGGTACCAGTTCACCAGAGTCCACATTTTCCCAGAACTTGTACATTATTTCCATGCCAACTATGTCCCTAGTCAAAGAGCTGTCATGGGCCCTAACCAGGCCATACTTTTCACTATCACTGTTTAATCTATAAATGAGATGCCACAACTCCAGCCTAGTCAAAACTGAACTCCCATCTCAATTGGATACCTCTTAGACTTATATCATAAACTCAACCCTACAAGATTGGCCCAAGTAATCCAAACCTTCATCATAGAAGAAAAGTATACCCCCAAAGATCCCTCTCCATATGTAGCAGCTTTATTTTCTCGTTGGGGCATAAATATTATGGATATGATATCTAGTTTCCTGGGTTATACCACTACTGCATATATTGATGATATTATTTTAGCCTTCACGTCCATATACACTCCAGGGCAGCCTCCTATTGTCATATATGACTATGCTTAGTTCATAGTTGATCGGATGCATGAACAGTTCCTCAGAATGAGTAATGAGAGAGTCTTCAAATACTCCTCTGTCTTGTATCACCTTTTCCTATATTACCAGTCAGACAAATTCCCACTTACCCTGAAAAATTGGATACCAAGGGCCAACAAATATCAATCATATTCTGGAGCCCATTGATTCATCAACATCCCTCCCCCTATTCATACAATGAATTCATAGATTCCTTTTTCCACCCTGTGATGACCATGCTCAGTGGAACCCCTCCACTAAGAATTATTCATGAGATTAGGAGAGTCCTTCATCTAAACATCAATCATCAAGTGGGAGATTGGTACTTGTACCAAAACCACACCGAGATCGGGATTTATGGCTATGAGTTGGCCCCATACAAACTACCTGAATACCTCCCATTGAGGTTATTTTCCCTAGAGTAGTACAGGTAGATAATAAATTCAGATGACGTAAACTTTGTTAAATCCAAAAAGAAATCCCAACTCAAGATCAAAGATGAATTGGGTCCTTTCATTTGTAATAGCAGAGAAGCTGGAAAGGAGGCAAACCTAATCCTTTAGAGATAAAAACTAAAATAGAGCTTCATATGGAGATATGATCCCTTGGATTTCATCTACAAAAGAAGGTAGGAAAGCAAGATGGTTCCCTATATCCATCATTGCATCCCTGAGATAGAAAATTATGTCAAACAATTGCAATGGGTGGAAAACACTTTATAGGACATGGATAATACTAAAGTTGCTGTGGAGAACACATTAATAGATCTGGAAAAATAACTTGATGAGGGTCCTTTCCTAGAGGTACCAGAACAATCAGATAGGCTAGAACAGTTATATAAACCAGAACAATCAAACAAGACAGAACGATCAAAAGAACCAGCAACTACTTCAACTGCCCATCCAGTCATGCAAACTCCTCAGAATGAGGAGAAGGTCCAAAAAAGGAATAGAGACAGGGATTCCACTTCAGGAATGCCTACTTCTGATGTACAACAAGAATAAAAAAAGAAGACAAAAGCCCAATCTAGCCTCTGAGCAAGATTTCACTGATGACTCAGTTGAGGTCACCAACACAAAGGTTGAAAGAAGCAGGCCCACCATTCCATCTGGGAGTATCCAAGATCCCTCCACATCACGGACTCAGATGTTGATGACGAAACAAAGTGTTGAGATATCTTCCTTTAGAATGCCTACAGATAAGGACCAAGATATTAAGGAAAGATACAAAGAGATCAAAGCTAGAAATGAGAGGCTTAAGGCCCAAACATATACCCAATTTGAAAATGACCCCTAGTAATAAAAAAGGCTAATGTCAGCCTTTTATATCAAAATGCAAATGAATTTCATCAAGCCAACCAATCAGCCTCCAAGAGTAGCATCATATTTTGAAAAGGTGGATTTTGAAGTACTAGCAAGGGATATCCATCCCATTGACCACATTAAGCTACACAAGAAAACATGGGAGATGATATACTCCACATTAATAGCGAAGGCCATTACTGCCCACCAATTACAGAACTCCCTAAACAATATATCAACACAATTTTATTTGGAGAAGGCCTCCTCATAGGCCAAGGATAATAGAATCAAGTCCTTAGAGGACTTAATGATTGAATTGGGACACAATCCCAAAGATGTAAAAGCTAAAAAGCAGCTGATTAAAAAAAAGATGATGACATTGTTGCACTCAAGAAGCAGCTAAAGATACCCCAACTGCATTACCCATAGACAAAGGAAGTCCTAGAAGCACAACAAGGACATGAAGAGCTCATGGACTTGGTCCTGAAGCTATATGATCAACTCAAGGAGACATAGAAGGATTTGGACACTTTAATTCAGTCAAAGTAAAGTGACATGGCCACAACTTCTAGAATTTTCATCCCCACAGTATCTACAATAGTTCCTTCCACACTGGCAGCATCATTTGCACCCATTGCTCCACTTGCCACAACATTGCTAGCAACAACAGAATCTACAAAAGAAATAGGTACATAGGTAGACAAAGCAGCAGAATTAGTAAAATCCATGGAAGAAATGTCTATCCAGGCTATAGAGATGAAGAGACTAAAGGAAAAGGTAGCATGTCTAGAAACTGTTTGTAAACTTGCCCTACTCCATCAAAAATAAGAAACACAAAAGGCACTGAGAATGGGTGAGAGACTCAAAATCCTGGAGAAGGATTTAACACTACCAAAACGATTGGGGAAAACCAAAGAAATGCTCTAGGCCAATATCATTGACTCTGTCAATGATATTTGGCAATCAATTCACGTTATATTTGAGCAGACAGAATTATTGAAGATAGCTACTGAAGAAGTTATCCAAAAAGTAAAGGAAGAACTGGGGGATAAACCAGAGGATGTCAATCGACTCATCCACTTCCTAAATAGTGAGAATATATGATCTCCATGAGCTTAACATAGAAGATAGGACTAAGGCCATTCTAGAGATTAGGAATTTTCTTTCCAAAAGAAACCTTATGCTTAACTTAGAAGAGAAGTTCCATAACATGGAGATGGCCATTGATAGGTTCATGGCTAAGTTTCAGATTTTGAGGGAGAAGGGTCTTCCCAGTCCTATGGTCATTAATGACAAGCTCATGCCCCAGATGGACTATGGAGATAAACTAAGAAATTTGGCTAAGGAACAAGCAAGTTCTTCAGCAATTAAAGCCCTGCCAACAGGTAGTGTTATATGACACATTGGAAAACTTATTTTTCCTAGAGCATGAGGTGAAACACTTGCTCCTCAATAAGTCAAATTTTGCAAAGTACACGGAGGCAGATGAAATCTACAAAAGGATGATGAATGCAAAACTAAATGATGCAAAATGGTGTGAAAACATGATAGATTTAGTGTAATAAATTTACATCATAAAGTTCTTGCACAGTAAATGAAGGTGACCATTAAAACAAGTAAAAGTAGAGTAACAAGGTCAAAGAGTAGTAGGGTAAAAGAGTATCAGTTGAAAGAGGAAAGAAAGAAAATCCTTGCATAGAAATGATACAAATATCGGCCAGCTTAAAGGCCTCCAACTCAACTGAAATAGCCATCAACACCACAATAAGAGGACAACATGAATCAGTTCAACATTTGTCCCTATCTTCATGAAAGAAAGCTATTTTTATTCCCTAGATTATGTCTCAAGCTGTTTTGAGATATTTTATAAATATTTTTGTATATATACTTCATATTTTGAAGTATTAAGGGTGGATTCTTATACTTTCAATAAAATTTTGCTCAAATACTGTAAAAGCTTTTGTATCACTGACTGGGCCAGCATGCTGGATTGATAATAAAGATCAGATATTTCAAGGGATTCATGTGTAAAGCAGAGTAAAAATAACTAATTTTCTTGTGTTGTTTTATCTCCCTTAAAGTTGTTTCATAATCTTAAATTTTTCATAAGTCTGAATGTTTAACTTGAATATTATTTCAGAACTTGCTTAACTGCACTCTGTCTTACTGTTATACATTATTAATGTTTTCTCTTAAACTATATTAGCTAGGGAGTTATTAACTGCTTCTTAGCTTTCATAGTTTATCCTTTGGTCTATAATAAAGGATTCTTATGTGCCCTTTACTCATGGTTCACTGTTGTTCTCCCATATTAGTCTCAATTTGAGGATTCTTGATTGCCCTCTCACCCCCGTTAAGACTCAATTTCACCATTTAGTCCAAGGATTTCTACTTCACTCTGCTATCTTGCCCCTTGAACATTCCCTTAGTGATTTAACTCCATCTTTGCTACCCCTTCTTTGACTCTATTTCCCACTGGCCTAAAGGCATCAACCTATCAGCCTGTTTTAAGGGTTCCAACACCAAATCTTCATAGAAATCAGAAACCCCCTAAACTCCAGAAGTAGCCTAGTATCTAAGAAAAAATAGTTAAATTATATAGAGAGAGTGCTCTTTGAGCCATAATTTAGCTAGATCCTATGCTTAAAATTTGGTTTGTGGTTACCTCGAAGCCTTGCCTTCCTCCAAAACTTCTAAGGAAAAGTTTTTAGTGAAAGCATAGTGGCCACTCCACTAGGGAATGCAAAACTCAATCTCCTAAAACTTTAAGGAAATCTTAATCATCATCTTTAGCCCCTTAATGTCATTTTTTATATAAGTTTTAAAATTTACGCTAAAGAACATTTAAAAGGTTATAATTCTGGCTACCAGGAAAACTCATTATACCAAGTCCAACCTGGATCCAAACCTTGTAGTTATTATGGATGATCCAGGCATTATTATAAGGAAATCAAAAAATAAGAGAGTCCAGCTGATAAAACACCATTAGTTAAAGCTAATTCTTGTCCTGATGAATGGTTGCTTTTAGAAGATCTACCTTTTTGTGTGCAATTTGATCTCTCACTGTTTAGAAAAAAAATTGAAAGTGTGCTTAATGAAACTATTCTAGATCCTGATTTTATTGCAGACCTTGAAGTTCAAAGAGCTAATAGATCAATCGACGAATATATTATGAATACTCCATTATCATCCATTATTATTGCTCTGATTGCTGAACTTTCTGCTCAATCCTCCAACATTATTAATACCCCTTCCATCATTACCACACCATCCATTATTTCTACTACAATTCATTCCACTAGTCCACTCATTCCACATCTCCCTATACAAACTAGAATCTTGTTTCCACCTATAAACACTCCCACTTCACCCATTTTCCCTTCAAGTTGACTTATAAATACTTCTATATCCCCTATACACATAATTGTCCCTTTTATCCCAATTTCCGTTATATAAACCCCTTCATCCACTGTTAATGTTTCAATTTCATTTGTAGATATTCCAACTTCAACTGTTAATATTCCAAATTCCACTACTAATATTCTAGTTTCAATTCGCAATATTTCATTTTCAATTGTAAGCAATACTATATCATCCATCCCCATCTCAACCCAAACTAATCTTCCCTTATCTCTGAGCCAAGCCAAATATTTAGCCATGGCCAATAAATATTCCCTTTGGGGTTTCCTGGTCAGTTACATGACCTACCTAAGGACTTTCAAAGCAAAATTCAATTATTTGATGCTACAGACCTACACACTGCTCAACAACATGTTAATAGAATGAACAGTTATTTTGAGCTACATGAGATAGATGATGCAGATGTAAGAATGAGACTTTTTTCCCAAAACTTAGCTGGGGAAGTTAGAACATGGTTTAGAAACTTAGTTGTTGGTAGTATTGCAAATATGACAAACTTTCATAGGATGTTCATTGAGAGATGGGAGAGGAAGAAAAACCCATTGCAGATACTTTATGAGTATGAGAACATTAGGAGAGGGACTAAAGAATCAGTTCAAGACTATTGCACCAGGTTTTATAGCACTTACGATGCCATTCCTGCCAACCTTAAGCCTCTTCTTGATCTTGCAATGATGAAGTTCCATGATGGTTTTGATCTAGATATGGCCTATCAACTTAGGGAAAGAGAGCCTGAAACCCTAGATCAAAGAAAAACCAATGCAATAAAAGTAGAGGCTAATCTTTTCGCCAAAAAAGCCGAAGAAGAGATAGAAAGGAGAGTAGGATTTGCTGATGAAGCTTCAACTTCTGATGGTAAAGTAGATCTTTTGTCCAAAATTGTAGAAATAATCATGGATAGACTTGATAACCTAGATAAAGAAGCATGGGATAATCAATAAGTACCCCTAGTTAGGAATGCTAATTTCAAAAAAAACCAAAATCAAAACCAAAACATAGGAAAGAATGGACCTGATCAAAACATTAGATCCCCTTTTCAAGAAAACTATGCAGAATCGTCTGGTCCTGATGATCCAGAACAATATACCCAAATCAATATAATGGTATTAGATGATCAAAACCCTAGATTCCTCTCCCAGTATGAGGAAGAATTGCATATGCTCCAATAGCTTCAAACCCAGTCTGGAGAGTCATTTGACTATAAACAGGTGTATGAATCTGCCATATTTGAAGTGCACACACAATATAATTTAAGAAGTAAAAAGAATGTTGGTCCTCCTGACCAAAATAGGAAAGAAATGGAATCAACCCAAAATAGCAAATAAATTTCCTGTGTCAAAGGTGCTTAAAATCCTCCCTAGACTAAACCAACGTCCCCCTAGTCCCATCATTGAAGAAATAGCTGCCAACCAACCCTTGGTTGAGCAGCCATCCACATCAGTTCCACTTAAAGAACCAGAGAAAAAAACCCATAATGATAAATCTGAAAATCCCCATGAGGAAATCCCAAGTAAACAAAAGGAAGGTAATTACAACCAAAACCCCGTTCCAAAGGTCTAAAACCCTTCCTCATCATTCAATTTGTGAGCAAAGATATCCAAGCTGAAAATTTCAGTCCCTTTGACTGAACTAGTTAAAAACAAAACTTACAAATGACAAGTAAATCAAACCCTGAACATTACTGAAAATGAAGACTCAGTTAACTTATTTGACGATAAACTATAATTAATATTTGGACCAGATGTTAATGGCAAACTACAAGATGGAGGAATTCCACCTTTTTACATTAGCCTTAATATTCATGATAAAATATTATAGAATTCCATGTTATGTTCTTGGGCTTCTCACAACCTAATGCCAAAATCAATGATGGAAAAATTGAAACTAGACATTACTAGACCTTACAAAGACTTGTTCTCCTTTGATTCAAGTCAAGTAGAATGTCCAGGGTTAATCAAAGATTTGTGTATTACCTTAGTCCAATATCTTTCCAAGCGCATCCTCATGGACATTATAGTGGTTGATATCCCACCAAAATATGGCATGTTGTTGTCCAGATCTTGGGGAGCCAAGCTTCAGGGATCCCACCAACTGGATATGTCATATGCCACAATTTCTGTGTTTGGACAACCCAAGAAACTATACAGAGAAACTTTCATGAAATACATGATAAGAAGTCAAGATCAACCTCAAAACTATCCCATCTACTCCATGCATTTAGATGTAGACTCTTTTATTATGTTCAACATTAATCAAACACCAAAAGAAACTCCTAACAACATTGTTGTAGAACCAAAAGAAATTGTAGTTTCCACTGCTAATGAATGTAAAGAAACTTCAGAATTGTGTAATAAATAAAGTAATCAGGTTGCTAGAAATAAAAATAAATGGGATACTGATGACGAGAACTATGTACATGAAAACTTATGGCATTTAGAATTCGATGGCTCTGTAAATAAGCTAGGAGTAGGAGCAAGAGCATGGATTTATAATTTAGAAAACAATCAATCAAAAGGCCATGGCTATAGGTTAAATTTCAGATGTACCAATAATATGGTTGAATATGAGACTTTGATTCTAGGTCTCAAGGTAGTTAGGAATTTAGGTGCTCAAAGAGTTTCAATCATAGGAGACTCAGAGCTAGTTTTAAATCAAATTAAATGTGTATATATTAATAAAGAAATTAGACTATGTTATTATAGAGGAACCATTGTAGAAATACTCAATACTTTCCTAGAAACACAGCTTCCAGTAGTTCCTAGGAAGCACAATATGCAAGCCCATAGTTTAGCAATGTTTTCCAGTAGCTGCAGGCTACCTTCCAACCTAACCATCAGTACACTTCTGAGGTTAGGCAAAGACTTTCAATCCCAGATAATGTGCAGAACTGGCAACTATTCTCAAATGCTAGACAGATAAACAACTTCTTAACTTTAGAAGAATAATTTTCACATAGTAACATAAACACTGATACATCCATAGATCTTAACTCTAGGGGTGAAGTAATAATAAATGAGCTAGAAGGTAGTGAAGCAGATGGTTTTAATCCCACTAAATTCACAAGGTCAGATATAGACAACCTAGAACATGTTGAGATTGATGAAACAATTAATGATGAAAACAAAGTAATTAATCTCAAGGATAATTTCTTACCAAAAGGTTTAACCCCTTTGAAAGACTTATTTGATTCAAATGATGCTCCTAGGAAGCCTAAAATGGAACCATTAAAATATAATATTTAAGAGTGTAACATAGGATCTGTAGACGATCCCAAGCTAATCAAACTATCAAAGTCACTCCCTTTAACAGAAAAGGTGAAATATATTGAATTATTGAAAGAATTTTAGGATGTCTTTTCTTGGATCTATGGGGACCTTAAATCCTATGACACCAGCATCATCCAACACATGATTCGTCTCAAAGAGAATCAAAAGCCTTTCAAACAAAAGCTTAGGAGAATTAATCCTGTCATGTTACCTTCAATAGAAAAATTCCCGAAGAGAATGTATGATGCCAAGATAATTGCACCAATACGGTTTTCTGAATGGGTCTCAAACTTGGTCCCAACCAGAAAGAAAACTAGTGAGATCAGACTCTATGTAGATCTAAGGAACCTAAATAAAGCATCACTTAAAGACAATTACTCTCTTCCCAAAATGGACCGCATATTACAAAGGGTAGTTGGGTCAACCAGAATCTCATTACTAGATGAGTTTTCTGGTAACAAGCAAATTTTTGTTCACGTTGATGACCAACCTAAGACTGCTTTCACCACTCCTTGGGGCAACTTTATGTATGTCAAAATGCCTTTTGGGCTAATGAACGTAGGAGCCACTTTCCAAAGGGTTATGGATATTACCTTTTCCAAAGAAATCATGATTTCCTTGTGATATCTCTTGATGACATTATTGTTTTCTCAAAATCAAACAATCAACATCTACATCATCTAAGGCGGGTATTTATAAAATGTAGAAAGTATGGCATCTCTTTGAACCCCAAGAAATATTTATTTGGATTGGAAGAAGGGAAACTGTTAGGGCATATCATTTCTAAAGATGGCAAAAGAATAGATCCTGCAAGAATTGAATCCATATTGTTGATACAACACCCTAAGAATATCAAAGATCTACAAGCCTTTTTAGGAAATATGAACTTCCTTAGAAGATTTATTTCTAACCTAGCAAAGTTAATTGTAGTACTAAATAACATGTTGAAAAAGGATTTGAAGCTAAGTTGGACTGTCGAAGCTAAGAAATCATTTTAAGACATCAAGATAGCCTTGAAAAAATCCCCGGTATTAGTTAGTCCCAAATTTGATAGGGATTTATTTTTTTTTTCCTTTGCTTATGAGCATACAATAGCTGCAGTTTTATAGCATATTAATGACCAAAAACCCATTGCTTTCTTTAGCAAAGCCTTAAGAGATGCTCCCTTAAAATACAACATAATGGAGAAACAAGCATTGGCTTTAGTCAAAGCTATCAAAGATTTTAGGGTATATATTTTGTATTCTCATATAGTAGCCTATGTTCCAAATTTTGTAGTCAAAGACATCCTGACTCAGGAAGGTATTGATGGGAAAAGGGGAAAATGGATTGCTACCACCATGGTGTATGATATAGATATCAAACGCACAAAGTTAATCAGAGGCTAAGGCTTAGCTAAACTTATGGCTGAGTTGAACTGTCAGGCCTTAGACATAAATTTTATTGCTACACTAGATGAAAGAGAGGATATGGCAACTCCACAGATCAGTCAAGCCTTTGTTGAATCACCATGGTATGCTGATATCACCTAAATTTTACAAGACTTACAAGCTCCTCCTGGATTATCTAGAACCAAAGGTAGGTTCTTAAAAATAAAATCTTTGAAGTTTTGTATACTTGAAAATGCTTTGTTTTGGAAAGATAATGAAGGAACTCTCCTTAACTGTTTGATAAAAGTTTAGGCTGAAAAAGTTCTATAAGAATTTCATGTAAGTGACTATGGTGGACGCCTCTATTGGAGAACCACTGTAGATAAAATCTTAAGGGCAGGTTTCTACTGGCAAACTTTGTTCTTTCATGTCAAGAGATTTGTGACCTCTTGTCACAAGTGTCAAATTTTTGAAGGAAAAGGAAAACTTCTTCCATTACCCCTTAAACCAATCACTATTGAAGTACCTTTTCAACAATAGGGTTTAGAATTCATTGGTGAAATTCATCCGCCCTCCTTTTCCCAACATAAGTGGATCCTCACAACCACACACTATTTCACAAAATGGTTAGAGGCCATACCTTCAAGGAAAGCCACATATACTATTATTAATAACTTCCTTGAAGCCAAAATCCGGGCTAGATTTGGATGCCCAACCAAGCTCATTACTGATAATTTAGCAGCTTTTAAATCCAAACGAATGATAGAATTCTGCAATAAGTATCACATTACCCTAGGACATTCTACATCCTACTACCCTCAAGGAAAAGGACTGGCAAAATCTTCAAACAAAAGCCTGGTGAATATTATTAAGAAGTTACAGGAAGATAATAAGCAAACACGGAACAAGAAGTTAGTCAAAGCCTATTAGCTAATAGACTAACCACCAAGAAGTCAATTGGTACATCCCCCTATCAGCTAGTGTATGGCATGGACATTATTTTTCCGTCCTCTTTGGTAGCACCAGTGATGACGATGCTCCAAGAACTGCAATCTGAACAAAATCATATACAGAGGAGAAACCAGACTATTCATCTCCAGCAAAACAAAGAAGAGGTCTACATCAGATCTCAAGTTGTGCAGGAAAGGATCAAAAATATTTTTGATAGAAGGACCAAGGCAAGTGATTTCTACTTAGGTGATAAAGTACTCATGTTGGACTCGAGAAGGGAAGATAAGGGTAATAATGGGAAATTTTATTTCCTATGGAAGGCCCCCTATATCATTTATGCTTACAGAGGAAATAATTCTTACTTCCTGAAAAGACTTGATGGTATTGAAGAAGGAGGACGACCAGTGAATCGTCAAATGCTCAAATACTATATTGAACCTAGTTACTAATTTTAGTTATCATTTGTACATACTTTACTTTCTAAAACCTAGAGTTGATTGGATGGTGATTTTTGAAGTTGAAGCCCAGAGAGAAGGTCGTAAGATTTAAAGGTTTTACTGTAATAAATAATAATAATGCAAAAACATAAAAAGGAAATGTTGCAAGGTAATATCACAGCAATTCAGAAGGCCATTGATCTACAAATTTCTTGACATTTCACCAGGAAATGTCATCCCCAAGTGGAGCCACTGTTATGTTCCTATAACAATAAGAGTCATAATTTTGAATGATTGAGATTAAACCTTGTAATATTTTACATACCTTTGCTTTTGCAAATGTTTTACATATTCAAAAAATGAAAATAAAAATGTAAAGAGGGTATATCCTAAAGGAATAATCAAAGGACAAAAAGAATAAAAAAGGTCAAAAAAGACGAAAAAATATGAACCCCAAGAAAAGGAAAAGACCATGAAAGTGAGCAAGCCAAAATGCCACTCCCATGTACTTTTATGCATAATAAAATATTGTGTGCAGCTTGTGACCCTTTCCACAATCCATGATAGTCAAAGTGTTTAAACTTGGTTATTTCATGTTTTCAGTTTCATGTCTATAGGTAGAGAATAAAAATCTGGCCAAACAATGTAACCTTGGCAGATAATTAGATAGGTAGCATAAATAAAAGGAGCTCAACTGTTTAATCTGAGCCCTTGGATGTAATAAGGTTATATTTAGTTAGTTTACTATTGTAAAGAAAAAGAAAAATATTTTATAAGGGTTTGCTAGCTCAAATGCACCCTAATAAAGTGAAGTAAAAATGGTAGGAAAGGTAGATGGGTAAGTAGGAGAGAGGTTGCAGAAGTATGATGATTGGTTAGACAAAAGAATATTTATCATTCTCATCATAAAAATTCTAGACATGAATGAAAATCAAGCATGCAAATGAATTTCAAAGTCAATTAATTAACTTCTTCCATTCATTTCACCTTTTACTTAACTGATTTCCCATAAATAAAGTTCAAAGTAATTAAAACCTTTAAGTCAAAGAGGCTCATAGAATTTCTTTGAGTTTTGGAGGGGTTGGAATCTTGGCTCAATGATTTATGGATATCAAGTACTGAATTCCCCTCATAAAAATTCATCCCCCACTTCAGTTCATTCATTTTCCTAAATAATGTTCTTTTTCTAAGGATAAAACACTTTTGCCTAGGAAAAGCATATTCCCCCCTACATAAAAAATTTTCATATCAAAACTCACTGAAGCACATTACCCTAAGTGTTAATGTTAACATGTGAAAATCATTCAAATCACAAAAAAAGAATTTTCTTAGTGTGTTGTGTCCCTTTTCTGCCCATTCATATTACTTTTATATATTAATTCCCATTACCCTTTCCTCTCTCTCTCTCTCTCTCTCTCTCTCTCTCTCTCTCTCTCTCTCTCTCTCTATATATATATATATATATATATATATATATATATATATATATATATATATATATATATATATATATATATATATATATATATATATATATATATATATATATATATATATATATATATAGATATATATTAAATCCCTTACATTAATATCCCTAGACCTAGTTTTAACTATAAAACTACGAATTTCACCAAAACCCCTATAAAGCCCACTAACTAATCGATCTATGATTATGTTAGGAAAAACCCCATTTAAATCCTCCATTAATCACCCTGATGGCTTAATCCCGCCTTAATCTGTCATTAAAATCGATACTGCCGCACTTAAGCACTCACGGCCCCCCCTCACTATCGTCCATGCAGTTTCCCCGCTCGATCACCGTGCGATCATATCCCTCCTCATCCAACAACCCTCATCCATATTAGGCCAAACCAATGTTCTTCCTTTACCTGCCTGAAAAAGTAGTTTTTCCACCACCCCCTAATGTTATGTGTCAGCCGATGAGTGGAATTAGATTGCCCCTCCTAAAAACCACCCGACGTCCATAAGTGGTGTGATAGAAACCGTTTACCACCCGCCTGCTACATGAAAAAAATGACCACTATTCACCCCGTACCCGCCAAAATTGACCTTTCGCGCATAAAGCCAAAAAGCTCCAAATCATTTTTTTCACTAGAATTTTAACTCTAAAACTCTGTTTACATGCGTGCGACCTGTGAACATTGAAGACGTCAACCCATGTCCAATTTCACTCCAAATACGTTGCAGCCTGCCCAGACAACCTTGTAGCATAAACAGAACCCCTTCAACCATCTACAGTCACCAACTGCCTTGTTCAAAGCCATTTGACCTCATTTCCAAGTATTCAAACCAACTTTTCACCCACTACCCTGTCAATTTCAAAGAAACCAATGATTGAGTATTCTTAGTTAAGTTTAAAATTAATTAAGGAATCTCAAGCAACCTAAGACTACTCTGCGTTGAACCACCTTTGCCCTAAAAACACTGCAAAATTACCTCCCCCATTCTAAAATCCGAAGAACTGAGAATGGTTGCCCCAATTGCCATGGATATGAGACCCATATCTACATCACACTTAGACCTAGAACACCTCCCCCTTGCCGATAGGGATTTCTAGATAAAGGAAACCTCTATCCTAAAATCCCCACTCAAAGCATTCTCCAAAGTAGGGATAGATACTTGAACCACACTAATGAAATTGGTTTGTGGAAGTCTAATTTGCTTAAGTACCAATTCCCTAGAGTCCACATTTTCCTAGAAATTGTATATTATTGCCATGCCAACTATGTCCCCAGTCAAAGAGCAGTCATCTGCCCTAACCAGGCCATACTTTTCACTATCACTATTGAATCTATAAATGAGATGCTACAACTTTAGCCTGGCCAAAAATTGACTCCCCTCTCAATTGGAGACCTCTTGGACTTATATCCCAAACTCAGCCCTGTGAGATTGGCCCAAGTAATCCAATGTTATATGATCCAAAAATAAAATATTATCATAGGTTATAAAGTTTGAATAAAATAATTATTAATTTAAGATATTAAATTAATAATTATTATTTTAGAATATCTAATTATTTAATGGAGACATTTAGAATTAGTATATTGTTGTAACAAGATATGACTCTACAAATGTGTCGTATCTTAAGCTCTATTTTAGGAGATTTGTTAGCAAGTTGTTTGAATAGCATTAATTGTAAGTGGACACTTGTTATTTAATAAGTGATCCATACTTTGAGGTAGTTAGGACATTTTAGCTTATAAATATCTCATTGCAAGAGTGTTTTTTTGTTCAGGTGTAAACTCTTGCAAAATCAATATGTAATTTTTTTATTTTTTTATTTTTTATTTTTATTTATTTATTTATTTATTTATTTATTTTTATTATTTAAATTTATTTTTACTTTAATTTTATTTTTTATTTTTATTTTTATTTATTTATTTTCTGATTAATAAAATTACGTGTCTGAGGACAATTATGCCATTATTGTGGTATCATAGCTCCAGTAATGCTACAGTGGATGTGAGGAGGAGATTCCAACTCTACAAGTTTTTGGAAAACTCCATTGAATTGATCAACAAATGATTGGTATGAAATTGTCCAGTTTTGTGTCCAACAAACAAACAAACAAAAAAATCTTATTGATTTTATATTTTTATTCTACAAATCAATTTGTGTATTATTATTAGATTTCTTTTATTGCTATTCACGTTCAGTCATTGAAGTCTGAGAGACAAAAAAAGAAAGAGATGTATTTTCCAACAGCCTAAGTACATTGAAAACCAACGAAGATCTTGTGATTCATTCTATAACTAAGAGTCATCAGCCGTGTTAGGTGCACTGACTAATGGGTTCAGAATAGGTGGGTGATCAAGGGATGTGTCCAAGAATTTAGTACTAAACAACTTGTGCAGTAGGTGTGGTTAGTACAGTGTGCTAGAAATTAACCCAGTGACACGGAGAGCCATTTGCTAGTCGATTTTAGCTAGGAATCTTGACGTGAGCTGACCGACAAAACCCCATTTGTAGTTAAAGTCTTCAATGAATTCAATGAACATTTACTGCACAATTGTCGTGTTATTTACTGTAGTTCACATACCTTAATCAGGTTTCCTGGACCGCATTTAGACTAATGCAAAAGAAATATAATATGTTCTCCAGCGAAGTTGTTCAGCGGTTCTTTCCCACTTTATTCATGACTACTATCATCTAAAATACCTACAGATCCATCAACAATGAAAAAATACAACACAAGCAAATCAATGTTGGAGGCCTGAATTTACATGTTGCAGAGATTGGATCAAGTCTAGCTGCGTTGATACTACATGGATTTCTAGAAGATATGGTAGAAGTCATGACTCTGGACGCTAGTGTACTCAGATGCAAGAAAGGGAGAAATGCTCGATGCTAGATTCCAAGTTTGTAAAAAAGCATGACACCACCATTCCCAGATGATGTTAGTGGCTTGGATTTAGTCTAACATCAATATTGACTTTGGATTTGTATTAACCACTAGTTATTTACCATACTTGATTTGTAATTTGGAGAGATAAGGTATATATTTTTTATGCAATGTTTTATTGGTGTAATAAGGATTTTGTCATATTTGTGGAGTAATAAGGTTATTTGTAATTTTTTGGAGTAATAAGGAGATTTTTATTTGTAATTTGTTTTTGGAGAGATAAGTGTGGCATTGTAACTCAAAGTAATTTTACTTTGAGGGCGGGTAATTTTTTTTTACCAAGATTTGCAAGATCATTGTAAAAGATAAATTTCAAAAGTTATATTGTAATTTTTTGAGAAATTGACTAGAGCCAAGTGCAAAGCTCAGTAATTTTTCTCCTGTTTCAACGAATATACGAGGGTCAAGGCCAAGCCCCAATAGATCATTTTTGTGTCGTGTGTTGCATGTTCTGTTGCCCATATTGATATTTTTTTTAGCCTGATTCTTGGTGCGATGGTTCAACACTACAATGTCAAAGTTGATTAATTTGTTTTCTGATTCTGACAAACTTGAAGTATAAAATATTATAAAACATGGCAACGCCTCATCGAAATCACTCTCATTTATAATGAACTATGGCATGGTATATGTGATGGTTATATTAAGCCAAATAAACCCACAAATGCAGCTGCACTAGCAAAATGGGAAGTTAAGAATGCCAAAGCAGTAGCTCTCATTAAATCTTCTGTCAATGATAAAATGTCTATCCATATAGAAAATGCTACAGATGCATGGTCTGCTTTGAGGACTTTTAAAGAATTCTTTGATACTCAACCTAAATCAAAGAAAGTCAATCTACAATTAAAATTATTGCAACAAAAATTAACTGAAGGAGGTGATGTTCTTGAATATATCTCAAGACTTAAGAATATTAGGTAGGAAATCATTAATGCTAGTTTTCCAGCAGTAGATGATATTTTTATGGTCACAATTTTAATTGTTGGACTTCATTCTTCCTAGTTTGAATATTTGTTGCTAAGTCTATATATTATACATCCTTTGGTTAAATAATAAGCACTTAATTCGACCTTGACCCTATCTCCTGGTAGTATTCATACAGAATTACATCGAATCCTACCCGAAATATGAGTCAGAATCTGATATCCATTATCTGTCAGAACTCGAAACATACCATTGGGGAGTGATTCAGTAACCAAAGCTTCCGCATGGATCAAATTCTGTTTCTTCATCGAATCTCCTCCTCTTTTGATTCAAAAATTTGACTAACGTGCTTGGATGAAGATGAATGGTGTCTCAACTTGCTTTGATTTTTCATACTATGGGGATATCTTACAGAATAAATATTTTTGGACAACATTTGGATTAATTACCATACATAACATAAAATTTCTCCTCCAATTTTTTTTGTCGAGCTTCTCAATCCGTCAAAATTCCTTGGGAAGTAGAAAGAATTACGATCCCCATTCCACCTAGAGCCTTTGGAATTTCTCAATAATTAGAATAAATTCTCAAACCAGGTTTGTTGGTATGCTTTGACGTGGTCATATATGTCCTTTTCTTCCTTCTCCGATATTTTGAAGTCGATATCAAAAAATATTTTTGGCCTTCCTGATGTTCCCTAACATCTTCTATAAAACCTTCTCGTAAACACATTTTGTGGAGACTCTACAATTAACTGGTAAGTTAGATAAATTTTAATGAGATCTGTGAAATGTTGACCCAACATGATAAAACCTTTGGGAAGAAAAAGACAGTTGGTGAAGATGTTTTCTTCACAGAGGCCAACACTAGTAAATCATCATCAAGTGACAGTTCTCGAAACAGAGGAAGAGGGAATTTCAATCAGAATCAAGCAGCACATAATGTACAAAGTTTAGGTTGAAGCCAAAGTAGAGGAAACAACTTTAATAGAGGCAACAGTTCAGGCAGGAGTAATTTTCAAGGCAGAGGAAACAATCAAGGCAGAGGCTATTTTCAAGGACAAGGAAATAATAATCAAGGTAGAGGACAACCTCAAAATAGAAGTCAAAGAAGAGGTAGAGGATAATCTTTAGGAAGAGGAAGAGACTTAAGTCACATTGTGTGTCGAAGATGTAACAAAGTTGGACATTATGATGAATATTGTTAAACTTCTCTTAATAAAATTCCCAAGTTTCATCATCACTAAGAACAATTTGCAAATGATCAAGATGATGATAACTTAGAATATGTTTTTACTTCCTTGCTGGCATTGCAACTTTCATCCCATCTTAGAATTGATTATGAAGATACATGGATCTTGGATTCAGGGGCAACTAAGCACATGACTTGTCGACGTGATTTTTTTTGGAATTTTCAAGATTTCCAACTTAATTCCGTTTTTCTTGCAGATGATACAAAACATACTCCTTATGAAAAAGGCATAATTAAATTTTTTCTCCCTAGTACTGGAGAAAAAATGATTTCAAATGTATGGTATGTAGCAACCTTTAAGAAAAATTTGTTGTCTTTAGTCACGATTTGACAAGCAAGACATCAGGTAATTGTGGAAGATGGTCTAGTTAAGATTAATTCAGTCAAACAAAGCTTGAAAATTGTGATGAAAGACTATGAAGATGAAGGACTATTAAGGATGAAAGGGACAATTATTCCAAGGCACTCTCATTTTGCAAGGGAAGTGACTACAGGAATTTCACCTATAAGATTATGGCATGTAAGATATGGACATTTAAATTTTGATAGTTTTTCTCAATTGCAGAAACATGGGATGGTTAAAGGACTTCCCACTTTCAAGAAGTTAAATGAAAAATGTGAAGCTTGCATTTATGGAAAACAAAGTCGAGAAAGCTTTCCAACAAGTTCATGGCGTGCAAATAGGTGGCTACAACTAGTTCACAATGATGTTTATGGACCACTACAGACTTCATTCGGTGGTTGCAAATATTTCTTACTATTCATGGATGATTTCAGTAGAATGACTAGGGTTTATTTCTTAAAGAAAAAGTCATAAGCATTTGAAAAGTTTAAAATTTTCGCCAACTTGTTGAAAATAAAGTCAAAGAAAAGATAGGTACTCTCAGGACAGATAATGGGGGATAATTCACTTCAAATGAATTCAAAACTTATTGCATTGATAATCGCATAAAACGAAATCTTACCAATGTTTACACTCCACAGCAAAATGGAGTAGTAGAGAGAATGAATCACACCTTGTTAGGAATGGCGAGTTCTATGTTAGCTTTTAAAAGGTTAAGTCCAACATATTGGGCAGAAGCAATTCATACAACGGTCTACTTAAGAAATAGATCTCCAACTACTTCTTTAGATAGAATCACAACTTATGAAGCTTGGTTTGGTTTCAAACCTCGACTTAAACATCTTAGAGTTTTTGGATTAGTATGTTATACCTTAGTTTTGAAAGAAAAACGAACTAAGCTTGGCTCAAGAAGTTTGAAATGCACAACAATTGGATATTATGATGAGAAGAAAGGGTACTATCTTTTTATCAATGGAAAATTTATTGTGAGTAGAGATGTAATTTTTGATGAAACCAAGAGTAAGAGTGCTGAAGAAATCAAAAGTCTTCTTCAAAAGTTAGAAACTAAAGACAGTCGAAAAAAGAAAATATACAAAGTCAACCAAATTCACCAAATTGGTATGAACTTGATTTTCCTTCATCTGAAGATGATTCATCCAGTACATCTACTTCAACAACACCATCTTGATCTTATAGAAATTCATCCACATCTCAAAGCAGTACCAGTTTTTCTAACAGTGGTTCTCCACCTCCAAAATCTCCAACTGATCGACGAACTTCAGTTTATATTAATCCTCTTTACAATGATGGTGACTTTTCAGAATCTCAAACAAGTGAACATCAACTACTGAAATGGGCAATTCAACTTTTAAAAGATGTAAAGCCTGATGAGCAAAATAAAACAGGCACATGAAAGTCACACAGAAGTGAAGGAAATTTTTCCTTGACAACACATGATTTTACTAAACCTTCCACATACAAAAAATCAGTAAAACATAAAGAATGGTAGCAGGCTGTGATTGATGAATATCGAGCAGTAATTGATAACAAGACTTGGAAACTTGCTGATTGTCCTCAAAATTTTAAACCCATAGGATGCAAATGGGTTTACAGAATTAAGTACAACCAAAAGGGCGAACTTGAAAAGTATAAAGAAATACTTTTTGCTAAAGGTTTTGCATAGCAGGAAGGCATTGATTATGGGGAAACTTTTGCTCCTACAGCTAAATGGAACACCATCTGATTAACACTTGCATTGGCTGCTCATAAAGGATGGAAATTTCATCAAATGGATGTGAAAAGTGCTTTTCTCAATGGGGATTTACAAGAAGATGTGTATATGACACAACGACCAGGTTTTGAAATTTAAAGGAAAGAACAGAAACTTTGCAAATTGATCAAGGCTTTATATGGGTTAAAACAAGCTCCCCGAGCTTGGTATGAAAAAATGGATGAATATCCTAGGAAAGTTTGTTTTCAATGAAGTAAATCTAATGATACTTTCTATGTGTGACAATAGGGCAAATATCTGGTGATTCTTGTTATGTATGTAGATGATTTTATCATTACTAGAAACAATGATGATCATATTGCACAGGTGAAAAAGGAGTTACACACAAGTTTTAAGATGACAGATTTGGGATTACTTCACTACTATTTTGGAGTTGAAGTCTTCTAATTTCCACATCATATTTTCATTTCTCAGAGTAAGTATGTAGCAGAGATTCTTCATCGTTTTGGATACAGGATTGAAAACCCGTTCTTACCCCCATGGAGCAAAACTTGAAACTTTCAAAATTTGAAGGGGGGATGGGGGGGAAGGTGGAAAATACTACTTACAGATAGTTGATTGGCAGCTTGATTTATTTGACAAATACTCACCCTGATCTATCTTATGCAGTCAGCATGCTTTCATGTTTTATGCAAGAACCACGAGACAACCACTGGAATGCAGCCAAAACAGTTCTTCGATATATCCAAGGAACAAAATATTTTGATATTCTTTACACTAAGACTAAAAAATATGTACTTGCTAGATATTTAGATGTCGACTTTGCTGGAAGTATTGATGATCGAGCATCAACATCAAGTTATTTAATGAACATAGGGTCAGTAACAGTATCTTGGAGTTGTAAGAAACAAGCTACAATAGCCACTTCTTTAGCAGAAGCAAAGTACATTTTAGCATGGGAGGTAGCATGTGAAATTATTTGGTTGCGCAGAATTTTGTAGGTCTTGGGCATTTCTCAGGCAGAAGCTACATCATTATTCATTGACAGCTAGTCAACCATCAAAACTGCTAAGAACCTAGGTTTTTATTCAAAGACAAAGCATGTGGACACCAAGTATCATCATATCAGATCTCTCATTGTCAAAGATGTCCTCAAGCTAGTTTATTGTCCTTCCAAAGATCAAATCTCCGACATTTTCACGAAACTACTTGGCAGAATACTAAGTTCAGGGATGAACTTGGTATCTGTTGCAATGTATCTTTGGATCATGGGGGGAATGTTAGGTGATCCAAAAATAAAATATTATGATAGGTTATAAAGTTTGATTAAAATAATTATTAATTTAAGATATTAAATTAATAATTATTATTCTAGAATATCTAATTATTTAATGGAGACATTTAGAAGTGGTATATTGTTGTAACAAGATATGACTCTACAAATGTGTTGCATCTTAGGCTCTATTTTAGGAGATTTGTTAGCAAGTTGTTTGAATAGTATTTATTGTAAGTGGACACTTGTTATTTAGCAAGTGATCCATAATTTGAGGTAGTTAGGACATTTTAGCTTATAAATAGCTCATTGCAAGAGTGTTTTGTTGTTCGAGTGTAAAATCTTGCAAAATCAATATGTAATTGTTTTTTTCTAATTAATAAAATTACGTGTATGGGGACACTTCTACCATTATCCAAACCTTCATCATAGAAGAAAAGTATACTAGCAAAGACCCCCTCCATATCTAGCAGCTTTATTTTCTCGGTAGAAATATTGTGGATATGATATCTAGTGTCCTGGGTTATACCACCAGTGAAATCTATTGATGAGATTATTTTAGCCTTCATGTCCATATGCACTCGAGGGCAGCCTCCTATTGTCATATATGACTATGCTCAGTTCATAACTGATAGTATGCATGAACAGTTCCTCAGAATGAGTAATAAGAGAGTCTTCAAATACTCCTCCGCCTTGTATCATATTTTCCTATATTACCAGTCAGACAAATTCCCACTTACCTTGCAAAAATTGGACACCAATGGCCAACCAAGATCAGTTATCTTCTAGACCCCATTGATTCATCAATATCCTTCCCCCTATTCATATAATGAATTCATAGATTCTTTTGTCCACCCTATGATGACCATGCTTAGTGGAACCCCTCCACCAAGAATCAGTCCTGAGATTAGGAGAGTCCTTCATCTAAGCATCAATCATCAGGTGGGAGATTGGTACTTGTACCAAAACCACACTGAAATCAGGATCTATGGCTGCAAGCTGGCCCCATACAAACTACCTAAATACTTCCCAATGAGGTTATTTGCCCAGCTCAAGATCAAAGACCAATTGGGTCCTTTTATTTGTAATAGTTGAGAAGATGGAAAGGAGGCAAACCTAATCCATCAGAGATTAAAACTAAAACATAGTTTCATATGGAGGTATGATCCCTTGGATTTCATCTACAAAAGAAGGTAGAAAAACAAGATGGCTCCCTATATCCATCACTGCATCCCTGAGATAGAAAAGTATGCCAACACATTGCAATGGGTGGAAAACACTTTAGAGGACAGGGATAATACTAAAGTTGATGTGGAAAACACATTAATACATCTAGAAAAGAACTTCATGAGGGTTCTTTCCTGCAAGTACTAGAAAATTTAGATAGGTTTGAACAGTCAAATAGGCTAGAATAGTCAACCAGGACAGAACCATCAGAAGAATCAACAACTACTTCAAGTGCCTATTCAGTCATGCAAACTCCTCAAAATGAGAAGAAGGTCCCAGAAAGGAATACAGAAGGGGCTTCCACTTCAGGAATGCCTACTTATGATGTACAACAAGAATCAAACAAAAGACAAAAGCCCAATCTAGCATCTAAGCAAGAGTTCATTGATGACTCAGTTGAGGCCACCAACATAGAGGTTGAAAGAAGCAGACCCACCACTCCATCTGGGAGTATGCAGGAGCCCTCCACATCATAGACTTAGATGTTGATGAGGCAAAAAAGTGTTGAGGTATCTTCCCTTAGAATTCCTGTAGATAAGGACCAAGATATTAAGGAAAGATACGAAGAGATCAAAGCCAGAAATGAGAGGCTTAAGGCCCAAACATATGCCCAATATCTCAAAATGGCCCCCACTAATCAAACAAGGCTAATGTCAGCCTTTGATATCAAAGAAGGGAAAATGCAAATGACTTTCATCAAGCCAGCCACTTAGTATCCAAGAGCAACATTAGATTTTAAAAAGGTGGATTTTGAAGTACTGGCAAGGGATATCTATCACATTGACCAGATTGAACTACACAAGCAAATAGGGGAGATGATATACTCCACATTAACAGGGAAGGCCATTGCTACCCACCAATTAAGGAAGTCCCTAAACAATATATCAACATAATTTCAGTTGGAGAAGGCCTCCTCACAGGCCAAGGATAATAGAATTGTGTCCTTAGAGGACTTAGTGATTGAATTGGGACACAATCCCAAAGATGTAAAAGCTACAGAGCAGTTGATTAAAAATAAAAATGATGACATTGTTGCACCTAAGAAGTAACTAAAGATACCCCCAGCTACATCACCTATAAACAAAGGAAGTCCTAGAAGCATATCAAGGACATGAAGAGCTCATGGACTTGGTCCTGAAGCTAAATGATCAACTCAAGGAGACAGAGAAGGAGTTGGACACTTTAATTCAGTCGATGAAAAATGACTTGGCCACAAATTCTAGAACTTTCATCCCCACAATATCTACAATAGCTCCTTCCACACTGGCACCATCATTTTCACCCACGGCTCCACCTGCCACAACATTGCTAGTAACAACAAAATCTACAACAAAAACAAGTACACAAGGAGACAAAGCAATAGAATTAGTAAAATCCATGGAAGAGATGTCTATCCATGCTACAGAGATGAAGATACTAAAGGAAAAGGTAGCATGTCTAGAAACTGATTATAAACTTGCCCAACTCCAGCAAAAGGAAGAAACACAAAAGGCATTGAGAATGGGTGAGAGAATCAAAATTTTGAAGAAGGATTTAACACTACAGAAACCACTGGGGAAAACCAAAGAAATGTTGTGGGTCAATATCATTGAATCTATCAATGATATTTGGCAATCAATTCAAGTTATATTTGAGCAGACAGAATTAGTGAAGATAGCTATGAAAGCTATCCAAAAAGTAAAGGAAGAACTAGGGGATAAACCAGAGGATGCCAATCGACTCATCCACTTCCTAAACAACAAGAACAGATATGAGCTCCATGAGCTTAGCATAGAAGATAGGACTGAGGCCATTTTGGAGATTAGGAAGGTTCTTTCCAAAAGAAACCTTATCCTTAACTTACAAGAGAAGTGCCATAACATGCAGATAGCCATTGATAGGTTCATGGCTAAGTTTCGGATTTTGAGGGAGAAGGGTCTTCCTAGTCTTATGGTCATCAACGAAAAGCTCATGCCCTAGCTGGATTGTGAAGATAGACTAAGAAAATTGGCTAAGGAACAAGCAAGTTCTTTAGCCATTAAAGCCCTACCAATAGGTAAAGTGTTATATGACACATTGGAAAACTTATTTTTCCTAGAGCGTGAGGTGAAACACTTGTTCCTCAATAAGCCAAATTTTGCAAAGTAGATAGAGGTAGATGAAATCTATAGAAGGATGATGAATGTAAAGCTACCTGATGTGGAATTGTGGGGAACATGATAGATTTACAGTAATAAATTTACATCAGAAAATTACTGCACAATAAATGAAGGCAACCAGTTAAAACAGATAAAAGTAGAGAAGCAGGGTCAAAGAGTAGTAGGGTCAAAGAGTATCAGTTTAAAGAGGAAAATAAAGAAAATTTCAGCGTAGAAGTGATAAAAATATCAATCAGCTTAAAGGCCTCCAACTCAACTGAAACAACCAGCAACACCACAATAAAAGGGATAGCATGAAGCAGTTCAAATTTTGTCCTTATCTTCATGCAAGGAAGCTATTTTTATTCCCAAGATTAAGTCTCAAGCTGTTTTGACATATTTTGTAAATATTTTTGTATATATACTTCATATTTCGAAGTATTAGGGGTGGATTCTTATACTTCCAATAGAATTTTGTTCAAAGACTGTAAAAGCTTTTGTATCACTGACTGGGCTAGCATGTTGGATTGATGAATAAAGGTCAGATATTTCAAGGGATTCATGTGTAAAGTGGAGTACAAATGAGTATTTTCTTGTGTTGTTTTATCTCCCTTAAAGTTCTTTCATAATCTTAAATGTTTCAGAAGTTTGAATGTTTAACTTGAATATTATTTTAGAATTTGCTTAACTACACCCTATCTTACTGTTATACATTATTAATGTTTTCTCTTAAACTATCTTTTCCAGGGAATTCTTAACTGCTCTTTAGCTTCTGTAGTTTCCCCTCTGGTCTATAGTAAAGGATTCTTAAGTGCACTTTACTCATGATTCACTCTTGTTCTCCCATCTTAGACTTTCTCTTAGGATTGTTGATTGCCCTCTCACCCCCATTAAGACTCAATTTCACCAATCAGTCCAAGGATTTGTACTTCACTCTGCTATCTTGCCCCTTGAACATTCCCTTTAGTGATTTAACTCTAGAATTTCTACCCCTTCTTTGACTCCACTGCACAATGGCCTAAAGGCATCAACTTATCAACCTGTTTTAAGGATTCCATCACCCAATCTTCATACAAATCAAAAACCCCCCTGAACTCCGAAACTAGCCTATATATAAGAAAACACAGCTAAATTATATAGAGAGAGCCCTCTTGGAGACATAGGTTGGCTAGAGCCTATGCTTAAAACATGGTTTGTGGTTACCTCGAAGCCTCCCCTTCTTCCAAAACTTCTATGGAAAAGTTTTAATTGATGACACATTGTGCAATTCTAGACTGAAGCCTTGGCTGTGAGTCAAAATTGCTCAATTTTTGAGATGAACCCCAGTGTTGGGTTGCATTTCACATTTACCAGAGGGAAGGTTTCTTGGCTGTTCTGTGCATTTCTGGAGAGAAACAAGTAGCCTAGATGAATTACACAATTTCCAAAGGGAAGGTTGGTTCCCTTCTAGAATTGCACAATTTTCCAGGTGAATACAACAACCAGAAAATGACTAAGTCCCGTAGTGTCATCTTGTTGATGGCAAGCAAACAAGTTGTCACACACAAGCCGGTAAGCCATTGAAACTCAACTGAGGCATATGTACTTGGACAGTGAAAGACGGTGGTTGTAGCTACTACAACATAATTAGAAGAGAAGTATGGCATTGGTAACTCTTTCGATTTGGCAGATATAATAAGAAGGTTAAAGGAAGAAATAAGGAGTTGTAAGGAAGAAAATGGTAGAATGTTATAGGAATAAGAGAAGTTATCATAGGTAAATGTAGTGATTCTTTAGATTTTGTTAGATTTTCAGTGAGAGGGATTAGCCATGAGCAGGAGGAAAGGACTAATGGGGCATATAGTAGTAGGTCGCATGGTGGTCACAGGTGATATGGTGGTGACATGGTCAGAGATGGAAGATTGTTGGACACTTTGGATACAAGGAGGAATATACATAGGTACCATTCTAGTTCTGGTTTTGACATACATGATGATTGGTATCATTATCATCCTTAAAGGAGGAGTGATAAGGGGTACTTTCCAGATGAGTTGAACAAAGGAAAGCCAACTACTTTTGATGGAGAGATGAAGAAATCGTAGGATGCATAGGAATGGTTGCTTGGTATGAAAAACTTCTTCAGGTTGCATGATTATTTAGAGAATAGAAAATATAAAGTAGCTACATTCAATCTCAAAGGTAAAGCATACATTTCGTGGGAAGATGTGAATAATGTGAGAGGTATACATGAGGAATATTTGACTTGGAGTGAGATTGAATGACTATTCGAGAAGAAGTATTTTTCTGAGAGATGCTTTGATGACAATGCAAAGGAATTCCATGAGCTAAATATGGGGTCTATGAAAAATGATGAGTACATTAGCAAGCCCTTGGAGCTATTGAGGTATGTGCCTTACCTCGAGGAGGAGAGGGCCAAGATTCAGAGAATCACTAGTGGGTTATTGATGGAATTCAAAGATAGGATTGAGTTCAATGAGCCTAGATCATTAGAGGAGGCCATCTGGAAGCTAAAGCGTTGTTATGAAAAATCGAAGCACAGATATGAGACCAAACCAGACTTGAAGGGAAATGAAAAGAGAAAAGGCAAATGCAACAAGAAGCGAGTAAGATGACATGATTTAGGTAATAAGGGGATTGTTGCACTGCCAAAGAGGTTCAATGCATCAGATAGAGGACAAGGACATCGATCTTAGGAGCATAATGAGGGTGAATGATGGAAGCCTATAGAGTGTTGGACTTGTGGAAAATATCATTTGCAGTAAATATTGTCTATAGAATTAGGGTGGTAGGCCTCAGATATATAGTGCACAAGACAAACAGAAAGTTTAGGATGTTGGTCAGAGCATTCCTCGTATTTATGTAGCATTAGATAGCAAATAGGAAGAACATAAGGCATCTATCATTAAGGTGGATGGTAATATTTTTGATCAAGTTATTTATATTTTGATTGACCCTGGATCTAATTAGAGCTATGTTAGTCCTGACTTGGTGCATAAGTGTGGTCTGAGTAAGGAATTCCATGCAGAATCTTAGTTAGTGCAGTTGGCTACAGGTAAAAAGAAGCGAGTTCATCATTGGCTAAGATCTTGTGAATTTGATTTTAACGGTATGCCTACCACAAAAAATTTGGATGTATTATCGTTGGGATCATACAGTATGTTTTTGGGCATGGATTTGTTGTATCTTCATAGAACCTGTTTAGTTAATTTACTTTCCTAAATTTCTTGCATAAACTATCAACTAAGGTTTGTAAGCTGATGAAGTGTGGTGCACTATATGTGCTTAGTTAACCTTTTTCTTACTTCATTTTTTTTTTTTTTATGTTGTTTTTGGGGGGTTTCTGTTCTTTGATGTCTAAGAATGTACAACCTAAAACTATGAGAAAATTTAAGTGAATCTAATGAATTTTAAAGGAAAGGAAATGTTCCTAAGTTAATCTAATTTCCTAAAAATGGACCAAGAACAGTTGGCTAGTTAGAACCTAATTAAAAAAACAAAGAATTTATCTTATCTTATCATTAGTCCTAATCCTTGGATCTAATTCTTAAAATGAAGAATGAAATTGATGTAGAAGGTAACTCAATAATTGCATTCATTAAACATTCAACCATTCAATTTTGGAATATGATTAAATCAACCTCCTTGAAATGATTATTGGGAATATGAGTGATGCAACTAAGTGAGGATATGAAACCAAAAAGGTAAAAACATGTAAAACTAATTTTAAACAACTAATGTCAAGCATTACCATCTTGAAGTGTTGTGCAAGACATCAATTATACCTTAGTTCCTAAGTTCTGTTATAGACATATTTGGGCACTGCAACCCCAATCTTATATGTAGATAAACCAAGGGCTCTTTAACCCCTAAAAGTGTTGTTTCATACCTGTTGTGCCCTACAACAACCCCCCATTTCATAACATTTTTATCACAAACAATTTACATATGAAATGGGTCCCTTTTAAAATTTTTAATTGGCATTAATAAACTTGTTCAGTTAAGGTATGATAATCAAATGAATTTGTGCATAAAACCCTTGTTGAACAAATAATGAGCAATTTTTGAGGTTAAGGCCAGAAAAAGCAATCGCAAGATTGGCTGCCATCTTGGTTTTTCCCGATGCGATATCGCTATCAGTCATCGGCGATAACCAATGCCCATAAAGAAAAAGCACATACCTTTTTCCCGATGCGACACGATATCGGCGATCGGCTATCGGCACGACACTATGTCTTGTGAAAAGTGTTTTAACGCTCCGACCCGATGCGATATCGCTATCGGCAGTCGGTAGAATCCTACGCAGTTTCATAAGACGTTCATATCTTTTCCCCGATGCGATATCGCTATCGGCATTCGGTAAATCAATTGGGAATTGTTTTCGCGCGCTGATACAATGTCGCAATCGGCGTTCGCTAAAGATCCTTCCCAAATGATAATGTCATTTACACTCCCGATGCGATTTGATGACGCTTAATGATGACCTCAGTTTCCAAAAGGTGATTATTTCAAAACATTAAAGTTATATTTAATCCGATTTGACAACAACACAGATCTCAAGATACCGTTAAGTAAAGGGATAAGGTAATGCATGCGTATTTAAAGCTTTGCCCCTTCGAATTAACGAGCAATTACGATTAGACCTTTGAAAAAATCTATTACACGCTTTAAGGGGTCATTCGGTTTAATAACTTAAGTAATGGTCATTTATGAAGCTGCAGGCCGTAAAATCACCATCATTGCATCTACGATGCCTTCTCAAATCATTAGATCCGCAGCCTCTTTTAGGAATAATCTCGCCACGCTTCAAATCATATATTTATCCCGTTATGGATTGTCATTGTTATTTCTTTGTTACGATTTCTCTTGCACTTGTGTAGAATTCGACTACCGAGAGAAGTCTGAATATGATGGGAAAGAAGTTCAAGAAGGTGGCAGGTTCTACTGCGACACCTGCCTCAGGCCAAGCTGCTACAGCTTCAAGGAAAGGCTTAATCTCAGATACTACATGCACTGGTCTTACTGGTACTACATGGCAAGGGACATACAATTTGCTAGAAGGAGAACAACCAGAAGCAACAGTAACGGAGGCAAGTGTGGATGAACTAAGAAAGTCTGAGGCAACTCTTAAAGATTTGGCTGACTCCTTTCTGCACAGAATAGCAGCCAGGGAACAAGTCTTGCCTTATACTGATGTGGTACGTTGGGCAATTGAAGAAATTCCTCTCACTAATAGAACCTTCATTACTAAGGATGGAAGGATTTTCGGCTCCTTCAAGCCTGACGACTTGAGACGAATGTATCATTTGCCCAATCCCGAGCAAGTCCATAACAGAGCATTTGTGGAGAAATTCGCCAGAGAGAATGAATCACCAGCCGAACCTCTCCGAGATTGGAGGCAAAATCCAGCAAAACACAAGCAGGATATGTCGGGTAAGTACTCCAATGCTTCTTTGGCTTCACCTTACTGCTATGTTGGACTTATGATGTGTAGATTGTGGGGATTTCATGATTCTGCAAATATCCATGTTGATATGGTTCCCTTAATGGAAGCGGCCGTCAATAGTATAATTATGGATTGGGCCACTATCCTGTCTGATAAGTTGGTCTTAGCTATTCGTGAGTTTAGGGCCAAAACCAGAGTCACTGAGAGAAAAATCCCACCTTTCTATTACTCTGCCTACATTATGGATGCCCTTTGTTTTAATTCTGAGTTTCCTGTCCTTGGTTGAAGATGGACAACCCATGACCCAACACCTATTCATTTGTATCATCGTAAATTGTGGAAACCCTCTCACAAAGACCATTTGTACCAAATCTGCAATGGTTTTATGGTTCCCGTTCACTATTCTATTTTTGACAGACCTATCCCTAGGATTTCCTATGAAGCCTCTTTTGACCTACCAGCCGTAGCCCATTGGTTTGGCGAAGAATGTTTTTCTTATATCAGAGTTTTTGGAAGCAATGCCAGGCCACATGTTCTCCCCTTATACATGCCAGACAAATTGTTAGCCCGAGAAATCTCCTATCAGATCATGTCTGAAGGTGTCACCCAAACTCTCAAAGAGGACAAGAAGAGAGGATGGCCATCTTTTCCTTTAAGAATTGGAGTTTATACGCTGCTAAATTATAAGCATGCAGAAAAGGAAGCAGCAAAACTCCAAATGCTATCTCTAGTTTCTATTCCCAACAGACTCTATGACCCGAAAAAGACTGCTTTCATTGCCTTAGAACAGGCTAAGCTGACAAAGGTTGTTCATCAAGAAGACCAGTTCGACGACCTGTTCATGGGTGTTGATTCAATAAGCCAAGTCAGACAACTTGCTGCGATGAGATATGAAGATGTGGAATTAACTGAATTTAATAAACTTAGAAAGCAAAGGTTGCAAACTTTGCCTCTAAAGTTATTATCCACAACCCCAACTTCATCCTCAAGCGAGCCTGATCAGCCAGAAATAAATTCACCTCCCGTTACAATTAGAGAACAGGAGGAAAGTCAAAGCAAGCTGCAGGCAGAAAGACATAGAAGAGAACAAATAGAAAGGCAGCAAAAAGCACAAATTGAACAAGAGCAAAGAAGGCAAAGGGAGCAAGAAGAACAAAGAAGGCAAAGGGAGCAAGAAGAACAGAGAAGGCAAATGGAGCAAGAAGAACAGAGAAGACAAAGGAATTGGAGGAACAGCAACGAAGAGCACAAGAAGAGCAACAGCGGGAGGCATTCGAAGAACAGCAGAGGATAGAAAAAGAGAAAGAACAGAGTAAGCAAATCTCTGTTGATACTGAATTGATTAAAGAATGGAATCAATTTGATTCCATTATAAGTGGTAAAGAAGCCTCCAAAGACTCAGATGCCTTAAAGACTCCCGATACTACTCTTTCTCCGGTTCTTGAAGGAACCAGCGGCCCACCCATGGTACAAAGTGTTGAGGAAATTACTCAAAGCCCAGCTGATCAAATTGATCTTCAGGTAGAGGAAATTCCTCCCCTAGACATTTTCTACAGCCCTAAGCATAGAGCCGTTGTAAGACGCTCAAGGAAGAGACGAAGGATTGATCAACCTTCTGTTTCAAATGAGCAAACAGTCACGGGCAATGTCGTCTGGAAGGGAGAATTAAGTCCCTCTGAAGATCTGACAAAGCTGTCGCAATTTGCGGGAGCTTATTCAACGGCAACCATTGACAAAGCATCCGAAGTGAGTCTTCTTTTGAAGACTAAAGAGCATGAGGTCTACACATTGCAAGCGGAAGTGATAGAAGCAAGGAATAAGGCAACACAGGCAGAAGAACAATTGCTGGTCCAACAACAAGAAAATCATTTGTTAACCCAGCAAATTGAAAAACTGAAGATAGATCAGAGTGACATTCAAAAGGCACAAGAATTGTCAGAAGCACTATCTCAGTTGGAGGCAGCAAATGAACTGTTGTTGAAATCTAAAGAGGAGCAGATAATTCAGCTGTCAGCACAGCTTGAAAGTATCAAAAGTGCCAAGAGTATTGATGATTTCAAAACAGAGGCAATTCTAATAAACGGCGCATTGATATCTCAGACCAGACTCTTGTGTCAACAACTAGTCGAAGCTGAGATGCTCTGTGACACATCTACAGCAGTATGTGAGCAAATCGAGAAAGCCAAGAGTAACTTGGATCAGGCCGAGGAAGATATAACAGATTATATTGAATGGCAAGACACTCCAGAAGGTAAAGCGTCAAATTTTTCCCGAATCTGTGTAACATATAAAGACATACTTTTTATGGAATGGAACACACAGGTAATGAAGGCGGAAAGGGCAGCATCCAGGTGCAAAACAATTTCCAAAAACATGATCAATCTAGTCAATGATACATTGTATCTGGCTAACATGATTTCACAATGCACACCTGGAAACATAACAACCGCGAATATGCTGGAGCACAAGAATTATCCTCAGCTGGAAGAACAAGGGCGGTTAATTGCTGGAGTGAATACCTTGACCGCCGACGCATACTGGCTTTTCCTGATTAAACCGCATTCTCAAAGGTCGGCTCTTAACTGCCTAACCGACGCTCTCCGATACCTGATTGCCGATTTCCAAGATGCCACATACGATGCACAGCTGACTTCGCGCCTCAATACTCCACCAGAAGTAGAGCCAATGCTGGCGATATGTCAGCGAAGGAGTAAAGGCAAAGAGACCTCTGCCTGAAGCATCATCGCCGACTGCCGAATCATCCAGATGGACAATGATATTTGTTAATGCCGATTTAGTTGTTTTTCAGTTTTAGATATTTAGATATTTTTAGATTAGTATAGTATTTATAGACCCTTTCATTGTTTTGGAAAGGGTCGTAAAATTTTGTAAAAGACTAAAAGGCTGAAGTTTGCACTATTGTGCTTCAGTCTATATTCTTTTTGAAACTCGACCACTGGTCCTTAATTTTACTTGGAATGCTGTTTTAAGTAAATTGTGCACTATTGTCGTTTGCTTGGGATGCTTTCTGGTTGGAAGGAAGGACCGCGACATAGCGATTAATATATTGGATTGATCAAACAGCTTGCATGGTACTATTATCTGTATCTGTTCTCTTTTCTGTTATATAAATTGCTGTGTTATTACTCTGCTATTATTGATTACATGTATGCGATATAAAGACAAATTTACATTTCATATCACTATTGAATGTTTTGTGATTTGTTATCTCTTTCACTCATGTATGTAACAATGATATAAATGACTGAGTGCAGTAATTCGCTATTATCGCTCTGCATAACTATTTATGCAGAGCAATCTTAAATGGTTTAAACATTTATGCTTACTGTTAGTGACATCTATATGCCTGCCATTAAGCATAGGTTATCAAACGCTGCATTGTCTGAATCGATAAGTCCCGGGATTAGCTTATAGTTATTATATTTCTTTCATAGTTTAGTTATTTGTTTATTATCACTTCATATCCTAAAATCATCCATTCATCCTGTTTACTTATAAATCTTTGGGAAACTGGTCCCATTATCCCCAGTCGGAGCCACTATTCCAAACGGAAAAGGAGCTGCACTAAGTTCCGGACCGGGTGGTTTCCCCGATGTTGTTGCAACGAATTTCGGGGCATCAACGATACCCTAAAGGATCATGGTCAATTGATTACATCATTCCCCAGAAGTTCCACCTAAAAAACCACTCAGAACTCGCCAAAACTAGACCATACTAACTGCTCCACTGTTAGGGTGCGATGCATACTGACTCCTACACTAGCTAGGTGAGATGCATACTGAAGAGGCCTTCTATGGGGTGCGATGAGTGAGAATGGACAAATGTCTGAGACAATTTGCTAAGTGGATGCTCATGGAATCTTCTAGAAACTTCTCCTATGACACTTGCCTCTCTCAATTCACGCAGGAATGAGTAAGAGATCCAAGAAATCTCCAAGTGGAATCAAGAACAACAAGTGGAATGACACTAATAAAAAACCGAGAGATGACTCACACCCTTGCAGACATCTATAAATGGATCCCTCATCTGAGAGATCTAGAGGCTGGAATTTTGTAATTTGTAAGGAAGTGTTGTTAGTTTTTCTTTGAGAAGGAACATTGTATTGTTGGGTGATCTTGCTTTTGATGAGGTGAAGAGGGCTTTGATGCTGGGAGGATGATGCTGGATCAGACAGCTGAGTTGTAATCCTCTCTTCTATTATTAATAAAGTTCTTTGAGTTTTCCTCCATACAATCGTGTATTTGTGAATGTTTTTATTTGTAAATGCCATTGTATGCTCATTGTATTTCTGATTCTATAATGCTTATGATATCTTAGATCAAGATGCTTTGATGGTGTTGTGTTGCTTCATTTCTACAGGTATTCTCTAAGCGGGACAAGTAGGAGAAGAGTTGCAAGCTTTATCAAGGAGGAGAGAAATCAATCAAGAAGTCAAGAAGAAGATCCAGGTTGGTCCCTTTACTTCTCTCTTATCTATCGTACATAGAGGAAATCGTAAATTGCTTTGATTGTTTGTTTCTAGGATAGCTTCCAATCCTAGTGGGACTAGCAGATCGAAAAGGCACTAGTTTTCTCAAAAACAGAATGGAGACTCCACTGGGGAGAAAATATTTTGTTTGTTTGTTGTTTTTGTTTGCTTTATAAACTATAGATGGAGCCTGAAGTGAGCCAGATAGACTTCAAACTACTTTTGCTATGCAATTGCAAAGTAGATGAATGCCACTTTAGTCAATCACCGGTTTAGTTTATGAGTTGAAAATCTGACTTACAAGCATCCTAGATGCCCTTGTGGTAGCTCATTAACCTCCCAAGATCATACCCCTGTACTATTCTCTTTACTGTCCATAATAACTCAGATTAATCCACTAAAATCAGTCGTAAATTTGAGCCAAAACCCATCACAGTTGTGCTCCCTGGCCCATCGCACTGTCTGTAAGTGGAATCTAGTATGCATCGTACTTCCCATGTGTAGTAGATGAGATGCATCCCTATTTTTATGAAGCAAAGGTGTGATGACTGAGTAATCCTATTTCTCTCCTTCAAATTTGGGGTTTTTGTCCTTGTTTTTAGCTCTGTTTGATTGTTTTGTTGCTTATGAACAATATCTCATTGTTGAAGCCTCCTTGCTTTACATAGTTCAACCTCCATTGATTAGTATTAGTAAATTCGTTTATGTATTTTTCCATCATTTACAGTCCTTCATCGAAAAGTTTCTTAAATTGAACTGTCGTGTTGGTGCAAAAAGTTTCGTAGCTGTCGTTTTCATCAAAAAAGAGAAGTGTCGTAAAGTCTTCCTTCTCTAGATAGTCAATTGAACTTTTTGTTTTGTATTTTATTTGATTTTTTGTTATTTGAAGTGTCAAAATCATTTTCTATTAGAAATTGAAAAGTTTCGTTTAGTCTTCCTTTCCATTCTGAAAAGAAATTGTCGAAATGTCACTTTGAAGAAAATAGTTCAGATCTATACTTAGTTTTCCTTTTTGGCATTCCTCACATTAAGGGAATAAAAAAAAATAACATGCATTTTCATTTTAATTTATACTGTGTGGGAAAAATGATTTAGGAAAAGTGCATTTAGTTTGTGCTCTTTTCTCTTTGTTTGAAAGAATCGTAATCTTCTTTCCTTAGTAGCTAGGATTTTCATTGCTAAAAATAAACAATGATTGTTTATCATTTTAGATTGCATATTTAGGAATTTTACATCTACATCACGTGGTGAACCTTGAAAGACAAACTTCTAAAAAATATCAACTCTAAAATAAATCTCAATGAACTTAACAACGCTTCAGAACCTAACACAACAGATCTAGAGGTCTAGGCTAGAGGTGTGTTCCGGCGTAGTAAAATCTAGTAACTATCGTTTTCATCGAAGGTTGGGTGATTCCTTCTCTTTGATACGACAAGTGCTAGCACAAACTTGTGCTCCCCATACTGTTGAGTATATATTGGGAGACCACAATAGGCTTATATCCTTTATCCATAGGAAGCTACGTCTACCGCCCTGTCGATCGCAATACACTGAACACAGCATTCGGGAAGATTGACTGTCATACATAAGTCCTTAGTAATTTCTCTTTAATTTACCACCAAGGTGTATATTGTAGTTTTGCGATTGGATTGGTAATCCCTCTCTCTAGATCTCTAGAGTAGTCAATTTCATTCCCTTTTAACTCCTTAAAATAAAAGTTCTATCTTAGCACTTGTCACTTCAAGCTCATTAAAAATCGAAGGAGACTAGAGTCGTCTTTAGCTTTTTCTCAACTCTTAAAAATTGAAAAAGAAAAGTTGTGTCAAAGCATTCTTAAAATTTATTTAATATGGAATAACATTTTTCCCCTTTATTCTATGTTGATCAAGTAATCTGCAATTGTGGAAGAAATTTAATCAAAACCCTATTGATTGCGGAGACTAGTGAGTCAGCCGTCTTTGACTCCAGAAAAGAAACCATTCTGGGAAAAATGGTCTCGTTTAACTGAGTCCAATTCTCCTAGTTTATTTGAAACTTGTGTTTCAATATCATTAGAGACTACAGTTACTCCGATCATTTCTGGTACATCTGCCTTTACAGAAGAAGTTCCACAATTACAAGAGGACATTAGAACTGATCCTAGTGTAACGATGGACACTTCTATACCTGAAACAGTTCTGGCAAGAGATGATCCAGAGACTGGAGTTCATTCACCTGAACATCTGGAAATTGAGTTCCAGAATTCAGAAGGTGTCACCCCTCCAGTATCTGTAACCGCAAAATCTATACCTTCTTCGGCTCTAGAAATATTTTATGGACCTGATCGTCTACCTCTTCCACCTAGACTGATTGCTATAGAAGAGATACTAGAGGATCTTCCATTCAGTACCCAATTACATTTTGGAACTGGGATCCACTTATATCATTGTACCGCTGAAGTTAGTTCTTTTAATCATCCTTCATCGAAAGTTCTTGTCGAATCGCTAGGAAATATTTTGGATAGACTAAATATGTCTAAACAACCATCAACATCTAGGATTGTTTCATCTGATATAGCCACAACAGAACTTCCTGTTGCTATTCCTACGATGTTTGTCGATATACTATCTATGCCAACTAGTTATCACTCACTAGATTGAGTCCACTTAGGGACTGTTTCGATGACATGGTTTGTTCCTATTTGTTCATCCGGAATCCTATATGGCATTTCTTATATTGAAACTCAACAAATTGCTCCTGCATGCTAGTATCAAATTGGGCAGTCCAGTCTTCAAAGACCAATATATCTGTTGAGCACTGGATTGCCGCCATATGGAGCGAAGTATGCTTTTTCATTGTTCCCTCTTGGAGAATAACCATATGAGAGTTCACAACAAAATTCAGGTCAAACTCGAATTACATCCAGTGGTTGGGTACCATTATTGCCTCAACAACCAAGGGTTGTATATTCAATGAAACTAGCCCAACCCATGTCAAATATTCCCACTACACCTGTTATTGTGACTGTGTCACAAGTACAAGCTCTACCTATTGTGTGTCAACCTCAAGTCTCTCAAGTTGTAGTACAACAGCCTCTTGTCTCTACGACTCAATCACAACATCAGGTTAGTGCTTCCTTAACTGGAACAACTCAAGCTCAAATGGGTACTATCACTATGCATCTAGGTCAATCATCCAGTATTGGGCGATAGAAAATGATCCAACAACCATGGCTGGTACAATATCAACAACTGCAATTCCAACAAACTTACTGAGGACCTAAGCAACAAGGCTTTGTAGGTAATGGACAACCGCATTTTCAAAACAGTTATCAACAACCATACTATAATGGTTATGTTCTTCAACCCTATCAAAATTACCAACATCAGATACATTATGCTGGTATGCAAAGACCTACTGCTCAGGCGATCCCATCTTATCCTAGGTATGCTTCGCCAAACCTGAATCAATAGTTGCTTTTTGTAGAAACTCTAGAATTACTATATTTGAACTAGCTGACAAATGATCCACTTGCATATGCCCCTTGGTGGCCAGTGATTCCTCATAAACTTCCCTCCTATATTCCTAAATTTAATGGAAATCTAGGTGAAGATCCATTGTGTTAGGCCCCTATACTACTAGTGTAACCCATTATTGTTATTAGTATAACCCACTTATTACATTGATGTACCCATGTAGTGCCTATATTGTTACTATTGTGCCCCATAGAAACCTACTATTGTTATTATTGTGCCCTTACATTATTATTATTATGTCGGCTCTGATTATGTTATGACCCCTTAGACTCCTATATATAGAAAGGAGGTCTTTTCATTTGTATCATCGAAGAATTGTTCATTTATGTAATGTAAAGGAGGTTTCCCCCTTGAAGAGGCTGAATTCTAAGGCGTTGATCTATCTTTTCTATCTTTTCTTGAGCTGGTTTCATGACATTTGGTATCAGAGCTTTGGATTCTAGGGTTTCGCTGCTCCAAACAGGTCTTCATGGAATTTTCACTATAACTTTTTTTCTGGGACGTTTCAGAAGTTGCAAAAAAAACCCATTTGAAAATAAATCGTGTTGAACCTTGGGTAAAAATTTCAGAGCTTTTTACATTATATTTACGGAGATATGATCTAAGGAAGTTGGTCTTTTTGCAGACTCATGAATTACATTCCAAACAGGTGACCTGGGGAAAATCGTTATAACTTTCTCTCTGGGGATCGGATTGAAATTTTGTAATAAGGTACAGAAAGAGGATGAATGGTAGTTGCGTGTATGAATTTTTCAGATCCAAAGGTTGAAACAGTGACTTGTGGCACGTCATACAATTTGTCTCTACTGAACTAGTCTATAATCAGGTCATCTTGGGAGATTGTGCATAACTCTTTCTTGGAGAATCAAATTTGGATCAGACTGGTGGCATTGGAAAGAGGACACAGAGGGCTACTACATATCACAATTTTAGAACTTAGAGATCTGAAAGTATAGAGTTACAGTCGTTTCAACGTCGAGCTCCTAAAATCAAGAAAAATCAAGATGAGGATGTTTGATGGCAAGGATCTGGTAAATTGGATACTCCAGATGGAGCAATATTTTGATCTACATGGTGTACAACTGTTACAAAAGGTATGTATTGCATCTTCATATTTAGAACCAGATCAATTTTTATGGTACAAAGGGCTTTGTTCTCGTAAACAAGTTGTTACGTGGTCAATTTTCACGGAGGAAATGATAGCACATTATGAGGATACAAAGAGCAACACATTCTTTAGAGCAACACCACAACAATTGGAAGAAAAAAGAGAAAAAGGGCTTTGTTACAATTGTGATAACAAATGAACTAAAGGTCATAAGTGTACTGAGAAGAAATTATTTTACATAGAATATGAAGAGGACGATGAAAAGGATCAAGAAACAACAAAATAAGAAGATATATGCCAGGACCCCACCCCAGAGAAAGAAGAAATGAAGCAGACCATATCTTGTAAAGCATTGGAAAGAATTACCACTCCTCAAACTTTCAAGATAGAAGGACATATCAAGAAGAAAAGGTGCAAGAAGTGAAAGATCACATCGACAAAGAAGAAATGAATCCAACCATATCTTGTAATTCATTGTTCTAAATTACCACTCCTCAAACTATCAAGATAGAAGGACATATAAAGAAGAAAAATGTTCAAGAAGTGAAAGATCACATTGAGCATCAAGAAATGAATCCGACCATATCTTGTAAAGGATTGGAAGAAATTACCACTCCTCAAACTCTAGAGATAGAAGGACATATCAAGAAGAAAAAGGTTCAAGAAATGAAAGATCACATCGAGTATCAACAACAAGTTCTCCAACTTTTAAAGGATAATGCCACTTCAGTGAAAAATCAAATGAAACAACAGGTAGATCAACATCATAGTGAAAAATGTTTTGATGTAGGTGATTGGGTATTTTTACTGCTACATCTCAAGCAAGCTATTTATGAGAAGGAAATGTTGGCAATACTACATGCACTTAAAAAATGGCGACCTTACCGAATGGGAAGACTCTTCAAGGATGAGGATGTGGAAGCATTATTTTGTGCTATTTATATTATCCAACCAGATTGGATAAATGAAGCAAGGGATGAATGGAAGAAGGACGAAGAATTATGGCCACTTATTCAAAAGTTGCAAAAGATCCCAATTCAAACAATATTTCCAGAAATTAAAGAGGAAGGAAAAATCATATTGGAACCTGGAGCAGTCACAGAAACAAGAACCCGAAAGCTACGAAAGCGATCAATTTCAGAGTATCTCATCAAGTGGAAGAACTTACCCACTGAATATTCCACATGGGAGGACAAGAATTTTATACAGAAGCATAAAGAACTACTCAAGCGTTGAGGACAACGCTTTTTGAAGGAGAGGGGCATGTTAGGCCCCTATATTACTAGTGTAACCCCTTATTGTTATTAGTATAACCCACTTATTATATTGATGTACTCATGTAGTGCCCATATTGTTACTATTGTGCCCCATTGAAGCCCACTATTGTTATTATTGTGCCCTTACATTATTATTGTTATGTCGGCTATGATTATGTTATGACCCCTTAGACTCCTATATATAGAAAGGAGGTCTTTTCATTTGTATCATTGAAGAATTGTTCATTTATGTAATGTAAAGGAGGTTGCCCCCTCGAAGAGGCTGAATTCTAAGGCGTTGATCTATCTTTTCTATCTTTTCTTGAGCTGGTTTCATAACACATCAAATCACGTAATGACTTTTCATTTTTCGTGCTCATTTAACACCCTAAATGATGATTCGATTAGGCTTCGCCTTTTTTAGAGAACGCTGACTGGTCCGGCAGCGAAATGGTATATTGAATTTCATAGAACTTCATTTGACAACTTCAGTACCCTTTCCACTACTTTTCTAACCCACTTTCAGCTACCCATAAGGTACAAAATGGGGACAGAACTCCTTACCAACTTTAAACAGAAAACAACCACTCACATATCTAATCATATTCATGAGTGGGGGCATCATCGTCGAATGGTAAAGATGTATATTCCTGATCAGCTCCTAGCTGAGTGGTTTATTAAGTCATTATTACATTCAATTACGGAAGATGTGGCGAAGGGAGGAGTTGTCACTAAAGAGCAAGTCATTGCTCGTGCACAATATTTAGACTTAATCTATACTCAGTCTGGAACGCTCTATGACAAAATTCTTGATGCTCCTAGGCCAGAATTTTTCATTTCTCCCCCTCCTAAATCAAATTGGGACTCTCACATCGGTGACGACGTAATCGGTACCTTAAGCACGCAAACCACAAAGGCTCCATCTGGTAGAGCCCTTGCAGTTTCTAGTCAAAAATAGAATGACAAACCTCTTGCCTGGGAGATTAATGTCGTGTCATCTGACAAGGGCAAGAATCCAAAGCAACCAGGGGGAAAGAAGAAAGGGAAAAATAATAAGAAGAAACATGAGAGTTCACCTCCTGAAAAATCTTATAAAAACTCTACTGGGCAAAAGAAACCTCTTCAACCATGTTTCATATGTAATGAGGACCATTTCACAAAAAAATGTCCACATTGACCTGAGGTTATGAAATTTTTAAAACTTCAACTACCTCAATGGTGTTGATTGATCCATTTCAAAACCTAGAAACTAATCTAGTTGCTATCGATCATGCTTCCACATCACAAGTGCTTATGCTATCCATCTCGAAATAGCAAAATGATGCTTTGATATAGACAAGGAATATATATTATGGGAATCCACAGTTGTTGAACAACAAGGCTACAGATCAACCTAGTAGTTCGGCAAAAAGTTCACCAGAGGTTGTTCCACCCATCATTCCTAAATTAACTATAAAGCCACCAAAGGGAGTAGTACATAAATCGACATTTAATCCTCATGCTCGAGCAGCATAGAATTATAATATAGTGGAGGATCTAGCTCAATTGCCATCCGCTATGTCGACCCTTGAGGTACTACAGAATTTCCGCTCCCAAAAGTGGGCTTTGTTATCAGCAATAGGTGGGATTTATCCAAAGGATTCCAATATTGTGGCCATTAACCATAAAGGATACGAACCTTAGTTACCGGCCCAACTCGCTTTCCTTATCTAGGTAAAATCCCTTAATAAAACTGTTCATCGAACAATCATTGATGAGGGGGCACCTACTTGCATTGTGTCAATGAGTTGCTGGAAAACTTTAGGTTCACCACCCTTGTCGTGATCATCAATGACATTAAAAGCATTCGATGGAAGAACATACACGCTGTATGGGATTTTAAGTAACTTGCAAGTTGAACTGGGGGGCAAGACAATAGAAATTGAGGTCAAAGTGATTGATCGAAACCTTGACTACAATATCTTGCTGGGAAGGCCATGGATTTATGCTATGGGTGCTATTGTGTCTACATATTTTAGAAAGATTGCATTTCCCTTAAAAGGTGGAATTACAATTGTTGACCAACTGACCTTTTTCCCCAACAGTTCACAAGCTACAGGAAGCATTCCATTGATCCATGGAAGTTCTCAATCGCTTTAAAATATCGAAGTAGGTCTCCTAAAAGATCCTTCCTTAATGGGTACTTTTGCCCTCCCACCTTCAAGCAATCTGGCGGAAGTGGTCACAGTGGAAACCTGTCATATGATATCTTCTACATCATCAAAGATTAAGAAGAACTCTAACCATTTTGAAAGTGTGGATCATCGCGAGGTGTTGCTCCCAAGCCCCATTGAATCTTTGTAGTAGTCAATTTTCTGGGCCTGGGCAGCGAACCCAAATCAACACTCAGCGAGTGTTTGGATAGATAGGTCTCTAGAGTATGGTAACTCTTCCGATCCTTGGTCTAGTATACATTCTATAGACGAAGGAATCATTTAGTCGATGATGATAGGAGAGACACCATAAGAAGATTATCACCATCATTCCCACCTTCAAGGTAACGATGAAGATTATTCAAGTGACCTTAATCATCCTTCATTTTTTTATTTTCTATCAAATACTATAAATACACTAGATTCTAAACAAAATCTATCCAATATTGAGGAAACTATTGCCATTAATATCTCGACCAAACCTAATGTTGTACAAAATATTCATGTTGGAAAATCGTGTTCTCCTTCAGAATTGGAAATATACTGTGCTCTCTTTCATGAATTTAGAGATGTCTTTTCATGGTCATACGAAGAAATTCCAGGCATTGACTTGAGCATCATTGAACATGAAATCAAGATGTATCCAGATTCAAACCAATATGACAACGTCTTTAACTGGCTCACCCAAATAAAGTCAATGCCATTAAAGCAGAAGTTGAAAATATTTTGCATGCTGGTTTCATTTACCCTGTTCCTCTCACTAATTGGGTATGGAATATTGTCCTTGTGATGAAAAAGAAAGGAACAATTAGAGTGTGTATCAATTATAGGGATGTAAATAAAGCGTGTCCAAAGGACAACTACCCTACACCCTTCATCGACCAGATAATTGATGAATGCATTGGATGCAAAATATTTTCATTCATGGCTGGATTTTTCGGATACAACCAAATCAATATCTGCCCATAGGACCAGTTGAAGACTACATTTATATGTCCATGGGTCATGTTCGCGTACTGTAAACTACCTTTCAGTTTGAAAAACACAAGGGCAACTTTTCAAAGGGCAATGAACTATGCCTTCCATGACATCAAGCACATTGTTCAATTGTATCTCGACGATCTACCAATTCATTCGCGAAAGTGGACTGATCATATGTAGCATTTGAGAGCCATATTTCTATGTTGTCGACACTACAAGATACAACACAATCCACATAAGTGTGTGTTTTGTGTTGGTTCCAGTCGATTACTTAGTTTCGTAGTTTCTAAGGATAGAATTTGACTCGACCTATGTAAGGTTCAAGCAATCCCCAACATGCCTCCACCTTCAAATTTGCTTCAGATTCAGAAACTCCAATGGAAAGAAAACTTTCTAACGAGGTTCATTCCAAATTATGTAGAACTTGCTAAAGGTTATACGTGTCTTTTGAAGAAAGAACTACCCTTCAACTGGGATCAGGTTGTGTAAGCTTCCTTTGATGCTTTAAAAGGTTCCCTAGTAAAAGCATCATTAATGTATGCTCTTGACTATCAAAAATACTTTAACCTGTATCTCACCGCTACAGATACAACCATCGCCATGGTTTTAGTACAAGAAGATAATGGAATAGAACATCTTATGTATTATTTAAGCCGCAATTTAAATGATACAGAAAGCAAGTACTCCTATGTTGAAAAGATGGCCTTAGCAACTATTCAAGCAGTACAGAGATTTCAACACTATATTCTCTTTCCCAAAACCACCATTTTGTCATATTGCAACCCTATGACCTAGATTCTATCGTGTCAATTACTAGGGGGAAATACTCCAAATGGATAGCCATTTTGCAAGAGTTTGATCTGGAATTCACCAAATCCAAATCAAATAAATCTCTCATCTTCACAGAGTTACTTTGTGACCTCCCATAGTTGTCCAATGATTTAACATCTAAAACATCAATCGTGGATGAGACTCTGTTTCTGATATCATCAAGCGATCTATGGTACGGAGATATAATGATCTATCTCCAAACCCAAACCTTTAGGCCTAATACCTCTTGCTCTAAATAGCAGCGTATTCGATACCAAGCCAAAGACTACATGATCGTCGACGATGCACTTTACCATCGTGGTGTCGATACAATTCTACGAAGGTGCCTCACGCATGAGGAGGCTGAAAATGCCCTGAATTACTGCCATTCAGGTGCATGTGGGGGGCATCTATCTGGTTATGCTACTGCACAAAATATCTTACGAGCTGGTTACTTCTGGCCCATTATATTCAAAGATTACATAATTGCAGTCAGAATTTGCCATGCTTGTCATATTTTTTATCGCAAAACTAGACTACCTCCTGCACCACTACATCTAGTAGTTTTTGTTGGGCCATTCGCTAAATGGGGCATAGATTTCATGACATGTAACCCCACCTCGGTCGAGGGGCATGGGTATATTATAGTCGTTGTCGACTATTTTACAAAATGGGTTGAGGAGATGCCTACATTAAACAACAGCGGCGAAACGGCTGCTCTTTTCTCTTTTAATCATGTAGTCTCTATATTTGGTGTTCCACAGGCTATAGTCACAGATCATGGATTGCATTTTTGCATTCACAGACCATGGGTTTCATTTTTGCAATCACATGATGGTCGAATTGGCTGGAAAATTAGGACTGTCCCATGATAGTTCTACTCCATATTATCTGCAGGCTAACGAACAAGTTGAGGCAATCAACAAAGTCCTTAAGCACATGTTCCAGAGAATGATTGGAGTCCACAAAAGGAATTGCATTTAATCCTGTACTTAGCTCTGTGGCATATAGGACTTCAGTGAGAAATACGACCAGATTTATGCCTTTCCAGTTGGTGTATGGTCTGGAAGCTATCTTACCCATTCAGTGCGAAATTTCATCTCTCAAGCTCGCCATTGATCTGATTCACAAAACTTTAGAGGAAGAGGCTCATTTCTTGGAACTAATCCACTTGGATGAAACCCGTTGTGATGCCGCAATGGCTAATGAATCTCATAAGAAACATGTCAAGGCACAATTTGACAAAAATGTCAAGCCTTGTGTCTTCTTAAAAGGTGACCTAGTCTTGCTTTACGATCAGGACTCTGATAAATTGGGAGCAGGTAAGTTCGAACCATTATGGATAGGCCCCTACATTGTCAAATTAGTATTGACAAAAGGAGCTTACGAGCTGGTCAATTATGATCGGATTCCACTATCGCAACCCCGAAACAGGTTGTATCTTAAACATTACTATGCTTGATTAAGTGTAGTAATCTATTTGTTTTGTTACATTTTTTTTCCTTTAGAGTTGTCATTTTGGTTAGGTAATCTGCTTCACTTTTGTTGTAGATGGCAGACATTTTGGAACCATTTGTTGGGTATGCCGATGGAGCTATTCATAGTACGTGGAACCTATCTTCTGCGGCTTGGGACATTTTTGCTCCAAGCGACGAGTTAGTGAGTTTCAGGGGATATGTATTCGTCGATTGATGAACAACATTGCTAAGTATAGTGCATTGATTTAACTTCTCTCTGATACCATTTTTCATGGCATATGTTGACTCATTGTCAGGCTAGACTCACAACTCGTCATCCTACAGCTTACTGGCGTTTATTCCGTTCGGAACCCAGCTATTTATTGTATGTTCTTAAGAGCTAGGATTTTGTAAAGACAGTTTGATTCCATTCAATATCAACACATTTCTAGAAACTTAAACACATTAACTGATTCATTAGCAAACTATGTGTTGGATAGACATTTGCAACATTTGTAAAGAAAGAATTTCACATTAACATTTGCATCTGGATCGCATAACTTAACCAAAATAAAACTCAGAAAATAAAAAAATATAACTGTTTATAGTTTTTACAAAATGATTTGTGTCTAAGACAAAATTGGTCATATGACCAAGAAGATAAAAAATGAATGCAGAAAAGCATCCTAGACTAATGATGCTGGTGATAACATGTCACCACCTGTGCAATCATACGCAAGAGCCTAGTCCATCGACTCGGCACGCCAGTAGTATGGCACTGTAACCTTAGAGGTAACTCGTCGGTCCTCACATCTTGAATACTAAGAGTGAGGTCCTCGATCTGATCCTGTAACACTACTAGGGTCTTCTCTACGTCCACATCGTGAAGGATGGCCCTCCCTACAGCCTCTCCTACTGGAACGTCATTTGTCACCATTGGGCATGCCGCTGGTCGCACTGGTCCAATATCTGCACAAGTATATGAGTTTGATTAGTCTTGATAACTTTTAAAGACAGAAAAACATTATAAAATTGATAAAAAAAGATATGGTCAAATCATTTTACCCATAACACTCCACTGCTCACCAGCTGGTAACGCCAAATCCAGGTCACCTTGGAAATCCATCCCAACATATGGATAATCTACAAATACCATCTCCTGACCGTCGAACCACTCAAAGAAGGCATCAAAGAAGGAAATCTGTGATTGACCCGTGTGTCTGGCCATAAGATCAACCCACCTCTGCATCCGTGGTTCCCTCGGTGCTAGCAATCCTAGTGAAATGTACTGAGGCTACATCAGTGGAATCATCTCCAAGGCAAAAGCAGTCAAGGAAGTATCGCCTCACACCAGTTGAACACCTTTATCAATGGAATGGATTTGCCTCTGATCTGGAATACCTAGTTGATCGAATCCCAAGCATTGAGAAAATACTGCAACAAACTGATTTGTTTCCTCATGCTAGATATGCGGAAGAATTTGAGCAAGTCACAGTTTCGCAATGCAGTAATTGTAACCTGGTCATATAAAGAAATCATGTCCTCTTCTTCATGTTCACGTTCATGCCATGTGACAACCATCTTGATCCAAAAAATATCTGAGACACAGAGAAAAGATTAATTAGGATCCAAATTTGAGCAAAAGCAGGCAAAATTTCATGAAAAATCATTGTATAAAGATGCCCTTCTACGCCCATTGCACCCTGCCTTTGAGCAAGGTAGGATGCATACTGACTGGCCAGTTGGTAGCTCAGTATGAATCGCACCTTTCGATACTAGAAAGATGCGATGATTGGGGAACAAAATCTTCAAACCCCAAGGGCCCAGAAATGTGAAAAAACATGCTCAGAATCAAAGAAGGATGGAATGAAAATGAAGAGCTCAGGGTTAGCTCTTACCTAGTCCTGATGGTGCAGAGAATATTCCACCAGATCTCCCAAAAATGACCAGTGTAATTTGAGGGGGAAAACCACTCCAGAGCTCAAAATCTAAAATTTGAAATAAAATGATGAAAATGAAAGGTGAAACTTCTTTTATGATTTCTATTCACGTACTTCAAGAAAATTTTTATTTTTAACTCATTTTTCATACATATATATGTATTTTTAATCAGTTTGATGGAGTTATTGAATAGGTTGAATGACAAATGAAAGAATACAATGTGCTAAACAGTGAATTAAACATTTTGACCACAAAATGAGCAATGTTATCGCATGGTTCAAGCTCGTTAAAAAATAAACCTACCAATGAGCATATGTTCCCCCAGAGTTCAAGCTTGTTAAAAAATAAACCCACCTTCAGTAAATAACCTTCGTGATTGCCATAATATCAGCCTTTTGAGCCTTGGTTGTGTTCCTACCATCACCTCCATTCTTTTGGCTGATCATATGCTTCCACTTGATTGTTTACCATTTTGAGGAACAACTGTGATGAGTGGTCCTGTTAGCCACCCTCTTCACATCACCATGTTTTGAGAAGTTCAAAGCTTACCCGGAACCAGCTGCTACCATAAACACCACTCATTCTTCAAAAAAGAGTCTACTTTAAACTCTTTTCAGACTCATTAAATGTGGAAATATTGTCGAGCTATTGGCCTCTCCAGCTCGCTAAAGTGATTGGAAGTGCCATACCTCCTGTATATTTTAATATTTTTCAGACCTGAGGGATTATATCACGAAAAGTTCGAGCACTTGTCTTTTTGGCTCGCTAAAGTTATCGAAAAATCATCCCTTTCATATTATTTTAATCTTTTTCAGACTTAAGGGATTATGCTATGAAAAATAAATACTGAGTTTCCTTTTCGTCCCTTCTCAAACTCTCTAAACATGAAAAGACCAAGTTATCCTTGTCATTAAACTCATTAAAACAATAGTAACAAACTTGTTCGTCGGGACAAGAACAAGTTTCATTGTCGCTACGCTCGCTAAAACATAGCGACAGGTTTGCCCGAAGGGCAAATTTTAGAACAAGCATATGTTATCCTCCTCAAGCTTGACAAAAATAAAGAGGTAATGGTCAACAATGACTGGGCAAAAAGGGAAGAAAACTTAAAGAATTTTATTGGTAGCAGGTCACTTTTGAAAATGGCAATTTCACTCCATCACCATGATTGAGTCGGGATGGGTTATTCCATTCACCGATCATATCACCATTGGTCTTCTACACCATCCATATTTTGGGGTTACACCAATCCATCTTAGTGTCGCCAATATGTTCAAGAGAAGTCATTCAGAGAATTCACCATCTAGTTAATGCCTCATCCACTGCAATACCTTCACCCTCCATTTTTCATGGCTGCCATTCCTGAACCTCATATCATCAGATCGTTTTCACCTCCAGAAAATCATTTTCTTCATTTCATGTCGTTGATTTGGGATACATTAAGGCCCTCCTATGACGGGTCAATTCTTGTCGACATCAGCTCATTATCCAATAAGTTGACTTAGAAACAACCCTTTCAGTACTTTGAAGCTTGCATGCCTCAGTGGCAAGTTTCTCACTTCCGGTGACAAGTTTACATCAATGGGCTTCGACCAAAAGATTTTCCGTGGCTTTTGACATCGGATCATATATTCACGCCACATAAATTGTACTATAGTACCTTGAGGGTCATTATCATTATCGGTGATTCCTCTCACGCCTGTTAACAGCTTACATTATTGGTTGGTAATCAGGCGATGTCTTTCCATGTTTGACTTCAGGACATCTTTTCACATGGATCAACTTGTACATCGGGCAAAGATTGAATGAGTTTGAAGACCCCAGATCTAGTTTCATCCATCCGGGCTGTGATATATTCAAGAATACAAAGACATCAAATGTACACAGAAGCTGCACAAATGATCATCCAAGCTAAGGGATGATGACTCTACAATAAAGAATCATTAGTCAGCAACTGCAAACAATTATCTGTCCTAGGTAGATGAAAATGAATTTATAAAGCTGAGCATGGGAATGCCCACTTCAGCTAGATCATCAAAATAATTTGATGATGATGTATTGTATTGTATCTTATACAGTTCATATTCCAGTTCGAATACCTCGGATCCTCATGATAAAACAATTCACCTGACATCTAAGGATTTACAACTTCATGCTTTAGGGGGAAAATGTTGTAGACATATTTGGGCACTGCAACCCCAATATTATATGTAGATAAACCAAGGGCTCTTTAACCCCTAAAAATTTTGTTTCATACCCTAAAGGATCATGGTCATCTGATTACATCATTCCCTAGAAGTTCCACATGAAAAACCACTCAGAACTGGCCAAAACTGGACCAAACTGACTGCTCCACTGTCAGGGTATGATGCATACTGACTCCTACACTAGCCAAGTGAGATGCATACTAAAGAGGCCTTTCGTGGGGTGCGATGAGCGAGAATGGACAATGTCTGAGACAATTTGCTAAGTGGATGCTCATGGAATCTTTTAGAAACTTTTCCTAGGACACTTGCCTCTCTAAATTCACCCAGGGATGAGTAAGATATCTAAGATATCTCCAAGTGGAATCAAGAACAACAAGTGGAATGACACTAATCAAAAACCCAGAGATGACTCACACCCTTGCAGACATCTATAAATGGATCCCTCATCTGAGAGATCTAGAGGCTAGAATTTTGTAATTTGTAAGGAAGTGTTGATAGTTTGTCTTTGAGAAGGAACATTGTATTGTTGGGTGATCTTGCTTTTCATGAGGTGAAGAGGGCTTTGATGCTGTGAAGATGATGCTGGATCAGACAACTGGGTTGTAATCCTCTCTTCTATTATTAATAAATTTCTTTGAGTTTTCCTCCATACAATTGTGTATTTGTGAATGTTGTTATTTGTAAATGCCATTGTATGCTCATTGTATTTATGATTCTGCAATGCTTATGATATCATAGATCAAGATGCTTTGATGGTGTTGTGTTGCTTGGTTTCTACAGGTATTGTTTAAGCGAGACAAGTAGGAGAATAGTTGCAAGCTCTGTCAAGGAGGAGAGAAATCAAGCAAGGAGTCAAGCAGAAGATCTAGGTTGGTCCCTTTGCTTCTCTCTTATCTATCATACATAGAGGAAATCACAAATTTCTTTTATTGTTTGTTTCTAGGATAGTTGCTAATCCTAGTGGGACTAGCAGATCGAAAAGACACTAGTTTTCTCAAAAACAAGTTCCTAGGAAAATAACAGTGTACTGAGTAAATTCAATCACTGTATGACTTAGACATTTAACCATTTAGTTTAGGATCATCATCATCTTGAAATGGATTTTGAAAACATCCATTAACAAAGGTAATTAGCAATTCTATTCTAAGAAAATGAATGACAAAATAGTATGAAAACTAAGAAGTTGTGTATTCTTATTACTTCAATCTTAATTTAGTTTGGAAATAGAGTCATTTTTCTCCACGAAATATCTTAGAAGAAAAAGGTTGTACAATTATGATTTATCATTATGCTATTGATTAAAAACTAAAATGAAATATCATCCTAATTTAGAAAACAGATTTGCTGAAAATAGAGTAATGGAAATTGAACTAAAAATAACAAATGAAAAACCTCTTTCAATGCAGGGACCCTCTACAACTAGCGTGGCTAGAATGCTAGCTAGTTAAGAATGCACTTTAAACAATCATTGGTAACACAAAATTTGTATTATGAGAAAAACAAAGTTTGAATACATAGTATCAACGAAAAGCTTGAACTTAACACACAATTCCTTCTAACTTCTAACTTCTTATCCGTTCCATGCAACAGATATTTAAAATAAAGTAACATAACTATTTATGAGATATACTTGCTACAGGTGGGTAATTCAAATTAAATTGTACATGATTGTTTATGAGATAAACTTGCTACAAGTGACTAATTCGAATTGCAATAGGACTATTGAAAACTTTTATTAGCTACAGGTGGCTAATTCAAATTAGATTTACAACAAAACTGTTAAACCCTTGATTAGCTACAAAAGAGTAAATCAAGAGTCCTAGATTCCATCTTTGACCATGACCTTAGGCTTGCTTTTCCATCAATCTGGACCGGGTGAATAGGATATAATCGATGTGGAGATGATTCTAGAAATGCCCATGTGGCCCAATTCTTCACTTGACCCCTTGAACCTGCCAAACCATGAGAGTAGCTATAGAATCCACAGTTAGCTATAGAATAGGCTGCATTCTATAGCTAATTTGCAAAAATATATTCAAATAGTAAGAACATGAAAATATAATATGGTAATCATTTCAATTCTTTCCTTAATACAAAACACATAATTTATCATTGATTGGGTCTGTAATATTATGAGAAAGTGAGGGAGAAGGGTGAGAAAACATGTCAAGGAGAGGGTAAATCCTGAGGTTCAACATACCCCCACTGCAAAATCATTGCATGTCCTCATGCAATTTGCCAAAAAATGTGAGTTCTTCCTCCCCGTTGCATTTGCTCAGACACCTCTACTAGTACATCCAATTTCCTTTTTTTGTTCTTCTTTGAAGTGACTATCATTATGGGCTTTCTCATAAGAAGCTTGTACTTAAGGTTAATGACTGCTCTGTTCAAAATCTTATTCTTTCTTTTCAATTTCCTATTTTTCTTATACCATAGTCCTAGATGTAGAATGGTATTATCATGAATTGCCTTGTCCAATTTATTTTGTTCCTTCAAGGTATCATTCTCCTATTTGATATGTCTGTTCAATATCTTTAATTCATTAATTTCCCATTTGAGAGCAGCAAGTAAGCGTTCTTGTGGATTGATAGAAGGTTCTAGGTTCATTGAGGCACTTCTCTTCTCTAGTGATTCTATATAGTCATATATATTTTGCTTCACTGGGTCTATACCTGGAGATATTCTACTTGGGCTACCTTAAAAATGATGAAAAGGAGAATTTTGAGGACTGTGTGCTAAAGAGATGTTAACAGGAGATGGTTCTCGGGTTTCTTTGTCTAAATTTATAAACTTTGTCCCTTTTGATGATGATTTCTTTACCAAACCTCAGAGTCTAGAGCTCCTTCTAAGTTGTGGGGGACTTACATTCTCCTCATTTGTGACCTTTTTCTCCTTTCTTATCTTCCCTCTTGCTTTGATTTGCTTCCTAATTTCTGTCAGTTCTTTAGATATTAACTTTTTATCGTCTTTCTACAATGAAAACTCAGGTCTATTTTCAATAGTTATACGAGTCTTCTTTCTTCTACTTCTTCTGAAATTATCTTCTTTAGGTGACTTTGGTGCTTCTTGGAAATGGTTTCTAATAAGGAAATTCTCCTAGGTATATCCTATTCTTTTTAAATGAAACTCAATCAATATCTTTATTAGCCCATGATGATACATGGTTGTATTTATGAACTATATTCTCTTTTGCACATTTGAGGCCATCCTTCTTAAACTATTTAGCAAGAAGAAAGGAAGATTGATTTCTCCATTTTCTACGAAATTCATCAGTAAATGGATATGGTAGACATACATGCAGCCAAACATTGCCTCACAAGTGATAAATTTCTATAAAACCAAGAGCATGTTCCTCCACTTACTTTTAAGAGCTGAAATGGGAATACCTTTTCTAAAAACAGAGACATCCATACCTGGGTTTTGGAGTATTACTTTTCATGATTCATTGTGGAAATCCTTGTTCTTGAACCATCTTTCACCATTCCTTGGAAGTTCTGTAGCCTCAGTCATGAATGACTCAGTCACTGCAAACTTGATATCCCCAATTTCTACCTCTGTGCCATCAAAATATTGAGCAAAGGATTTTGTAATCTCCTTATGAAAACCATCAAATTTCTTAATGAATTTAAGCCATCCAGATTTCTACAACATTTCTTTGAGATGTGGGTATCCTTCCATGTACTTTACTCCTACTGGTTCTTATCTGACAATGATCCCCATCCCTTCTACTACACAGAGTTCTCAACCTTCAGAATTACCCTTCCCATTTTATGAAATGAATTAGCTACGAATATGGTGAAAGGATCTACGGGTTTCTATGAAATAAATAGTTGGTTGAGGTTTTGGAGAAACATAGACAAGTATGTCATGTCATAGTCATGACCATTAATAATCAACGAGGGAGTTAATTATGGACCGTTATTTGACAAAATATGGAGGATGTGGCAGATATGTAGTATGATGGAGATTGCAATCAAATAAAATGTTGATTTCTCAAGGAAACATATGAATATCCATATTATATATGATTTATGTTTTAACCTTGCTATTTACAATATGCTTTTGCACTTTATATTTTCGAAATTAACCTTTTCGTTTGTTATTTTCTTTGGTGTTAATCCGTAGGTACCCTTTTAGCATATTTGTCTTCAAAACAAGATTCTTCAATTTCCTGCAATCATCATTTGTTTGTAAGTTGTATAATTATGCCAAAGTTTCTCAATGAGATATGGTTGCAGAATCAAATTAGCTGCAGAATGGAATCAGCCACGAAATAGGATAAAAAAATGAAGTATGGCTATGGAACATGAATGTGAAATGAAATGGAAATGGAATATGATAGTGAAATGGAATGAAAGTGGAGTGAGATGGAATGAAATTGTAAAATAAAATGAAAATGGGGTGAGATGGAATGAGACTGTAAAATGAGATGAATTTTCAGATTATGAACTGCAAATGAATGTAGCTTTATGTCACTATTTATGACAGAAAGGAAGTGGAAAATATAGGATGTCAGAAATCTTTGATTTTCACCCTGTATTTTTTGTATAAGTATGCCAATTAATGATTGGTTTTCATACTTATACATTTTATTATCATTATTATTATTATTATTATTATTGTTTATGTTTTTTTATGATTATATATATATATATATATATATATATATATATATATATATATATATATATATATATATATATATATATATATATATATATATATATATAGCAAAAATAAAATCTAAGTTAGTGGAGAAGAAGAAGAATTCTTCACCAAATTCATTTCAGTGTTATCTTGGAAAATCTTGATAAAATCCTCTCTTGAAATTGGCTTATGATATATCTTCAACCGATGACCATTCACAAGAAGACATACCTTTCTTTCTATTGTCCTTATTCTCATCGCTCCAGTATTAAATACTTCTTCAATCTCATTTGGACCAAGCCAATGAGTCTGAAACTTTCCTTGAAAATATTTGAATTTTGAATAGAACAAAAGTGCCCAATCCCCTTCTTGAAACTTCTTCTCCTTGATATACTTATCATGACATTAAGCCATTTGCTGCTAGACTATACTAGTTCTTTGAATTGCATCTTTCTTGATTTCAACAAGCTCATTGAGTTGCTCCAATCTATGTTTCTATGCTTCTGATAAATCTAGTCTTAATTGGATTTCCATCTTGAAGGTTCTAATTTGAAACTCTATACAGAACATGACTTGCTTCCCATCAACAATCTCATAGGGAGTATGTCCTGTTGTGTTCCTCCATGTAGTTCTGTAGGCCCATAAGGCTTCAGGAAGCCTTTCTGCCCAATCTTTTTTGTGTATATGTACATTCTAAGTGAGAATTCCTTCAATCACCTTATTGGTACATTTAACTTGACCATTTTCTTGTGGATGATAAGGAGTAGAATTTCTATGTTTGATCTTGTAATATTCCACAAGCCTTTTCCATTATTTTAGATGTAAACTGAGATCCCTGATCTGTCATAATTTCTCTTGGAACACCAAAATGAGTGAAGATGTCCTCAAAAAGAAAATAAACTACAGATTTTTCATTAGCAAAGGGTAATGCTTTATCCTCTACCCATTTAGTGACATAATCAATGCGTACCAAAATATACTTCTTTTGTTTAGATGGAGGCTTAATTGGTCCAACAAAATCCAAGGCCCATTTTTCAAAAGGTTCAATGAGTACTTGAGTTTTTAGTGGCATTTCATCTAAAGGAGCAGGCTTTCCTACCCTTTGGTAGCTATCACACCTTTTGACATATTCTTTGGCATCTATGAAGATGGACAGCCAATAATATCCATAATGAAGGATTTTATAGGTTGTCCTCTTGTCAAAAAAGTGTCCACCATAAGGTTCATCATGACATGCCTTAAGAATTTTATGAATTTCATCTTCTCGAACACATATTCATATCATGAGATCTAGACCTGTTTTATACAATTCATTAGTAATCCATGAGTAACTTACACTTGTTTGAATGATTTTTCTTTTCTCCTTAGGAAACAAATGTGAAGGTAATTTTCCTGTGACTAAGTAATCAGAAATATCTACAAACCAAGGGGTCTGAGTAGTTACTGCAAAAATATATTCATCAGGAAATTTATCTTCAACTGGAGTGGCATCTTTGATATTTTGATTCTAGACAAGAAATCAGCAACTGTGTTTTGTTTTCCAGGTATATCTAGAACAGTGATGTTGAATTCATGCAAGGGTAATAACCATCTTGTAACTCTACCATTAGTAATAGGTTTATTCAATAAGTACATAATTGCAGAGTGATCTGTATGAACCAATCTTTCATAGCCTGTTATGTAATGTCTGAACTTGTTGATAGCATGAACAACATCTAAGAATTCCTTTTCAGCCGTAGTGTAATTCAACTTAGTGGGAGTCAAATTATTGCTTGTGTAATAGATGGCATACGGGTTCAAATCTATTGTTCCTAATATAGCTCCTAGAGATGTATCTGAAGCATCTTTTGAAATGTGAAAAGGTAGTTTCCAATTTGGACCTCTTAAAATGGGTGCTTTAGAAATTTCTTATTTTAAAATCTCAAATGCCAACTAGCAATCAGGATTCCAATTGAATTCATAGTCTTTGGAAAGTAATTTAAAGAGTGGGGATGCTAGTTTAGTGAAATTTTCTATAAACCTTCTATAGTATCCTGTGAATCCTAGAAAGCTTCTAACATCCTTTTGAAAACTTGAATTGATATTTTAGAGATGACTTCAACTTTGGATTTATAAACTTTAATTCCATCTCTTGAAATATGATTTCATAAAACAATCCCTTCTGTAAATATCATAAAAGAAAAAAAAAATCATGGCTTAGTGAAAGGTTTGCTTCCATACATCTTTTAAGTCATCCATATACACCTCTACACAATCATGTATTAGATCATAAAAAAATCCTAGTATTGCTCTTTGGAATGTTGCAGGTGCATTGCACAATCCAAAAGGAATTACTCAGTAGGCATAAGTTCCCCATGGACAGGTGAATGTGGTTTTATCTTGACCTTCAGGTGCTACCCGAATTTGATTGTAACCACTAAAACCATCCAAAAATGAGAAATACTTCTTACCTTCTAATGTATCTAACACTTCATATATAAAGGGAAAATGAAAAATATCTTTTAGGATATCTTTATTCAATTCTCGATAATAAGTACATACCCTCCATTTACCATTATTTTTAGGCACAATCACTAGAGGAGGAACCCACTGGCTATCTGAAAGTGGGTAAATGAAGTTTACATTTAGGAATTTTTGCAACTCCTCTTCCACAATTTCCCTAAGATTTGGATTCATCCTTCTTTGAGGTTGTCTGATAGGTTTACAATTTTCCTCAATTTATATGTGATGTATACAAGTCTTAGGACTAATTCTTTTCATGTCAGTGTATTCCCATGCATATGCAGAAGAATGTTCTTGTAATGTTTTGATTAGCTTTTCCTATTGTAGTTTTTCCAAGTTATTGTTTATGTTCAATGTTTTACCTAGAAAGATTTCAACTGTAGAGCTACCAAATTCTTCCATTGAATAAAAATACATATCCCTAGATGAGAAATATTCAATATTGATTTTTTCTTGAAATTTTTCATATTCATATTCTAGAGATGATTCAATATTTTCCATTATATTTAATATTTGACTATCTTCACTAATGGTTGAAATAGTAAAGAGAGGCTGAATATCATTTTCATCTATCCCTGTAATTGTTCTTGCTGGATGATATAGAGTGAATTTCTTAGTTGAGTTACCATCATAGATATACATATCACCAGATCTACAGCTAATGAAAGCATCATCTGTAGCTAGCCAAGGTCTTCGTAATATAAGTGGATGTCCTCCTAGATTGTTCTTAGGGGTTAAGATCATAAAATCAACAAGGTACTCCCAAGAGTCTAAGGACAATAAAATATCTTCTAACACACTATTTGGTATGATTACAAATCTATCTATCAATTGCAGCAATATAGGTGTATAAAGAAGATTAGGAAGCTTGAGTTGTTCCATGGTTTGTTTGCTCATGATGTTTGTTGCTGCTCCTAAATCAATCAATGTATTCAGAATTTCAACTCCATTTATATGTGTTTTTACAACTAGACTTCCTCGATCTACGTATTTTTGTATGCCAATTTTTCCCATCATTATGTCTACTATTTTTCCCACTGGATGAATTCGTTTTATTTCTTTTGTTTTTCTTCCTGGTTTCTTCATGCTCAACTGTAATATTTTAGCTAGAATTGGAATCTCCCTAATGGCTTGTAACAAAGGGATTTTGATACAGACATTTTTCAATTCATTTATAAAATCATAATTACGCAACATAATGTTGGAAATAATACTGAGCGGGGGGGGGTGAATCAGTATTATCAAAACTATAAAACTTTTTCAATGCTCAGAAACATATACGCTACTTTCGTTAAGTGAACCAGCGTGTACACGCAACTGTGTCTAAAGAAAACAGCGTATAACCAGAAATATTATAATTCAGTTAGTTTATCTTCAGTTAAGTGCATAAGGACATTATTCACCATATTAAGAGTAAACAGATGCAGTAGAAAAGATCACACAAAAACCACACATATGAACACCATGATATAAGGTGGAAACCCAATGTGGGTGAAAACCACCTGCTGCAAGTCGTCTCTATCTTTCTTTAATATGAAACTTCAGTTTACAATCTTTTGTACTGGTGCAGCCTTATACCAGTACGCAGGCTACAACCTGCAGAAGGCTACAACCTTCTCTCGTTCTCCAAACTTGGAAAGGAGCTCCAACCCCCTTTGCTCTTGTACTAGCCAAGATACTAGTACGTAGGTGCTGGCCTACAATCTTCTTTCTTTCAGGTACCACCTTTCATACATTTTCAGACTGGATATTCCTGAAGCACAAAATTACAATCTGAAGACCACAATTCATTCAACTTTCACAACAAATCATTGAAGCACAAGACAACCAATACTAGCATCATCAATCTTTGAATCACTGAACCACTGAAACCATGTCAACACCTATCACCAGAACACAGAGCAGACTACAGAACTCTGAAATATCAGTCAGACCCAACTGCAAACCCAAAAATCATGCTTCAAAAGATACACGCTACTTCAATGAAGGCAACCCGCGTATACACGCGGTTTTACCGAAGACAACCTGCGTACAAATCTAGAAATAACTTTTCATGACTTGCAGCTATACCAGATATCAGTTAGACCTAGAACATAACGTTGCGTCAATATGCAGATCTAGAAATACGCATAATCAACCATATCATAATAGTGCATTTCAAATCATTAGATCCCGATCTATCCTTAGATCTAGTCTTCCATCACCCGAAGTGATCTCTCAGCTTAGATCAAGCAACCCAGAACCTGCATACCAGATCTCTTTCTTTTTCAGATATTCAAGCCTTTTTCAAAAGATGCACTTGCCTAATGATCTTCTTCTCCTTATATAGCCTTAGGCCTTGCTCAATACCAAGAGCCAAAACCATAGAAATCCAAAACCATCAACTTCAAAACTAGAGATCTACACGTCTGTCGAGGTACTTTGGTCCAAAGACATGGGCACAAGTACCGAGGACTAACTACCATGGACCAAAAGGAAACTTCCCGACATATACGCCCTTTTCTGTTCATGCATCTTTGTGTATACGCGCCTTAGTATATAGCTCTCCTGCGTATACGCGACTTAGTATGCATATCACCTGCGTATATGAGATTTCTCTTCATTCTTGTAGTCTGGACGGAGATCTGTCATCAAAGAGAGTTGCCATCAAGGACAACACCTGTATCATAGCGCCACACCTGAGCCAAAATGCCAACAATCTCCCCCTTTGGACTTGATGGCAACCTTCAGATCCGTAGAATCATTCTCCCCCTTTGTCATCAAGGGCAAAGGGCTGTGCTCCCCCTGAGGACATGCTGATACCTCTGCTTGGCTATGCTGAATCATGCTCCCCCTGACTGTAGGCCAGATCTGCAAAAGATGTTCTTCAACAAGAACCAAGACTTATACACCATAAGGGACGTTCCTATCACCAAAAGACTCAATACATACATCCATACTCCCTACCAAGAGGGGACACATCAGAAACAACCAATTATATTACATCATTCATCCCAGGCATAGTGGGGAAACCAACATAGGCCATTGCATGACCTTGACACCATAAAAGAGATATCACACAAAAAAATACATGACATAGAGACAACAGATCTAGACCAAGACTTATGAAAGTCACCAGCAGCATCTGATAAACATTTTTTAGATCAACAACCAGGATTTATTTCTGAGCTCCTTCTCCTGAAACCAACAACCAAAACATCTAAATGCCAACAATGCTTTATGAGACTTTTAAGCTGCTCCCCCTGAACCTGTGCCTGCTGCACCCCTTGAAACTGTGCCTGAAGAATTCTGACATACCCATCTCAGACCTTTTCAAACCAGAGATTTCCCTTGCTGTTCAGAACTCCATATACGCGATTTCACCTGCATAAACCAGCGTATGTACGCGGATATACTTTCTGCAACAAGCGTACAACATACACTACAACATACACGCGACTTACCCCGCATAAATCCGCGTATATACGCCGATATCCCTTACGTAACTTGCGTATACCAACTTTTCTGTAGAACAGACAAGCTTTAACAGCAGGATGAAGCATCAACTACTCCCAGCTTTTGTCTGAGATATTCAAAAGTTTCCCTGGGCAGTGGTTTTGTGAGAATATCAGCAACTTGTTCCTTAGAAGGAACATACTCCAACTTGACCTTCTACTCAAGTACTTGTTCCTGAAGAAAATGGTACTTGATTGGTATGTGCTTGGTTTTTGAGTGCATGACTGGATTCTTTGAAATGCTGATTGCACTTGTATTATCACATAAGATAGAGACTGGTGGAGTGCAAGTGATTTGAAAGTCCTGCAAGGTCTGCATCATCCAAAGAAGTTGTGTGCAACAAGATGCCGCAGCCACATATTCTGCTTCAGCTGTAGATAAGGCAATCGAACTCTGTTTCTTGCTGAACCAAGATACTAATCTGGAACCCATGAAGAAAGCACCACAACTTGTGCTTTTCCTATCATCCACACTTCCAGCCCAATCTGCATCTGTGTAAGCATGAAGAGTGAGATCTGTATTTCTAGGATACCATAAGCCATAGTTTTGGGTCCCTTGAAGATACTTGAAGATTCTTTTGACTGCCTGAAGATGAGTTTCCTTTGGGTTGGCTTGAAATCTTCCAACAATTCCTACTGCATGTGTAATATCTGGTCAGGTACCTATCAAATAAAGCAAACTCCCAATCATGGATCTATAAGTGGGTTGGTGAACTGCTGCTGATTCATCATTTGCACTGAGGCTGCATCCTGTAACCATGGGTGTATATACTGGCTTTGACTCTTCCATGCCATACTTCTTCAAGATCTGCTTGAGGTATTTGGTTTGAGACAGGAAGATACCTCCTTCATTTTGTTGGATTTGCAATCCAAGAAAATATGTCAATTCTCCAAGTAGTGACATTTCGAATTCTTTCTGCATAACCAAGGCAAAGTTTTGACTCATAGTCTCTTCATTGCTGCCAAAGATAATATCATCTACATAAACAACAAGAATTAGCAATTTGTTATTTTCAACTTTTATATAGAGATTGCTATCTGCTGATCCTTTTGAAAAGCCTTGTTGGTGAAGATATTTGTCCAACCGATAGTACCAAGCCCTTGGAGCTTGTTTGAGTGCATAGAGAACCTTTTTCAATCTGCATACAAGGTTTGGATCATTCCCAAGAATGAAACCATCTGGCTGCTCAATATATACTTCTTCTTCTAAGTCTCCATTCAGGAAGGCTGATTTCACATCCATTTGAAATACCTTGAAGTTTTGAAAGCTTGAGAGAGCAAGGAACATTAGGATGGCCTCAAGTCTTGCTACAGGAGCAAAGGTCTCTTCAAAATCTATCCCTTCTTGCTGCGCATACCCTTTACAAACAGTTCTGGCCTTGTTTCTAATTACTTCTCCATTTTCATTCAATTTATTCTTGAAGACCCATTTTGTCCCTATGACATTCTTATCTTTTGGTCTAGGAACCAGTTCCCAAGTGTTGTTCTTTTCGATCTGCTCAAGTTCTTCATCCATTGCTTTGACCCAACATTCATCTTTGCATGCCTCTTTCACATTTTGTGGTTCAGTGGAGGAGAGTAATGCCAAATAGCTTGAAGCTTCTACAAGTGTCCTTCTTATTTGTACTCCTGCTTCTTTCTGCCCCACTATCTGAGATTCTGGATGATTCTTTTGAACATATCTGGATGGAGTCTTCTCTTCTATTCTTGTCTGCTCCTCTGGTTCTTCTTGAGGTTCTTCTTCTTCATCATTCTGCCTTTGAGGATAATCTTCATCTTCTTCAATTTCTTCACGATGAATTTGCTTAGGAATGTATCCCTTCTCATCAACCACTACATCAATGCTATCCACAATTCTCCCAAGTCTTTTATTGTAGCATTTGTATGCTTTGCTATATGGAGAATAACCAAGAAGAATACCTTCATCTGCTCTTGGTTCAAGTTTTCCAAGTTGCTCATCAGTATTCTTAATATAACATTTGCTCCCAAATATTTTGAAGTGCTTCACCGAAGGAGTCTTACCACTCCAGAGCTCATGAGGTGTTTGAGTGCTATTTACTCGGACATTTGTTTTGTTAAGAATAATAACAGCAGCATGTGCAGCTTCACCCCAGAAGGTTGCAGGAGTACCTGATTCATCGAGCATAGCACGAGCCATTTGTTGGATAGTTCTGTTCATTCTTTCCACAACCCCATTTTGCTGAGGAGTTCTAGCTGTAGAGAATTCTCTTCTTATCCCATGTTCGTCACAGAAATCAAAAAATTCATTTGAGGTGAACTCCCCACCTCTGTCAGATCTGAGGCACTTAATTTTGTGTCCTGATTCGTTTTCAACCAATGCTTTGAAGGATTTGAATTTTTCGAATGCTTCATCTTTGTGCTTCATAAGCCCTAACCAAACAAACCTTGAGAAATCATCAATGAATAATATCAGATATTCTTCTCCTCGAGGTGTCCTTTTCCTAAATGGACCACATACATCTGTATCAGGGAAAATTTTAAGAACCCCCCCTAAATTTATAAATATAATAAATGGGCGAATCTCCATGGTATATAGGAAAAATGGAAGGCGATTTTATCAATAATATAATATGTATATATAATTTTTTGGCGAATCTCTCACCAGGCATGGCGAATATTTTACTCAATTATAAAATATTGTAAGATCTTGCGAGTCTTTCACTAAATAATAAAACTTTGTAAATTCCTAGTGAACCTTAGCATAGGCTACATGCTGGTTTAATTCCCCCATTTAAATAGGCTACATTCCAGGTGAATACCATGGGTCAATACCATGTGCCATTTTGGTGAATACCATGGGTCAATACCATGTGCCATTTTTGTTTTTATTAATTCTAATATTAGGGTTAATAATGGTTTTTTGCATGGTATTAATAACAATCTAGTCCATGGTATTTGTCCCATAGTATTTTGGCCATAGGTTTCACCTAAATATAACCCATTTTTTGAGTGTTCGTAAATATAAGGTGACTTATGGAGTAAATATAAAAAAATGTTTTATTTGTTTACCATACCTCTCGTTTATTTATATTTTTATTAATTTACCATACCTTTTTTACAAAGATGGTATTTGGCCCATAGGATTCACTTAAATAAAACCTCTTTCTTGAGCCTTCATTATGGACTAAATATAAAAAGAGGTTTTATTTATTTACGATACGTCTAGTTTATTTATATTTTTATTTATTTACCATACCTTTTGAGTAAGTATAAAAAGACGTTTTATTTATTTACCATACCTCCACTTTACTTATATTTTTATTTTTTTACACCTTTACATATATATAAGGTGACTTATGGAGTAAATATAAAAAAGGTTTTATTTATTTACGATACATCCACTTTACTTATATTTTTATTTGTTTACACCCTTACATGTATATAAGGTGACTTATGGAGTAAATATAAAAAATGTTTTATTTATTTACCATACCTCTCATTTATTTATATTTTTATTAATTTACCATACCTCTTTTATAAATATGGTATTTGGCCCATAGGATTCACTTAAATAAAACCTATTCTTGAAAATGGGCGAATGGATTCACTTAAATAAAACCTATTCTTGAAAATGGGCGAATGGAAGGTTGTAAGTCCTAATTTCAAGGCTAAATTTACCTTTTTTACCCTCTCCCTTAAAATAAGGTGGGCTATTTGAGGTGATTTGTAAAAATGTACTATGATACAAAATATTCGCCCACTAAAAATTTAAAACCCCTTAATTTCGCCAAAGGGCGAACATTCGCCCCTAAAATTATCCTTGATCTGTATGGACTAGCTCAAGAGGCATGCTAGCTGATCCTTCCTTCTCTGGAAAGTTAGTTCTGGTTTGCTTTCCAAACTGACAAGATTTGCATATGGTGTTGTCTGGAATTTTGATATCTGGAAGACCACGAACTGCCTGATATTTGCATGCTTTTCTTATCTGTGAAAAGCTTAGATGCCCCAACCTTCGATGCCATAGCCAGTGTTCATCATCCTTGCTCAAATAGCATTGTTGTCTTTCCTCAAAGGTATATAGATTATTTGGAGTCCTTCTTCCCTTGAGCACTGTTTCACCTGTATCAAGATCGCGAACACAACATCCATTTGATCTAAATATTACCTCTGTTCCTTGATCGCACATCTGACTGACACTCAGAAGATTATGCTTCAATCCATCAACATATAAAACATTTCCTGCTTTGACCTTCTCTTTCAATGGAGCAACACCTTTTCCTTTTATGGCTACAGAGATATCGTTTCCAAAAGAAACTTTCTTCCCCTTTTCTAATGCGGTATATGACTCAAGCTTTTCTTTGTCCCCTGTCATATGCTTCGAACAACCGCTGTCAATGTACCATATACTTTCTTGACCTTCTGCATAAAAGGCTATCCCACATCTTTCTAGTTGCGGTTCCTTTATTCTCCATGTTCTGACATTTGAAGTTTGTTCCTTCTGAGTTGTCTTCCGGAACCTGCTCCTACATTCAGAGTCTTCATGACCAAAGTTATTACAAATAGAGCATTCAACTTCATTTTCAAGAACCGAAAAGTTGTTATAAGTTCTCTTCATGGTTTCAGTCATTCTCCCTTGCTTTTGAGCTTCCCTAGTCATGATTGTCTTGTAGGCAACACATTGAGCTGCTTTGTGACCGAAGTTATGGCAAGAAAAGCATTAGCCATTAAATAAACTTCTGCGATAATCAGATCTATCATCCAACCGATTGTAGCTTCTATTCACATTCATTCTTGGAGCAAATTGGGAAGTTTTTACCTGTGGCTGATTGTAGCTTTTGTTTGTCCTTAAGATGGATTGCCCCTGATAGTTTCTGTTTGCAATTCGTCCCTGCTTTACCTGATGGTCTTCATTGTGCTTTTGCTCATTTCTTCTTGTTGCATCAAGATAACTTTTAGAGGTAGAGGCTTGAGATGTTTCTCCATTATATCCCAGACCTGTCTTGATCAGAGGAGATCGCTGCACATTTATAATCTCATCCAAGGTTTCAGATCCTTTAACAAATTTGAGATTAATAGCTTTTGTTTTCTCAATCTCTTTTCTAAGACCAACAATTTCACCTTCTAATTTTTCAAGATGTCTTTCCTTTTCGTCAATTTGAAATTGTAGAGTATCAATGATCATATTCTTCTCTTCTATACATCTCTTAAGTCTAGTAATTTCTTCATGAAAATAATCCACATCTATAGCATCCATATATTTATCATCTTCAAATGCCATTAACAATTTATATTCATTACCTCGTTCATCTTCATCACTGTTTGATAGACCATCACTATCTTCATGAGTGTAGTAGCTTTTCTTATTTGCACTTTGTTTCTTGTTCCATCTAGCAAGCTCCTTTCCTTTATCCTTATAAGGACATTTTGCAGCATAATGACCTACTCTTCCACAAGCAAAGCATTTAAAAGGCAACTTACCTCTGAACCTTCCAGAACCCCTTTGAAGATTTCTGACAAAGTTTGATTCTTCTTCTTCTTCTGGGACGTGGTTTGCTTCATAATAATCTCCTTTCCCTGATGCCTTGAAAGCAGCTTCTCTTCTGTCTGATGGACCTCCCTTTCTCATTTCATAAGCAGTTAAAATTCCATGTAGCTGAGACATAGTAAGAATTCGTAGATTTTCTTTTTCTTCTATTGCAGATACTTTAGATTCAAACTTGGGGGACAATGACCGTAGAACCTTTTCAACCACTATAGCCTCTTTTATTTCTTCACCCAAATTTTTCATACAATTAACAATCTCATCTACCCGAAGAAAATAGTTAGCCACACTTTCATCATTATACATCTTGAGAGTCTCATATTGAATCCTGAGAGTTTGAAGTTTAGCACGCTTTACCTGTTCATCTCCTTCATAGCTCGTGACAATTTTGTCCCATATCTCTTTTGCGGATTTTTAGTGCATTACCTTCATGAATTCTGTTTGGGATATACATCCTAATAGGGTATTGACTGCTTTCGCATTTGTTTCATACTTCTTTTTCTCAGCTGCATCTGTAGGAGTAGCTGAAGGAAAAGCGTAGCCTGTTTCTACAATGTCCCAAACTTCTGTACCAAGAGATTGAAGATATGCAGTAACTCTTACCTTCCAATAATTGAAGTTTGTCCCATCGAAAACGGGTGGCCTGATTGATGCTTCTCTCTCGTAGTTGCTCATGATGAACGATCTACCTTCAAGCGATCAAGCTTCTCTGAAGGACCTGCTCCGATACCAATTGTTGGAAATAATACTGAGAGGGGGGGGGGTGAATCAGTATTATCAGAACTATAAAACTTTTTCAATGCTCAGAAACATATACGCTACTTTCGTTAAGTGAACCAGCGTGTACACGCAACTGTGTCTAAAGAAAACAGCGTATAACCAGAAATATTATAATTCAGTTAGTTTATCTTCAGTTAAGTGCATAAGGACATTATTCACCATATTAAGAGTAAACAGATGCAGTAGAACAGATCACACAAAAACCACACATATGAACACCATGATATAAGGTGGAAACCCAATGTGGGTGAAAACCACCTGCTGCAAGTCGTCTCTATCTTTCTTTAATATGAAACTTCAGTTTACAATCTTTTGTACTGGTGCAGCCTTATACCAGTATGCAGGCTACAACCTGCAGAAGGCTACAACCTTCTCTCGTTCTCCAAACTTGGAAAGGAGCTCCAACCCCCTTTGCTCTTGTACTAGCCAAGATACTAGTACGTAGGTGCTGGCCTACAATCTTCTTTCTTTCAGGTACCACCTTTCATACATTTTCAGACTGGATATTCCTGAAGCACAACATTACAATCTGAAGACCACAATTCATTCAACTTTCACAACAAATCATTGAAGCACAAGACAACCAATACTAGCATCATCAATCTTTGAATCACTGAACCACTGAAACCCTGTCAACACCTGTCACCAGAACACAGAGCAGACTACAGAACTCTGAAATATCAGTCAGACCCAACTGCAAACCCAAAAATCATTCTTCAAAAGATACACGCTACTTCAATGAAGGCAACCCGCGTATACACGCGGTTTTACCGAAGACAACCTGCGTACAGATCTAGAAATAACTTTTCATGACTTGCAGCTGTACCAGATATCAGTTAGACCCAGAATATAACGTTGCGTCAATATGCAGATCTAGAAATACGCATAATCAACCATATCATAATAGTGCATTTCAAATCATTAGATCCCGATCTATCCTTAGATCTAGTCTTCCATCACCCGAAGTGATCTCTCCTTAGCTTAGATCAAGCAACCCAGAACCTGCATACCAGATCTCTTTCTTTTTCAGATATTCAAGCCCTTTTCAAAAGATGCACTTGCCTAATGATCTTCTTCTCCTTATATAGCCTTAGGCCTTGCTCAATACCAAGAGCCAAAACCATAGAAATCCAAAACCATCAACTTCAAAACTAGAGATCTACACGTCTGTCGAGGTACTTTGGTCCAAAGACATGGGCACAAGTACCGAGGACTAACTACCATGGACCAAAAGGAAACTTCCCAACATATACGCCCTTTTCTGTTCATGCATCTGCGTGTATACGCGCCTTAGTATATAGCTCTCCTGCGTATACGCGACTTAGTATGCATATCACCTGCGTGTATACGCAACTTTGACTTAATTAACTTGCGTATATGAGGTTTCTCTTCATTCTTGTAGTCTGGATGGAGATCTGTCATCAAAGAGAGTTGCCGTCAAGGACAACACTTGTATCATAGCGCCACACCTGAGCCAAAATTCCAACACATAATATGTTTTTCTACCCCTCTATCAATTCGCAATCTTTTAGGAAAAGGAGGTGTAGAAGTAGATACTGGTGGTTTCTCTATGATAGGAGTTAAGTTTATTGGTTCTTTCTATTTTTCATTTTTAGTATTCTGGTTTTGAAGAGATGTTCCTTCAAAACTTTTATTTGGTTGTAGAGAGTCTTCCTTAGAATTGTCTTGTTCTTGAATAAATGCAAAAGGTTTTTTCTTTTCTAATATCCTACCAGATCTTAGTTGGACATCATTGAGATCTAGAGGAGTGATCATATAAGTTGGAAATTGTTGTCCTTCCACCATATATGTATTTTGAGAATTTTTTTTGTTGGGGTTGGGTAATGGTTGGGTAGCTAACTGATTTGGTCTCTATGGGAATGGTAGTGAAAGTTGAGAATTTTGGTTTTGAACTTGGGAATATTGATTTTGTTGAGGAATTTGTTGGGGAGGATAGTTTGGATATGATGGAGGATATTGATAGTATTGAGAGAATCTTCCATAGGGATTTTTCATTCCTTGAGCCCAAGGTTGCTGCCAAGAATTCCAATTTGGTGGGGCTTGAATATACATTTGGTTGTTAAAACCCTGGTTTTATGGCCCCTGCCAAGGTCTTCTAGAGACAGAGCAAAGAGATTTGTTGGATTTGAAATTGTTTCCTTTTGAAAACCACCTTAAGACCAAGAATTTAAGGATAACCCTTGGTCTCATATTTTTCTAAACAAATCACACAAGTGTCTATGATTTTTGCATAAAAGGGAATTCTCTTAAAGCATGCTTCTTTCTGCATTTGGGACAGAAAATAGCTAAGACATTTGTCTCGACTTTCTGCTTGTTTTGTAACTTAAGGGTGTCTATCTGTTCACTAAGGGTCCCTACAATATATTTTTTGAATTCATCAAGCACATTTCCAATTTCTGCTCTACTCACTGATCGAGTTGCATATTTATTCTTTCTAGCAAGAGAAGGATCTCTTAGACCTATCCTAGTTTTGGATTTTCCTTTTGAGATATAAACACATAATTCTCTAATGTCATTTCTGCAATTTATGGCACTACCAAGGCACTACCTCTCATAATTTCACATAGCAAGCCTGGAGGCGAGTGCTCGGATAGATTTGTGCAATTCATGGGAGGAAGGTAGATATTTCACTCTCGGAAATGTGCGTTGCAAGCTAGAAAAGGCGAGGTCTAGTCCAAGGTAGCTTAGACCTACTGACGAATGACTGAAAACATGAAAATTTTGAATGCACAGGGAAGCTGAGTGCAAACAAGAGTGAATGATCATGCATGAAAACAATGAATGCAGGATTTAGAAAATAGGAAAACAAGCATGTGTGTGAAGTGATTTGCCACAACGGAGACCACCATTGCAAAAATAGTGTCATGCGTGCGATAACAGTGAGATGCAATGAAAAACTTGAAACAAATCTTCTACAAGCTAACATGCATTAAAACAACAACAAGCTTTCAACAAAACCAAGCAAACAACACTCACACAAACCAAAATACAAAAAGCGATAGAAAAGAAGCAAAATAAATGAAAAGCGAACTTACCCAGAAAAGGTTGAGTTGAATCTGCTAATTCTCTTAGATGCGATGTGGGATGTCATAGCTCCAAGATCGATGTGAGGAATAAGCTCTAAAGCGTCGAATACATAAGTTCGATGAGATCGAGGGTTATGATGTGCATGCTACAAATCTAGGAAAAGTGACACTTGGTTGGACTTTTCAAAAACAAGTTTTGCATGTAACCTCTAGCTGCTAAAAGTGGATCCCTAAAATCAAGGGAAACTTTTTGCTTTTTTTCTTTTTGAGGAAAAATTAGCACATGCATGCAAATCAATATTTCTCAATCCTGGATGGGATCGGTAAACCTGGGAGCACATGCAATAGTCTACAAGATTGGGAATAGCATTTTTGTAGTTTCTGGGTTGAGAAATTCTAGTTGTCGCTCATGCATTGTGCAATTCTGGACTAAAGCCCTGGCTATGAGTCAAAATTGCGCAATTTTTTATATGAAGCCTAGTGTTGGGCTGCATTGCACATTTTCCAAAGGGAAGTCTACCTGGTTGTTTTACACATTTCTAGAGAGCAACAAGCAGCCTGGATGAATTACACAACTTCTAGAGGGAAGGTTGGTTACCTTCCAGAATTGCGCAATTTTCCAGGTGAAAACAACAACTAGAAAATTACTAAGTCTCAGAGTGTCATTTTGTAAGTGGGATGCAAACAAGATGTCATACACATGTTGGTAAGCGTATGTACTTTGAGAGTGAAAGACATGTTGCTAAGGATGGTTGGTAGGGAGGCTCCAAAATGAAGGAAAGGAAAAATTTTGGATGGTGGTGTAGCTACTACAACATAATTAGAAGAGAAGTATTGCATTGGTAACTCTTTCGATTTGGTAGACACAATAAGAAGCTTAAAGGAAGAAATAAGGAGTTGTAAGGGAGAAAATGATAGAATTGTATAGGAAAAGGAGAAGTTATCATAGGTAAATGTAGTGATACTTCAAAGTTTTTCAGATTTGCAGTGAGAGGGATCAGCCATGAGTAGGAGGAAAAAACTAATGGGGCATATGGTACTAGGTTTCATGGTGGTCACAGGTGATATGGTGGTGACATGGTTAGAGATGGAAGATTGTTGGACACTCTAGATATGAGGAGGAATATACATAGGTACCATTCTAGTTTGGTTTTTGACAGACATGATGATCAATATCATTATCATCCTTAAAGGAGGAGTGATAAGGGGTACTTTCTAGATGAGTTGAAGAAAGAAAAGCCACTTACTTTTGATAGACACATGAAGAAATTGTAGGATGCATAGGCATGGTTGCATGATTATTTAGAGAACATGAAAGCCAAAGTAGCTACATTTAGTCTCAAAGGTAAAGCATACATTTGATGTAGAGATGTGAAGAATGTGAGAGGTATACATGAGGAAGATTTGACTTGGAGTGAGATTGAACGACTATTCAAGAAGAAGAATTTTTTAGAGAGATACTTTGATGACAAAGCGAAAGAATTATATGAGCTAAACATGGGGTATATGGCAAATGATGAGTACACTAACAAGTCCTTGGAGCTATTGAGGTATTTGCCTTACCTCAAGGAGGAGAGGGCCAAGATTCAGAGATTCACTAGTGGGTTACTGATGGAATTCAATGATAGGATTGAGTTCGATGAGCCTAGATCATTGGAGGAGGCCATCCGGAAGCTAAAGCATTGTTATGAACAATCGAAGCGCATATATGAGGCCAAAGTAGATTGGAAGGGAAATGAAAAGAGAAAAGGAAAATGTGACAAGAAGCAAGTAAGACGACATGATTTAGGTAATAAGGGGATTATTGCACCACCAAAGAGGTTCAATTCATCAGATAGATAACAAGTACATCGATCTGAGGAGCAGAATGAGGGTGAAATATGGAAGCCTATAGAGTGTTGGACTTGTCGAAAAGATCATTGCAGAAAATATTGTCTATAGAATCAGGGTGGGAGGCCTCAGATATATAGTGCACAAGACAATAAAAAAATTGGGGATGTTGGTTAAAGCATTCCTTGTATTTATGTATCATTGGAGAACAAACAGGAAGACCATAAGGCATCTATCATTGACATGGATGGTAATATTTTTATCAAGTTATTTATATTTTGATTGACCCTGGATCTAATTATAACTATGTTAGTCCTTACTTGGTGCATAGGTGTGGTTTAAGTAAGGAATTGCAGTACACTCTTAGTTAGTGTAGTTGGCTACATGTAAAAAGAAGCAAGTTCATCATTGGCCAAGATCTTGTGAATTTGATTTGAATAGTATGCCTACTGCAACAAATTTGAATGTATTACCATTGGGATCATACAATATGTTGTTGGGAATGGATTGGTTGTATCTTCATAAAACCTATTTAATCAATTTAGTGTCCTAAATTGCTTGCATAAATTATCAACCGAGGTTTGTAAGCTGATGAAGTGTGGTGCACTATATGTGCTTAGTTAACCTCTTTCTTACTTTGTTGTTTTTTATTTTTGTTGTTTTTGGGGGGTTTCTGTTCTTTGATGTCTAAGAATGTACAAACTAATACTATGATAAAATTTAAGTGAATCTACTGAATTATAAAGGAAAGGAAATGTTGCTAAGTTAATATAATTTCCTAAAAATGGGCCAAGAACTATTGGCTAGTTAGAACCTAATAAAAAAACAAAGCATTTATATTATCTTATCATTAGTCCTAATCCATGGATCTAATTCTTAAAACAAAGAATGAAATTGATGCAGAAGGTAACTCAATAATTGCATTCATTAAAAATTCAACCATTCAATTTTTTAATATGATTAAATCAATCTCCTTGGAATGATTATTGGGAATATCAGTGATGAAACTAAGTGAGGATCTGAAAGAAAAAAGGTGAAAGCATGTAAAACTAACTGTAAACAAATAATGTAATTTTGACTTTCTCCAACATTGAAATGTGAAGCATTACACTCTTGAAGTGCTTGTTTAAGAAATCAATTATACCTTAGTTCCTAAAATCCTAGGAAAGTAACAATGTATTGAGTAAATTAAATCAATGTATGAATTAGACATTTAACCATTTAGTTTAGAATCATCGTCATCTTGAAATGGCTTTCGAAAACATCCATTGACACAATTAATTGACAATTTTGTTCTAAGAAAATGAATGAAAAAACAGTAAGAAAACTAAGCAACTATGTATTCTTATTACTTCAATCTTAATTTAGTTTGGAAACAGAGTCATTTTTCTCCATGAAATATCTTAGAAGAACAAGGTTGCAAAATTGTGATTTATCATTATGTTATTGATTAAAAAATGAAATGAAATATCATCCTAATTTAGAAAATATATTTTCTGAAAACAGAGTAATGGAAATTGAACTAAAACCAACAAATGAAAAACCTCCTTCAGTGTAGGGGCCCTGTACAACTAATGTGGCCAGAATTCTAGCTAGTTAAGGGTGCACTTTAAACGATCATTGGAAACACGAAATTTGTATTGTGAAAAAAACAAAGTCTGAATACAGAGAATCAGCAAAAATCCTAAACTTAACACGTAATTCCTTCTAACTTCTAACTTCTTCTCAGTTCCATGCAATCGATATTTAAATGAAAATAACATATTTGTTTATGAGATAAAATTGCTACAAGTGGCTAATTCAAATTAAATTTAACATGGTTGTTTATGAGATAAACTTGTTATAGGTGGCTAATTCAAATTGCAATAGGACTGTTTAAACTTTTGATTAGCTACAGGTGTATAATTTGAATTACATTTGCAATAGAACTAGTAGAATCTTGATTAGCTATGAAAGAGCAAATCAAGAGTCCTACTGCTTTCAGATAATGTACTTTGACTCCATATTTGACCATGACTTTAGCCTTGCTTTTCCGTCGATCTGGACTAAGTGAATATGATAGAATCCATGTGGAGACGATTCTAGAAATTCCCATGTTTCTCAATTCTTCATTAGACACCTGGAACCTACCAAACCATGAGAGTAGCTACAGAATCCACAGTTAGCTACAGAATAGGCTGTGTTCTATAGCTGATTTGCAAAAATCTATTCAAATATCAAGAACATGAAAATATAATATGGCGATCATTTTAATGCTTCCCTTAAGACAAAACCTAGCATTTATCATTGATTGGGTATATAATCTTATGAGAAAGTGAGGGAAAAAGGTGAGAAAAAATGTCAAGGAGAGGGTAGTTATGAGGTTCAACAGAACCAAGGTGGATTTTTATGACAAATCCATTGAGACTTGTGTTGTTGACAGTGGAGAACCAAGAACTTTACAAGGTAAGGAGAAAGTCTCATTAGTTAGGATGGTGACAACTATGCAAGAAAAGTGTAGCCACAGAAAAGGGTATGTTATTTGCAGTACACATTTCTAGTGATAAAGGTAAGGAAGTTAAGGATGCATATGTGTTGATAAGTTACCCATTTTATAGCAGTTCAAGGATATATTTCCTGATAATATTTTAGAGTTTCCACCTCACTGGGAGGTAGACGTTTCTATTGAGTTGGTTCCAGGAGTAGCTCCGAATTCAAAACCACCTTCTAGGATGAGCACATCTAAGTTGGTAGAGTTGAAACTACAGTTGAAGGAAATGTTGGAGAAGGGGTACACTAGGACAAGTGTATCACAATGGGGTGCATTGATATTGTTTGTGAAAAAGAAATATTTTACTCTTAGATTATGCATTGACTACAAGAAGTTGAACAAATTGACCATCAAGAACATGTATTTGTTACCAAGGATTGATGAATTGTTTGATTAGTTGAAGGGAGCAATAGTGTTCTCGAAGATTGATCTAAGATTTGAATATCACCATGTACACATCAAAGAGGAAGATATTTACAAGACAACTTTCCAGACCAAGTATGGTCATTATGAGTTTGTTGCAGTTCCATTTGGCTTAACTAATTCTCTAGCTACATTTATGTGCTTGATGAATAGTGTGTTGCATCTATATCTGGATAAGTTTGTTATTGTCTTCATTAATGACATATTTTTATATTCTAAAAATGAGGAGGAGAATTTCGAGCATTTAGCAGCAATGTTGAGGTTGTTGAGAGAGAATCAATTGTATGCTAATCTTAGCAAGTGTAGTTTCTTTCAGAATGAGGTACACTACTTGGGGCATGCTGTCTCCAAGGAGGGCATTGCAGTAGATCTAGAAAATATAAGGGCCATCATGGACTCTGTAGCTCCTAAAAATGTAGACGAGGTAATATCTTTTATGGGGTTGGAAGGCTATTATAGGAGGTTGATCAGGAACTTATCACAAATTTCTTATCTTATCACATCCTTATAGAGGAAAGGTAAGAAGTATGAATGGACGAAGGAGTGTTAACCTAGTTTAGAGTAGCATAATAAGTTGTTGACACATGCACCAATGCTAAATATTGCAGATCCAAACAAAGAGTTTGTGGTATGCACAGATGCTTGCAAGAAGGGACATGATGGAGTCCTTATGTAGGATGGATAGTTGGTATGCTATGAGTCATAGAAACTTAAGGAGCATCAGTAGAACTATCCCATGCGTGATCTTGAGTTGTCAACAATTATATATGTGTTGAATATTTGGAGACATTATGTTTAGGGAAGGAGGTTTATGTTGATGAGTGATCATAGTGGTTTATAGTATCTATTTGACCAACCAAATCTAAATGGTAGGCAAACTTTGTGGTTGGCTATGATCAGTGAGTTGAATTTTTAGATCAAATACATCAAATGTAAAGAGAACATAGTGGCAAATTCTCTTAGTAGGAAGATCCATGTAAATCACTTAGAAACTACGAGCTCCTATGAGATAGACTTACACGATAGGATTTCATAAGAAGGTTAGTAGGATTTCATAGGTAGCTCAGTAGGATTTCAAATATATGGATATTATGCATAGGTTGTAGTAGAGTACGTGTCACAGTAAATGTACATGTATAGGTGATAGTATAGGTATAGGTGCAGGTGCATAGGATGTGGACTATTTCCTTACAATAGATGGATTGGTTAGATTCAAAGATAGGATATATATTCTAGATAGAAGTGAGCTCAAGAAGATAATATTGAGGTATTTTCATGCGAAACGTTATTCAAGGACCGAGGTTATGAAAAGATATTCACTATAGTTAAGAAATTTTATTTTTGGCTGAACTTGAAGAGGGATGTAGTAGTATTTGTGGCTAGGTGTTTTGATTGTGAGTGTGTGAAGGAAGAGTGTAAACATCGAGGTGGACAGCTACAACTGATTGTGTTATAGCACCATGTACCACTCTTGGTAGACTTGATGCTATAATTATGGCCTAGGGAAACCCTTCCTTCTAGACTTGGTCCAAAATCTAAAAAATAGTGTTTTATTCCCTATACACTACTTTGCCCTGTGATAAAATTGTGTACACATAGGTCAACATATATCCAACCCACGTACATATGTTAAAAAACTTAAAAAAAAAAAAATTCCTTAATTTTAGGTGGAGTTCATGGATTCTACTTATTACTCACCTCCTGTTGCCCGTGGCCCAATTGTTTCCCAACTGAAAAAATAATTTGGAGAAGTGTAAATAAACCTCCATGGGAAGGCCTTAAGGGAAAAGAGATGAGATATTGATACTATAGTGAGATTATCCTTAATCGAGTCTAAAGAATTTGTGTGCCTCCTACACTCCCCAAAGCTTGAGAAAACCCTTGTTTCCTTGATTATAGATATCTCCCATCTTTCTTGAGATATCCTTGTATTGGTGATGGAGGAAGATTACTAAAGGCTGGGAAAGGATGGATCTGGAGGACTATTCCACTTGGAGCCAGAGAAGGACTTAGGTCTTATTTCTCCACTTTACTTGTAACTTACTATTGGGTGCTAAAAGGTGTCTTTTAAAACTCATAATTGCTTCACATTAATTATCAACTTGGGTAAGTCTTTTTATTCCAAGAGTGTACACAATATGTGCAAGTTATAAATCCATAGAGTAATTTTTTAAATTAATCTATGAAATTCAATACAAGAGTAAACAGATGCAATCATAAATCTCAAGCTTGTAACTCTAAAGGAAATAACTCATCTAAGCATCATGACTCTATCTCAAACAATATTGCAATTCAATCTAAATCAACCAAATTCAAATGAAAATCAACCGAGAGCACTGTAGTATTAACTAAGCTCTCTCAACATGTTGACATGGGTAATATTTTCTATGCCAACAAGGGGAACTAACCCGATCTCAATCCCCAATCAGGCCTGATTTCATTTCGAATAACTAGTTCCAACAGGTTTTAAGGGACCTCGTGAACTATTAAATGCATTGATAGATTTCTTTCGGGTGGAAGAGTTCAATTAAATCGACAAAATAAAATATCTAACCTCTATGTGTTAAATCTTATCTATACTACTTCTAATTACTCTAATCTAGTCCTAGCTATCCTAATCAATCCTGCAAGATCATAATATAGAGGTTTAAACATCATAAATATGTTAAGTAGGAGCATGATAAAGAAGGTTAAACATCATGCATAGATTCAAGTCCAAATGAATCAATCATTGGATTCATAGCTAGACAAGAATGAATTAAAGCTAAATTGCAATCCAATCACTCATATAGGAATCCACATTCTTCTATGGGATTAAAACTTGCAACTGATGTTTAACTTAGTTTCAAATGAGAGACCATTCACAAGTTAACCATGAAACTGAATCACATTCAATTTAACAAGACTAATAGTGAACTGTAAGTCATCAATATGCATAAATACAAATCACATTTACATTCATGCCAGTAATAACACTCTGACTAAAAAAAATACAATGACTCTGAAACTATGGCTCCTCCTTGAACCAAACAATCCCTTTTATTCACAATAAATCAAAACTATTTTTCTCCAAGCCAAAAACCCCTTTCTCCTCCTCGGAGGTAATACTTATGTAGCCCTCAATGACCCTTCATCCTCCATGACCTTTGATCTCCCCTCTGTACATTACACAGATCAACATATCTAGATGAGGACAACTGGTGAAACTGCTGACAAGCCGAGGTCTCCTTTGGCGGAGCATTCTACTTCCTGGGGGAAATGAATGGGTGTCGATGAAATATAGAATGGCCGCCTATCATTTCGTTGCACCTGTGTGGAGCGGCTATTATTCCTTGTCATTTCTGGAGGAAATTGAAGAATTCGCACCTATCCTCCACAATTGTCATGCTTTGAGGTATTTGTGGAGGGAGTGACATCTTGATGGATCAGCAATGTGCTTCCCTTTCGACACATAGCAGGCCTTCATTAATGCATTATGGTGTTTCATGCCCCTTTCTGCAAGCTTTGTCTTTATAGTATCGACACCGGAGGTGCAAAGGTGTCATATAAATATATAGTGTGTTCATCTCCTTCCAGATCCACTCATGTGCCTTTATTTCTCACCTGCAGAGATGGTTATCATTAGTTTCATGATTTTGAACAACAAAACATAAATGTTCAATCCAAATGTAAATGCTGCCTTGATTAATTTTATAAAACTACAGGAACAAGTGTGAAAAGGATTTAATCATAAAACACTGGCAACACACAATTTCCCGTTGAATCCATAGGCTTGGCAAGGTTTTCGAGGGCTTCACTTAATCGCAATTGGGTATCGGCCCCTCCACGGGTTGTAGTACCCATGCCTTCTGCTTCCTTGATGGATAATTACACTATCAAGACTCCACCGATTGCGATCGATGCGACGAACTTTGAACATGAATATATATATATATATATATATATATAAATATATATATATATAAATATATATATATATATATATATATATATATATATTATATATATATATATATATATATATACATACCATATTTGATAGGCTCGGTGTTAGAAAATTATATATTACGAAGCAATGGAACACATAAAATATTGTAGAAATATAAACATAGAAAATGCATAAATTAAGAGATACACAAATATACGTGGATCACCCAGTTTGGGCTACGTCCACGAAGAAACAACCAATCCTATCTTTTATATTATCCAGCAAAATGAAGAGATACAACCTACAACAAATCCGCTGTAACACCCTCTTCGCTCTCAATCTCCTCTCTCTTCCTCACTCAGAATACAGATATACATAGACACAATACAATTCCCTCATATATAGTGAGGTGTTGCCTTCTGGGGAAGAAAATCCCTAAACTAAACATAACTTCTACCGTCAGATCATCTGCCTAATGAATGGCCTAGATTGACTAGAAATTAGTAGACTTTTACAAGGCAATTTTACATCTATTTTTAGCTTTGGGGGCGCTGCCCCCGAACCCCCACCGAGGGACTGCTGGCCCGAGGACCAACCAGCTGGGGGGGATTAGACCGCCCACACTCCCTCGCGTGGAGGGGTGTATAGTCTTCCTGGGGTATACATCTGGTTGAGACCTTTGAATACATAAGATAAACAAGCTCCACACCCAACACTCGGTGGGTCCTCCATATCGCTGCGCGTATTGTGTATAAGGCCCGTGCTCCGCCGACATTCGATATGCGACAGGACTTTGGACCTGACATATATATGATGTGTTATTAATAGTACCATCAGGTCTGGAATATAGGCTTACCTTTGAAACCAGGGTTTCAATGTTTTTTGAGAACAATGGAATATATGGAGAAACCATGTCCGGCCCTAAGGTCGGACTTGAAATGTTATACACTCCAATCCATAATAATCGATGGGTCTGGAAGACATACACGCTCTTTATACACATAGCTTTTGGGCTTGGCTAATAGCGAATTGCGATGGGGTTCCAGACCTGAAATGTATACATTTGAGTTAATAAAACCCGTCGGGTCCGGAATCCATGAATGCCTTGTGTTATTTGCGATGGGTCCAATAGGGTTTATGCCTGTGTTGACAGAAAATGGTTTTTACTGTGGATTCTCCGATAACTAAGTCAAAATATATAAGCCACAGATGTCTTGAATCCAGGGTTTATGCCTATTTTGTGGAGGATTTTGGTTATGAGGAATTATGATAGAAAAAGGATGCGATCGAAGATTTCATGAGTTAAGCACACCGACGATTATGATAAGGGTGGGGGTGATTGTTTTTACGGGCATAAACACATCATCCTAATGAAGGGAGTGAATAAAGGGCTAGGCCATGTCAGGAATGAACCATTGCAGAGGTTTATTCAATGGCTTAGCCATCAGGCAAGGAAAATATGACTCAACAAAGAGTTAACATCTTTGTGATAAAACAGATCATTCCGACAAATGAAAAATCAAACTTCTAGGGGACCCATTCAAAATTTTTCTATCAAAGCATGTTTTAATAGGGTGGTAGTTGTGGCCACAAAAAATGGTGAACTGCTAGGTGTACCAGTTATCTATGTTTCCAAATAACCTTCAGATCAATAAAGCATCACAATGTTAAGATAAAATTGAAATGCAAACTATATAGATGGAAAAGCATGGGTTCCACTTAAACATTAACTACTTCAGGAGGGATAGAGACAAATAGCTTCTACTTACTGATATGATTTTGACAGACACTCTCTAATGGTAGTATTATGGGGTTTATTGACCTTCCTTTACCTGTTTTCCACTTTCAAAAATGCCTTTGGGGCCGTCACTGGTCTTTCCATGCCTTTTTAGGTGTGTATTTCAGTTCTTTATTGCTCATCAAGCTTGATGTAGACATGTTTATCTTGCACTTTATATGAGAATTTCAATGCTATATTTTCATTGATTGAATGGGGCATAGTCATGGATCATGCCACATTTTTAAACTGCTTAAGCAATGTTGGGCTTGCTGTGTCAACCGGTACTCTAAGCCCAGCAACAGTCCTTACTCTAACCGGCTTCCCAAACAACCTGTCCTTCCAGATTGGCATAAGGACTTGACATTTCATTTCTTTTTAGATAAGTCCTTCCAATTTCAGGCATAAGGACTAGAGCACAATTAGATTTTCCACGGGGTATGAGACAATGAGCTTAGCCCATGAAAGGAGGTTTACCTGTGAGTAACAAGTATTGGACCATTTAGTGTGGTGGATGGGACCAATGGAGAATGACTGTAAACCTTACAAGCAAGTATAGGCTAGGTCTGAGTGGGATTTACTTAAATGCAACATTCCTCCATGCCAGTCTAGCTATAGTTACATATTTTTTGTTTTATAAAGATGCCCCTACATGCTCCAGATATCCAAGTTATCAAAAAATCTCACATAGTTCCCAACAAATGCCAATTAGGGGTTTCAGTTTGCATTCCACTACTGATTCTCAGGTGCTCATGGGTTGATAGAGAGTTTGTTTGATTTGCAAGGAAATGATGGATTTCAGGAACAACATAATCATCAGCGAGTTAATTAGGAAGGGAAAGGCCAAGAGTAGTGAATGAGGGCAAATCTCAAAGGTAGAACAAGACTAGAGGACTACAATTAGCTGGTTGAAAAGGAATGTAATTCAAAACAGCAAGAAAATAGACTTGGTAGAAAACAAGAGAAAGGAAAGAAATACAACTAAACTAACAACAAAACGTAATGAACTCTAACCTACTCAAGAGGTAACCACCATGTGGTGGCTAATGGAAGTATCTCCTGAGATGATGGCCATTAACATGGCGTTTTTCAGTTTCTCCCTATAAAGTTTTCAATCTGTAAATTCCATGACTGATTTTTTCCAAAACTTGGAATGGGCTCAGCCATGAGTGTTGTAATTTTGTGTGCTTACCTGTTGGCTCACTCATGAGAGATGAAAAGTAAATAAATTTCTCAATGAAAGATATCACCTCATCTTCACTTTTTTTTATAAGTTTGTCATGCTCCTTTTTGTTAATGGCTGCCTTTCTAAGTGTTCTTTCTTTCTAAGTGTTCTTTCACAATGTAGGAACTCAAGGATTTGATTATCACCTTTGAACACCTGCCATTTTGAGATGTCATCAGTTATGGATGCTCTGAAAATCAATTCAACATGAAATTTATTCTTGTTTAATCTATGATTAGGAAAAAGTTTCGTAGCCATAGCAGCCATGAGAATGGCATCATGGTTATACTTTCGAGGTATGTATGTGATATTGACATAATCAAAAATGTCAATTAAACTGCATACCTCATGTTTGTACCTCACCAGGTGTGGCGGATTGCTGTATATTTTTCCTTACCTAGTTCACCATTATCTATGGGTCATCAAAAACTCTGGGATTTTTTACATTCCTTTCAATGGCTCTCTTCAGGCCTTTGAGCAAGCCTTCATGTTCTACTATGTTATTGGTGCACGTGCATTCCAACCGGTTGGCTATCAGATGTTGGTTCCCTTGTGGGTTGATGAGAATGTTTCCAGTGCCTGCACCTTCAAAGTAGTTAGATACATCAAAATAAAGTGTCAAAAATGTAGAAATTAATGTACGTGAATTGGAATACTATCTACGAAACTATTCCTATCATCTATTACAATATAGGGTAGCTCATCAGTTGGAATGTGGGGGCGTTTAATTCTTTCTTCCAACTGTGTGTTTTTCAAAGCCTCCTTGATTGTTTCTACATGGAATTCTCTTAAATAGGTTTCTGTGGCATAAACATCAAAACTATAATTCCCAAGGATAGAGTTATAGAACATTACAGGTTCATTGGGGCTATTTAGATCTGTTACCACATATTTCATGTATCTTTCTCTATCGATTCTTAGCATATCACCTTTTCCCCTCTGAGGTAGCAACATATGGGACTAATCAGTTGAGAAATATCCATTTATATTTGATGACCAGTCCCTACTAAGCAGCATTCCATAAGCCTTGGGTATATCCACTACCACTATATCAATGACTTAAGTGTATTGAGGTTTGGCAGCCATCTGAATCAACACATCTTCTAGCTCCCCAATAACTCTCACATTCGTTCTGTCCAACTACATAATTTGAGTTTCACGTTTATTGGGTATTGTTTTAAGTCTCTTAGAAATATCATAAGGCATAGCAGTGGATGAGGTGCGCGATTCTACCAAGAAAATGTGCACATTCATGTTGAATATTTCAAATGTGATAAGAAAGGATGGAGTCATAGATTTTGATTTCCTCCCTATCATGGATGCACTGACATCTTGGGGCTTTCGATTCACTTTAAATAGAGTGGATTCCATAACTGATAGTATTTGGGAGGCACTGGAGGGAATGATAGGTCTGGCCACTGGCTTCTTGGTTTGGCTACTTGGGGTAGTAGGGGTTTTGCAGTTCCACTCATTCATAGCTTCCAGTAGCAAATCTCTTTGCTGCGTTAATTTTAACAAGTTGAAATATGTGATATTAGCTCTATACTTCTTGAGATCATTTAGAATATTATAGCCAATGTTATAAATGGGATAAGGCAAGGTAAACATACTGGTTTTTCCATTCTGAGGTGGGAGTTTACCATCTTGAGTCACCTTATTTGCAGTGGGAGATGTCTTATCCTTTTCTAGATGGTTTGCAATTGGGGTATTCTTGGAATCACCACTAGATCTATCTTTCCCAACAAAAAATTTGAGAGTAGATGCTTTCATAGGGAGAAATTCTTGCTTTTTCCAGTCTACGGGCTTTGTTTCGCCTGGTAGTGGCCCTTTAATTCACATGTGGATTTCATTAGCATTGAATTCTGTGGTATTATCTCCCTCGTCGTCATTCTCATTACTATGGAAATCGCATAGCACATTAATTTGGTTTTCCTCCTCCAAGGGTTCTTCTACTTGGTATTCCTCCTCATCTCCTTTTTCTCGTTCGAGCTCCACTATATCTTCTTCTTTGTTAAGGAGTGATCCAATAAGAGCCAACTCTTCTATGTTTAAAGCCCCTTCATTAGGTGGAGCAGGCAATGCAAGTTGACCATGACCACCTTGTATTTTTTTACGATATAAAGGCTTGAAGGGATTTCTATTGTTATAGTATCCTCCATTACCACCAATACTCTCTCCATGATTCCTTTTCATAGCAATGACTATGTTCATTAGTTTATTAATGATCTGATGCAACCCTTCCACATCCATGGTGTCCATTTCTTTAGTTTCAGCCCCTTTATTATCATTTCCATTATTCTTTTTGGATGTCTGAGAAGCTTTATTTTCTCCAGTTGTAGGGTGGCATGCTATAAGACTGATCATTTCATTCTCAACCTTTACTACTTCATCGATAACACCTTGTGAGGTTTGCACATTACTCCTTTTAATCCACATCGCTATAGGGACAGAGAGAGCAGAGACATAGAACTCCATGAGCACTTCCTCAGTAGGTCTAAAGGTGGATGGGATTCTATTGAACAAGGTGTTAAACCGGATGTTGAAATCCTTAACCTTCTCCTTGGTTTCCATTTCCAGATGACATATTTCTAAAACTAAGGGTACAGGTGTTTTGTCATCACCAAACTTGTCTAAAAAGGCCTACTAAAAAGCATCCCAAGAGGAGATTAACCCTATTCTCAAGCTAAAATACCATCTAGAGGTTGCAGCAGTCAAAGTAAAAGAGAATAGGCGGCACACCATATCTTCATCGGTGACCCACAACCTGCGCAAGGCTAGGAAGAAAGAGTGAATAAGGTTATCAACAGTATCTCCCTGCTCAGGGTCGAAATTAGGTAATGCTCTTTCTATATTTTTGGGTAAGGGATGCTGCTGCCTAGGTACCACTATAGCATCCTATGCAAGCCAGGGAAGGAGTGCTCTTGGAGGAGGTGGGGGTGATTCCCACCCGGAGGAGGAGGTGGAGGCTAATTCCCACATGGAGGAGGAACATTGGCCATATTATGGATAGGGAAGTTTTGGTCAAAGGCTTCTCTGTTAGGATTCTAAAAATCAAGTGAGGAGTTATCTTTAGAAGGGGAATCCTCAGAATTTATTCCCAAGGGGTGTCGATACTTTGCAAGGATTCTAGCACAATATCTTCGAGAGAAGTGGTTGCAGATGTATCTTCGCTCAGGGTAAAGATCCTTGGCTTTCTCTTAGCTTTCGGTGATAAAGAGTGAAATATGGGAAGCTGAGAGAGGGAACGAGCGTAAGCCTGAGTAAGCATTCTGACTAGTTGTTCCTAAATGACAGGATACTCCCACAGTCCCTCTTCCTTGGGTGACTCGGAAATAATACTTAGAGGGGTATCTGTTTCTTCGAAATGAGACTCTTTCAAATGGGTGGAGTGGCCTTTTCAACGTCTACGATCCATACATTAATCCTTTTGAATCCATGCATGACACTTATATATGAAACTTTGAAAAGCTAGGGACGATGGTTCAGGCCCTCCTTCTAGCACCAATTTGTTGACATGCCTAATTTTCTCTATGCCAACAAGGGGAACTAACCTAATTGCAAGCCCCAATTAAGCCTGATTTCATTTGGAATAGCTAGTTCTAATGGGTTTTAAGGGACCCTGTGAGCTATTAAATGCGTTGACAGATTGCTTCCGGATCAAAGACTTCAATAAAATCAACAAAATAAAACAACTCACCTCTATGTGTTAAATCCTATCAATACTAATTCTAATTACTCTAATTTGGTCCTAGCTATCCTAATCTATCATGAAAGAGCATAATACAGAGGTTTAAACATCATATATATGTTCAACAAGAACGTGATAAAGAAGGCTAAACATCATGCATAGATTCAAGTCCAAATGAATCAATCATTGAATTCACACTGGAAAAAAATGTAATAAAGCTAAATTGCAATCCAATCACTCATATAGGAATCCACATTCTTCTAGGGATTAAAACTTGCAACTGATGTTTAACTTAGTTTCAAATCAAAGACCATTCACAAGTTAACCATAAAATTGAATCGCATTTAATTTAACAAGACTAATAGTGCACTGTAATTCATCAATATGCATAAACATAAATCAAATTTACATTCATGCCAATAATAACACTTTAACCCAAAAAAATACAATGAGTCTGAAACTATGGTTCCTCCTTGAACCAAACAATCCCTTTTATTCACAATAAATCAAAATTGTTTTTCTCCAAGCCAAAAAGCCCTTTCTCCTCCTTGGAGATAATACTTATGCATCCATGAATGACCCTTCATCCTCCATGACCTTTGATCTCCCCTCTGTACATTACACAGATCAACATATCCAGATGAGGATAGTTGGTGAAACTACTGACAAGCCGAGGTCGCCTTTGGTGGAGCATTCTACTTCCTAGGGGAAATGAATGGGTGTTGATGAAACAGAGAATGGTCGCATATCATTTCGTTTCACCTATGTGGAATGGTTATTATTCCCTGTAATTTCTTGGAGGAAACTGAAGAAGTTGTGCTTGTCCTCCACATTTGGCATGCTTTGAGGTATTTGTGAAGGGAGTGACATCTTGATGGATCGGCATTGTGCTTCCCTTTCGACACAAACTAGGCCTTCATTAATGTGTTATGGTGGTTCATGCCCCTTTTTGCAAGCTTCATCTTTGTAGTATCGACACTGGAGGTACAGAGGTTTCATGTAAATATATAGTGCCTTTACCTCATTCCGGATCCACTCCTGCGCCATTATTTCTCGCCTGCAGAGATATTTATCATTAGTTTCATGATTTTGAACAATAAAACATAAATGTTCAATCCAAATGTAAATGCTACCTTCATTAATTTTATAAAACTAGGGGAACAAGTGTGAAAAGGATTTAAGCATAAAACATAGGCAACACACAATTTCCCGCTCAATCCATAGGCTTGGCACAATTTTTGAGGGCTTCACCTAATCACAATCGGGTATCATCCTCTCCGCGGGTTGTAGTACCCATGCCTTCTACTTCCCCAATGCGCAATTACACCATCGGGACTCCATAGGCCCATCTTTTACATCGAAAACCCGATCCCTTTATTATTTCAAAAAATTTGGAAAACAAAAAAAAAAAAAATCCCACCTTGATCACTCTGGCCAGCACTCAAATTTTATATATCGGACATATAAATATCGTCAGGTTCGACATATCGCATATTGCAATTTGCACAAGCTGGGACTCCACTGATTGCGATATGCGGTGGGACTTCAGACCCAAAAATATATATCCCATATTTGATAAGCTCGGGTCCACCATATCGCTGCGCATAGTGTGTATAGGGCCCAAGCTCCACCGATATGCGATATGCAACAGGACCTTGGACTCGACATATATATTAAGTGTTGTTAATAGTACCGTCACGTCTGGAATATAGACTTTCCTTTGAAGCTAAGGTTTCAATGTTTTTCGAGAACAAAGGAATATATGGAGAAACCACGTCCGGCCCTAAGGCCAGACTTGAAATGTTGTATGCTCCAATCCATAATAATTGGCTGGTCCAGAAGACATATGCGCTCTTTATACACATTGTCACACGGAATGAGTCGATCTTGCGGACGAGATAGACCTTCCTAGAATCTAACGATATCTAGTGACAAGCAAGCCAATCAAAAACTATCTTTCTCTAAATATGCATTTATAAACAAAGGAAAACAAGTGTTTAGGGCTACCTTAGGTCCAATGCAAGTTTGTGGAAGCCTCGCTCCTTTGATCCAAATGAGCTCCCTTGTTGCGAATATGCAAACACAAACAAGCAAACAAATTAAATAGCACCTGAAAAGCCAATATCATAAAACATACTTAACATGATGATCAAGGAATTCATGAAACAAATGACATAGGACAATTTGTTGAGAAAAATGAATCTGATTGTATTAATTCAAATCAAAGAAGAACTTTACAACCTGTGCCTTGATGTTGTACAAGCTCCTCCCAGGGTCCAACAAGAAGTCTCCTCTACTTTGACAAGTTGCACTCTCTTCCTAATGAAGCCAAAAAGGTATGTGATCTCTCATCTCAAGCTTAACTAGGAAGTCTCAATTCCACCAACATTTACCCTAAAAAATGTTTAGCTTCTAACCTCCCTAGCAACCAGCCCAATGCCTTAATTTATAGTGCAATGGAGGGAAGTTACTAGGTCCTCCTTCAAAGGGATAAAGCCCTCCTTCAAAGGGATAGATCCTCTCATCAAGGGATTAGCTCCTCTTTTGGGATGCATGAACCACCTAAGAGTGACCAATCCACGTCAAAATTCCTTCTAGAATCATCTAGAATTAACCCAAAGTGAGTTTTTAAGAATAAACTTGCACCTTTTTGACTTTCACAGGGGTCTGCACCCACTCCTTTAGGGAAAGAATGGGCAGGTCCACAGTTTTTGTGAACAGGCGGTGTGGGACCGCAGGCAATAGTGAGAGAAAGTGCGGAACCAGAGCTTTGTTTATTTTCAATGTCTTTCTCTCATTTTCAAAGTTTGACTTGAAGAGCTGAGGTCTAAGACATGCTTAGGAGGACAGTACAAGTGATGATAGACCCATACTGACTGCAAATAATCATGGTGACGATATTTTTGTGTAACAGATTGCTCCATAAAGTGTGAAGTCTGTAGTAGATGAGGATTTCATTATCATTTAGGAAGAGTGAAGTACTTTATCATTTCAAGGATCATCTTGTGGAGAGCCCGGTTGGAACCTGTAAAAACATTCAATGCAAGATATATATATGAGATCATATCATCGCTGAGGTAGGAATTCCCATACTCAGATCAAAACTGACTTAGAAAACTAACTACTGCTCTGATACAGGAATGATCTTGTAATACATCACAAGTATAGACTCATGTGGACACAGTATGGACATAGCCATCTGTTTAAGAATAGTCCACCATATAATGAATACAAAATTCCTCGCAGCCTGGATTGCGGAAACTATATCCAGGGTCTTCATTTCTACTTCCCGAAACAGTACGATTCTATCCATGCGAATGAATGTGTTGAAGTCGAACATGGTAGAAACCACTTGATTACCAGTCAATGATGTAAACTGTTAACAAGTGTGAGAGAAACCACCAGTGATGTCAATGGCTCTCAAAGTACCAAGTACAATCCATGAGATGTGAATAGATGTGTTGATGTCGAACATGTCACAAAATCCTTTGATCGAAGGTCAATGACGCAACCTATTGTCAAAGGCGAGAAACCTGCCATTGAGGCATGCAGATCCCAAGGTACAAATGATTTCTAGATCATCTTTCTAGATAATGAGCTAAAGTCGATAGAAAGCGATCCGTCGTAGACAAGCCCACAACACGAAATCATAGATCAAGTTGAAGAAATTTAGGTGCAAGGACTGACTCAGGGATGGTCAAGATGGATGACAGATATTTTGCAGCTGAATGGCTTTATTGGCAGTGACCTCTTGAACACATAACGACACAACAGATGGTTTGGTGACAATTGACCCAAAGTTAATACCCAGAAACCGGCTGAAGACTTTCAATGTGGTTTGATCAACTGTTAGGCAAAGGATTTCCCAACCCAGGTGAATAAAAGTGTCATGTTCAAGAGTGGTTACAAAGTATGACAAACATGTTCATTTTTCTCTCTTTTCCCCCACCATTTCTGGCAAGTACCTCTTTATTTTTGACAAGCTTGAGGAGGATAATATTTGCTTGATTATAAGCTCATCCTTCAGATGAGTCCAACTTAATTTAAATTTGAACCCTAAGAAGGAGTAGTTCGTTCCTGTTTGTAATTGAACAGGTCCTTTACTGTTAAATTTTAACGAGTCCAGTATAGGAGAAACTCAGTGTTTTTCAATTTTAGAGAGTCTGAAAAAACTTAAGAAGACTCCAGGGCTGACCTTTTTCATAAATTTGTGTCTCCCAAGCCTGAAAAAGTATAAAATAATACTTGAGAGAACCACTTGATCTTTACGACCACGGAATACTTTTCGTAATTAGTGCCCCTGATCTGGAAAGTAAAAAAGCGATTAATGACACGTCGTTTTATAACCAATATCGAATTTGAAACGACAAAAATCCGGCAATCTTTTCATGTTTTTATGGTCAGAAAAAGAGCTGTAAGTGGACCGTATTTTTAGTTCCATTTTAATGAGTTTAAAAAGAAAAACTCAGCGATATTTTCATGTTTTAGGAGTCAGAAAAGAGCTTAAAGGTGACTCTAAATGTTTTTTCGTCAAAAATGATCAATTTCGCCTGAACAATCCGTTATCCTGAAAAAAATTGCAAACATTACTCATACCTGTTTGAGATAGATAAAAATGCTGCAAAAATTACTTTTCTAAAGTGAAACATAAAAAAATTTACAATTTATTTATTCAAAAAACTTATAGAAAGGGCTTTCGTCAATTTATTTTTACCATTTAAGATTTGGGTGAGAAAATAATGCTTTTGTTTAGAAACTTCTTGTGAAGATTGCGGAAAATCCATCTGTCGGAATCAAACGCCGTCTCCTCCAAGTAATACACATCATCCTATTATTTAATTTCAACCGTTTCAATTTGTGTTTTAGGGTTTTATGTCATTTTTTAGATGGTTTTTAGGCTAGAAACCTGTGCGCGGGGGTCCGCAGGCATAACACTGGCAGCCGGCGGATGCCAAATTTTTCTCAATGGGGAAAAAGTTAGGGGTCCACACCTTCCATGAAGGCAAGGTGCGGACCCATGCATTGTCTCTAATAGAGAGGGTGTGGACCCCGCAGCAAGGGTTTTCAACCCAAAATTTCTCAAAATTGACCCAAACAACTTAATATCTTGCATTCTAATTTGCCTTTTTCTTGGATGTAGAGTGTAAATCATGCTTGATTGGCAAGAACGGGAGCATGAGGACGTGGATCTTTCCGCGTTGAATCACTAACCTTCGATCAATGCATTGAAGGCATGCATCTTGTACAAATTCTGGGCCATACCTGGCATGAGGGCCCAGGTGGATTTCTTACAGTGGCTGGTAGACAAGTGAAGCATACAGGACCAGTGCTTCTTCATTGGTGGCCACCAGCTTGAAATTGAGCCAGCAGATATATACTTTTTGACTGGTTTGCCTAAGAGAGGCGAAGAATTGACTCTATTCGGGACTAGGCCAGGTGGCTAGTCTGTCGATAGCCTCCGGCTAGAGTTCTATAACAACCAGGCTAGAGACAAAGGGATAGACATTAAAACCATATCCCGTCTTGAACTCATGGTGATTTCGTTTACTGTTACCAGACTTTGAGGGAGTCCCGCACTACATATTGCCACTGGATCCCAGATGGGGATGGCAGTTGACTGCTTTTGAGGCACCATCTTCAACTGGTGCGATGCTGTGTTGGCTAATGTAAAAGGCCAACTGACCAGAGCCAAGAACAGAAAACTGAAGACCTTTGGTTATGGGGCTTTGGTTGTGAGTTTTGGTCTGGAGAGGGTCCCAATGTTGGTCCCGCAGCACCTTATTGTTGGAGCTGGGCTTCCTCGAGAGCCCAAACTGATGCGATGGGTTGCAGTTATGGCCTGTCATCCGGACGAGGGGACAGAGGTCGTTCGATTAAAACCTAAGTATTTCCATTGGTTGGAAAACCAGGTTTTTGCTATTCAGGACTTCCCTTATGCTGGGGTAGGTTTTTGCGGTGATCCAGACATGGCTCTTCCACCAGGAGAGCTATGGGATGATTCAGGTAAAATCATTTTCAACATTTTCCTATTTAAATTTTTTTTTTTTTGATATATCGTCCCAAAACTGATAGTAAAAGTTTTAATGCAGATGTGGGTCCACAGTGACCAGCCGCTCTCTGGCCTTACGAGAGGAAACAACCAGCTGCAGCAGCGCTAGCCCCACAGGACGAATCAGCAGAGACCTTGGCCGAGTTTGAGAGTCATCTAGAGCACTTGACAGGGGACATTCCAGAGATCGGCATAGATGACATTCTTCGTCGACTACAGTGCTATGTGATTGGGGTCCGAGGACCTTTTAGGAGGTTCCTTTGTAAGGTGGCCCGTACAGTGGTTTCTTATCGCGATCATCACCAGTGATAGGATGATTGCCTATTGTAGACACATATGCAATTTTTTCTTTTTGTACTTATCATTTTTGCCGATCATAAGGTGTTTTTCAACCTATGATCGAGGACGATGTATATTTTGACACACTCCAATATATATATATCACTATTACCGGCTTATCTTGTAAATCATGTTATGGAATGGTTTTAAATTTACATGTATGATCATTGCAAATGTCTACTTAACATTCGAGATGCAATTGCATCTGGTAATGTATTTAAAGATATTGGAATATGCTGATATTCAATATAATCAAATTCACGTTCCAAGAGACGCACTCTCAAAAATAATCTCAATAACACTGAATTTCTAATGGCATACACTCTATTAAGTTGTAATACATCGAGTTCAGAATCTAACCTCACTATCAAACTTCGAATCCCAAATGAAATAGATTCAGATAATAACTCAATCACTGACTATAATCGGCAATGTTGTTTGTTGTTTGACCGAGGCTTACCCCATGCATAGATACCAACTCGTCAGAGGGCGAATAGATAACCCAAGCTGCAGAAGAAATGTTCCATGTATTACGACAAACACCATCAGCGAAACCAATGTATGTTTGGAGAGGCATCGACATATGCAATATCAAGAGTAAAACCAAGACAAGCAGGAATAATGACGAAAAACACTCTCTACGCTAAGCACACCTTTTAAACTAAAACACACCAGCTAGAAAGAAAACTATCCTAACTAAAATTCTCCATAACCATTCTTTAAGCATAATACCTCTTCAGGTAAAGACCATTTCTGGGTTTACCTAAAGAGTCCCTGTCAAAGTCTACCAATTCATAGGCTCCTTTTCCTAGCTTTCGATTGACAACATAGGGACCATGCCACATAGGAACAAATTTTCAACACCTAATTTATCATTAGCTTGATCGTACAATAAGGCTAGATCTCCTTCTGAAAAATTTTGAGGGGTCACATTTCGATCATACTGAGCTTTCATACATTTTGCGTGAGTTTCGATCACCAATGCAACATCACGTCGATTCTCATCTAATTGAGCCAAGTATAACAAACGTTTTTCCTCTTCAGATGTGGCTGGAAGTAACTCGATGGCCATTTGGAATGACGGGATTTCACATTCAATGGATAACACAACTTCCAAACCATAAACTAGTTGGAAAGGAGTGAACCCTGTTGATGTTTTTACTGAGGTTCGATATGCCCAAAGTGCTAAAAATAGCATGTTATGCCAATTCAACCGATGAATCCCAATGATTCATCGGATCATGATGACTAAAACTTTGTTTATGGATTCAACCAGACCATTAGCTTGCAGATAATAAGGAGTTGAACTATCGTGATGCAAGGCAAGCTGGCCTGTAAGTTCGGTCATCACAAAGTTTCATAAATGATGCCCATGATCAGTGATAATCGCTTATGGAACACCAAACCTAGCAATTATATGATTTAACACAAAAATTGTAGCTGTTTTACCATCTGCGTCAAATGTAGGCATCGCCTCGGCCCACTTGGTAAAATAATCTACTGCAAGGATGATATACGCATGCCCCTCGGCCAAGTGAGGGTTACATGTAATAAAATCGATACCCCATTTGGAAAAAGGACCAACGAAAATTACAGGGTGGAGAGGAGCAGGTGGAGCGCGCATATTTCGATCAAAAATTTGGCAGTTGTGGCATTTTTGGACCGCGTTAATACAATATTTAAACAAAGACAGCCAGAAGTAGCCAGCGTGCAATATCTTTTGGGTTGTGGCATACCCAGACATATGACCGCCACATGCTCCAGAGTGATAGTCATTTAGAACCCTTTCAGCTTCCTCGTGAGTTAAACAATGTTGAAAAACAGAGTCTGCCCCACAGCGATAAAGAGTATCTCCAATAATCCTGAATTGTTGGGACTAGAATCGTATTTTTCGACGTTCTGACCTTGAAATTTTTTGGCTGAAAGGATTGGGTCTGGAGATAAATGATGATATCCCCATACCATGGATCGAAAGTGCTAATTAGAAACAAGGATTTGTCCACAATGGGCTCCTCCGCCATAGTTTCCGTGTCAGCACGCGGGAAGTCACACATTATCTCTGCAAAAACTAAAGATTTCTTAGACCTAGATTTTTCAAATTCAAAGTCGAACTCCTGCAGGATCACAATACATTTGGAGTACTTGCCCCCTAGCAATTGCTTGGTCAAAATGTAGATCATAGGGTTGCAATCAGAAATCACTGTAGTTTTACATAGTAAAATGTAGTGACGAAGACGTTGGACAGCTTGAACAACAGCCAATGCAAATTTATCCACATGTGAGTATTTTAGCTCAGTTGGATTTAAAGTTCGACTAAGGTAATATATCACATGTTCAGTACCGAATTCATCTTCCTGAACTAAGACCATTCCAATGGTGGGATGAGAGGCGGCAAGATACAAGAAGTAGTCCTGGTTGTAGTTGGGAGGATGCAATAACGATGCATGGGTCAACGCGTGTTTTAGTGCATCAAAAGATTTCTGAGCTATCTCATCCCAATAGAATGGAGTATTCTGTTTCAACAACCAGGTAAAACCCTTTGTAACCTCGGTGTAGTTAGGAATGAATCGTCGTAAAAAGTTTGCTTTCCCTTGCAAACTTTGGAGTTGGCCAAAACTCGAAGGAGGAGGCAATTTGACAATAGCTTCAACCTTCGAGGGATTGACGCGAATGCCGGCTTTCGAAACAACAAACCCTAGAAATCGACCTGTTTCTATACAGAAAACACACTTGTGTGGATTCAACCTAATCTGATAATGCCTACACCTCATTAAGATTGCTCGTACATGGATGAGATGATCAGCTCGATGTAATGAATGAGCAGGCAAATCATCGAGATAGGGTTGCACAATGTGCTTGATGTCATGAAACGCATAAGACATGGCCCTTTGAAAAGTTGCCCCAACATTCTTGAGCCCAAAGGGTAATTTTCAATAGGCAAATGTCCCCCATGGACAAATGAAAGCTATTTTTGGTTGATCGGCAGGTAGAATATTGTTTTGATTGTATCCAGAAAAACCATCCATGAAGGAGAATATTTCGCTGCCGGCATAATCATCAATGATTTGATCGATATAGGGAGTTGGGTAATTGTCCTTTGGACAGGCTCGATTAATGTCCCTATAATCAATACATATTCTTATTGTCCCCTGCTTTTTGTTAACCAAACAATATTTGATACCCAATCCGTTAACGGAATCGGATAAATGAAACCTGCTTTGAGTAATTTTTCAACTTCTGCTTTAATAACAACAGCTTTTCTTGGGTGAATCTAACGTAAACTTGCTGAATGGGTTTAGTATCTGGGTAAGTCTTGATTTCATGAACAACAATTGCGGGGTCAATTCCTGGCATTTCCTCATATGACCAGGCAAACACGTCGCAGAATTCTTGAAATAGGGCCTTATATATTTGAATTTCATCTTCTGTACATGAGGCACCTATATGAATGTTTTCAACAATTTGAGGCTTAACCGAAATGTCAATAGGAATAGTTCGACAGATGTTTCCCAAATTTAACTTTGAATCAGGATTTTTCATTGGATTCTAAGGTTCCTTGACATATTCAGTTGTAAAAATTGATGAAAAAATATTTTCAAAACGATCATTCTCGGGTAAGAACGAAGATCTATGATGGATATCTTCCCATGGTAAATCATCTACACATAGGATTTCACGACTTTTTCATCAGAGTGAACAAGTTCAGAAAATGTTGTTGAATCCGAGCTTGATGTGAAAAGTGATTCCTCACGGACCACATTCATTAAGTCAATTTTGGTTGAAGATGGGTCGGAAAATGATTGCACGGCCTCATACTCAATTTTATATGGACTGAAAGGCATAACATCACCAAATGAGTCTATCTAAGATTCAGAAGGTACAATCCAAGGATCGTCATAAACAATGGTGTCTGACTAAATCATATGAATGGTTGCAAATGAATACGATGCGTTGATCGGAGGAAAAGGAAAATTTCCCAATAAACCGACATCTTTAACTAGTCCTACTCCAACATCCTTATACGAGATAGTCGTTTTACCGACATGTTGAATGCTTTCAAAAGAGGCTGGGTCGGATGAAAAGTAAGCCAGCTGGTCTATTGTTACGATCTTTCCATTTTGAGGAAACTTTATAACCCGAAAGACCGATGAAACGACAGCTATCATAGTGTAAGACCAACTACGACCCAAGAGAAGGTTGTAATCTAGAGCGGCATCAACCACCTCCACATCTAGATTAACATTTTTTCTTCAACCCCCATAGGTAAATCCTGTAGAATGCCAAAAGGATGAAACCCACGACCACCAAAGGCTTTTAGAATCATCGGGGATTGATTTAGTGAAGGAGAACCAAGCGATCTCCAACACTGTATCGACATAATACATGTTGAGGCTCCCTCATCAATCACAGTCCTATGAATAGGCCTGTTTTTTACTATCACTGGGATCTGGAAAGCCATTTGATGAGGTAAGCATGGTGTACTATTTTCTAGATAAAAAATTATTAGGTTCGAGTCCTGAACATCAACAATTCCTATAGCCGACAAAAGTAATTTACGCTGTGTTGGACATGATTGCAGCACTTCCAAAGCCGACATTGCTGAAGGTGAAACAACTAAATCCTCAACAATGTTATAGTTCTGAACCGCTCTCGCATGTGGATTGAAAGATGACTTTCCAAGTATACCATTGGCGGGCGGTTTTATTACTAAGTCTGGATTAGGTTTATCGATCTGTAGTGGATCGGAACCGGGAGCTGAGGTTGATGGGTTAGAATGAGAAGATTCTGCTTCTTTACCGTCAACATGACTTTTACTACCATAATCATGCGATCAAGTTGCAATCCTAACATGGCACATCATCAGTATGGGTTCTTCATTGGCACTCGAAGAAGAACCTATCATCTTACTGTCTTGACTTGGAAAAGGATCCTTCAAAATAGCAGGCGTTTGGGAACCTTTGACAATATTCGCAACCTCTGCACGATGAGGGCACTCTCTTGTAAAATGCTCTTCATCACAAATGAAACAAGGATAACAAGGTTTGTGTTTCTCATCATTTCATTCCACTTTTTCAGGTTTCTCTTTTGAATTTTTATCTGTTTTATTTTTCTTCTTCCCTTTATTCTTACCACCGGATTTTGATTTGGCTGTAGATGACTCTACAACATGAATATCGGCAAAAATTTCCACGAAAGAATCTCCTGTTGCGGAGTCTGGCAAGGTTATGATAGGAGAAGAATTCCTGGAAGACTTCTTCTTACTTTTTGTGTTAACCGTACCAATCATACCATCAGCGGCATGAGACCCTGAAGGAGCTGCAGCGATTTGATTTTGCTTAGGAAGATCGGGGATTTTCTCGTGTAACGTACCTGACTGAGTATAAACCAAGTCAAGGTACTGTGCTTGAGCAATTACTTGCTCTTTAGTAACGACTCCGACCTTAGCTACATCCTCAGTGATCTTTGGCAATAAAGATTTTACAAACCATTCAGCTAAGATCTGATCCGGAATAAAAACCTTCACTAAACGTCGTTGACTTCTCCATTCATGAATGTGATCTGAAGTTTAAGTGGACGTCGACTGCTTTAATGAAGTTAGTAATTCTATGCCATTGTCATATCTGACTGGCAACTGAAAAAGAGTTAAAAACGAGGTAGCTAACTGACTAAAGTTATAAAAAGTGCCTCGCGGTAACCAATGTACCACTTGGCTGCAAGACCAATTAGAGTAATGTCTACGGGACTTCCTCGATAATTCAGCCAGGTTTAAAAAATTTTAACTACTTCACATGCAAACAAAGTAAAATCTCATTGAAAACCACCTAAAGCCTTCTAAGAACCAAACAATTGTGAATCAGACGCCTAAAGAATCTACGAGATCAAACACACACAAACAGTAGTTTTCCGTACTGAAAACACTAGTTGGTGATGAAGCCCAACATCGCAGAGTTCAATACAGAAATGGTGGTTGGAACAGTTACCCTGGAAACCTGCTTAATGAATAGACTAGCAAAAGTTTCTCCACTAAGCCGTCTCGAGTGAAGAGAACCCCCCAAAAAATCCAAGTGAGTCTAGTCGACGTCTGCTCCAGGTACAGTGGGATCTTCCCACCACTGTCACTTTAGGAAGAATCCTATAGAATATGGTCACTAATGTTACCAACGGGAACAAATATACCTGGGGGAACAGTCTACGATCCGATATGTATGCAAGGGTAGAGTAACAAGCTCAATCCCCTTGAAGGCTCCTTGAAATAATCCAAGGTTTACCAACAAGTGACCCCAGGCTCCTCGACAATGGTTAATATGAGGTTTACTGTTTTTAATACGTGAATATCTGGTGTGGTTCCCAATGAGGAAGGATTGATTCCCACACTAGTTCGGACACGATCTCGTGCTTCTCCTTTAAGAGGAGCTTTCCTAGAGCATAAATGCAACAATTGGATTTCTCTCCTACTGCAAGATACAACTACTTGTTTGTTTTACTGTCTTGGAGAGTTAATTACTCCCTACTCCAAGACACTAGCCTAAGCTATATTGGTGTATGAGAGCCCTAGAAATAAAAATATTACTAGATAGATTTTACTTTAAGCATTATTTTTATTGGTTTTTGTTTAAGTCAAGAGGTGTAGAGATGAAACTCATGGTGTGAAGACTCGACTCGAAATCAGTAAAAAATGCACTTAAGATGATTAAGCAATCTTTTCCCTTCAATGGACTTCTAGCTAGGAAAGAGTTTGAGAATGCAAATACTTGTAAACAAAAATCTTTCTTAACAAACAAATTAAAAGAAGAGCTTTTTTTCTTTTCCAATGCACTCAAAATGAGACAACTAGTTATTTTCACAAAAATTTCCCTTTTCTTTCAAAACACTCGACCACTACAAAAACAAACTTTTTCCAATAGAGATTTTTTATTTTTTATAAAACACTCAAAACTATGGAAATGACTAATCTTGAGATATATAAACTATAAAAACCTATTTGAAGTCAAAGCTTACAAGATGTCTTTTTCAAGGATGTTTTACTTAGCTACAAGAAAACTAAGGACTAATTTGTCCAGAATCACAAATCAGTCAAAAAACAACCAATTTTTTGTTTTCTTTTCTAAAAATGAAATCCAAACTTTTAACACAAGCTTTTTCAAAGTTTCGTAAAGATAAAACACAAGGTGGATTCCTCAACAAAGGTAGATTTTACAAATGGTCAGACTCATAAGAAGGCTAGTAAAACCAAGGTGACCCGAGGTTTCTACAGCTTCTAAGCTCAGAGCTACTACAAGGCCAAAATGAAAACCAAACCCAACAATAAAAAATTCTAGGATTTCACCTAAAACCCTAACACCAATGGAATTAACCTAAGAAAAGCTTCTGACAAGTTATATGCAGGTCTAGGTAGGGGATAATAACATCTAAACAAAAACTAAGCTGACTATCAGAGAAAATCTTAGGTTTTCCAAAATTTTGACAGGTCCCCAGGCTCACAGTTAACACAGGTGCGGTACCGCTCTGTGCTAAAAGAAAAATTGTGGATAGGTCTGCACTGTGTCACAAGCCGAGGGTGCGGTCCTCTCCCAAAGTTATGAAAAAAAAAATAATCCCAGATCTACTAAATCTACCCAATTCCACACACAACAAGCCAAAAACGAAAACAAAAACACAGTTTCTCAGGTCAAAGTAAAAACAAGGAAAAAATCAAGTCCCCAGCGGAGTCGCCATTTTGTCACATGGAATGAATCGATCTTGTAGACAAGATAGAGCTTCCTAGAATCTAACGATATCTAGTGACAAGCAAGCCAATCAAAAACTATCTTTCTCTAAATATGCATTTATAAACAAAGGCAAACAAGTGTTTAGGCCTACCTTAGGTCCAATGCAAGTTTGTGGAAGCCTCGCTCCTTTGATCCAAATGAGCTCCCTTGTTGCGAATCTGCAAACACAAACAAGCAAACAAATTAAATAGCACCTGAAAAGCCAATATCATAAAAAATACTTAACATGATGATAAAGTAATTCATGAAACAAATGACATAGGACAATTTGTTGAGAAAAATGAATCTAATTGTATTAATTCAAATCAAAGAAGAACTTTACAACCCGTGCCTTGATGTTGTACAAGCTCCTCCCAGGGTCCAACAAGAAGTCTCCTCTACTTTGACAAGTTTCACTCTCTTCCCAATGAAGCCAAAAATGTATGTGATCTCTCCTCTCAAGCTTAACTAGGAAGTCTCAATTCCACAAGCATTTACCCTAAAAAATGTTCAGCTTCTAACCTCCCTAGCAACCAGCCCAATGCCTTAATTTATAGTGCAATGGAGGGAAGTTACTAGGTCCTCCTTCAAAGGGATAAAGCCCTCCTTCAAAGGGATAGCTCCTCTCATCAAGGGATTAGATCCTTCTCTTTTGGGATGCATGAACCACCTAAGAGTGACCAATCCACGTCAAAATTCCTTCTAGAATCATCTAGAATTAACCCAAAGTGAGTTTTTTAGAATAAACTTACACCTTTTTTACTTTCACAGGGGTCTGCACCCACTCCTTTAGGGACAGAGTGGGCAAGTCCGCAGTTTTTGTGAACAGGGGTGCGGGACCGCAGGCAATAGTGAGAGAAAGTGCAGAACCAGAGGTTTGTTGATTTTCAATGTCTTTCTCTCATTTTCAAAGCTTGACCTGAAGATCTGAGATCTGAGACTTGCTTAGGAGGATAGTACAAGTGATGATAGACCCATACTAACTGAAAATAATCATGGTGATGATATTTTTGTGTAACACACATAGCTTTGGGGCTTGGCCGATAGCGAATCACAATGGGGCTGCAGACCCGAAATGTATACATTTGAGTTAATAAAACCCGTCGGGTTTGAAAGCCATGAATTCCTTGTGTTATTTGCGATGGGCCCAAAAGGGTTTATGCCTATTTTGTGGAGTATTTTGGTTATAAGGAGTTATGATAGAAAAGGGATGCGAGGGAAGACTTTGTGAGTTAAGCACACCGTCGATTATGATAAGGGTGGGGGCGATTGTTTGTGTGGGCATAAACGTATCATGCATGTTTGTGAAGATTAAAAGGTCCTAATGAAGGGAGTGAATAAAGGGCTAGGCCGTGTCAGGAATGAACCATTGCAGTGGAGGTTTATTCAATGGCTTAGCCATCAGGCATGGAAAATCTGACTCGGCAAAGAGTTAACATCTTTGTGATAAAACAAATCATTTCGACAAATGAAAAATCAAACTTCTAGGGGACCCATTGAAAAATTTGCTATCAGAGCATGTTTTAATAAGGTGGTAGTTGTGGCCACAACGCAACTGTACTTAAGTTATTGGGTAAAAGGAAAGCATTTAATCAATCACACTCAATTCTACAGTTAATTGGAAATGATTTTTTAACCGCTAACTAATTCAATCCATGACACAAATTAAATAAAACCAACTATGACTATGCATTAATGAAATGAATGCCAGAAATCGGATTCAATGAAAATACATCAACTGAAAATCTATAAAGGAGAGTAACTTCCAGGAAACAGAAAATGCATAAAATAGGGAACAACAGTGAGTTCCACCAGAGACTAGGCCCTAGCCATCAATGAACACTTCTTAACGATTTTAGAAGATGCGGACAAACAACAACACAAGTTGTATATTAATCATCAAAGTCACTTATCATTACAACATGATATTGTTTCTCAGAATCACCCTTCTGTAATTAAAATTACAATCCAAGTAAAAGACGAGAGATCCCTCTTCAATCTTCTCTTTTATAGTCAAAAGGAAAAGATAAATGTGATCACAGGATCAAGAGATCCTGAGGGATTCACAACTACATTCTATCTTCAGAAAATTATTCTATCTCACGCTGATCTCCTTCACTTTTTCCTTGGTTTGACTACACCTGACATGTCTCATTTTCCTTGATTATCTTTTTTTGTTCTGACTTGGGAACAATAGTTGTTCCTTCTGCTATTTTACTACATAAAGAGTAACAAAAGTTAGCCTACTTGATCAAATCATATCAAGAGTTGTTTTATTCATTCATTAACAAAATCCTATCAATTTTTTATTATATTATGGCACAAGATGGATAAGAAAGTGATTCGAATTGAATCCTAAAACACTCTCTAAGTTTTCATGAACTCTGTAAAATTCATGCCAAAGTTTCAAAGTCTTATAAAGATCGAGATTATCAGAAATATCCTCGAAAAAGTTGTAATTTGTGAATAATGTGGAGCAACGAGGACCCTCTGTCAAGCACACAGATCACTGGCCCATGGTAATGCGCATTGTCACGAATTGGCAAAACGGGAGGTCTTTTCGAGAAACAAGGGTGATTTCTGATATCGCTGGGAAAAACCCTCAAAGAAGGAAAAGCCTCGAGTGACTCAGACCTGAAAAGCTATAAAATGTAATGGATATCGTGCTAATTCCATCAGAGGCAGGGTCACACAAGAAACTAGCAGAATATCAGAAGGGCTTTGAGCGGTAAGAGGTTTTAGCCGAGTCCCGCCTTATGCCACACAATGGGTGCCACGCGTCTAGTGGAAGAGAGAGAAAACCACTCACATCAGACGGGTAAATGTCATGTTACTTACCCACTTGATATGAATGATGATCGTAGGATGTGGAGGCTCCACATCGACAGCGGAGACATAATCTGATGGATTACCATATTCAACAGTGGAAACAGGCAGAGTTGTATAAGATTTGAAGTTCGACGTGGATGATGCATTGTCAGAGGATCATGTACGCAAGAATTCTTGGAGCTAATGGTAAAAACGGTCATTTCAAAGACGTCCAAGAGAACTGATGCTCAGTTCGTTATGAAACAGGAGGCCACCTCCCTGTGAGGCATTACACAATGTTGATTACGTAGAACAGAGTGATTCAAATGAACAAAGGTAGGGAACCAGAAATCCGGGAAGAGGAAATGAACAGTTGGAAAACCGATTGGCCTTAAAGCCACATATTGACAGAGGAAGAGGCAAAGTTAGTTGAACGTAGAAAGCTAAGAGAAGAAAGAAGGAGCCAAGCTGACCTGCAGAAGAAAAAGGAAACATCAAGCCAGACAGAGAGAGAGAGTCAGAGAGAGTCTGTGTACTCCAGAGAAGGCTTGAGAGGTTCAAGCAAACTCCTCTATATATTCCGGTCATGTATGAGTCTCAGAATGGGCTCATACTATTGTGACTAATAGAGGTGGACTTTAAGTAAGGAGAGTCTGTGTACTCCAAAGACTTGGTGTTATAGACATATTTGGGCACTGCAACCCCAATCATATATGTCAATAAACAAGGGCTCTCAAACCCCTAAAAGTGTTGTTTCAAACCCTAAAGGATCAAGGTCAACTGATTACATCATTTCCCATATGTTCTCCCTGTAAAACTACTCAGAACTGGTCAAAATTGGACCATACAGACTTCTCCATGCTAACGGTGTGATGCATCTCACAATTACACACAAGGTGTGCAATGCATATTGAAAAGCCCTTCTGTAGGGTGCGATGAGCGAGAGCAGACAAATGGCAGGGGCAGTTTGCTAGGTGGAAACTCAAAGAATCTTCTAGAAACTGCTCATATGACACTTGCCTCTCTGAATTCGCCCAGGTATGAGTAAGAGATCATGAAATATCCAAGTGGAACCAAGAACTATCAGTGAAATGACACTATTCAAAAAACCAGAAGCTGACTCAACCCTCTACAATATCTATAAATGGATCCCTCATCCTAGATATCTAGAGGCTGGAATTTTGTAATTTGTAAGGAAGTGTTGTTGGTTTCTCTTTGAGACATTGTATTGTTAGGTGATCTTGCTTTTCATGAGGTGGAGAGGGCTTTCATGTTGGGAGGATGATGCTGGATCAGACAGCTGGGTTATAATCCTCTCTTCTACTTCTACTATCAACAAAGTTATTTGAGTTTTACTCCATATACTTGTGCACTTGTAAATATTGTATTTGTGAATGCAATTGTATGGTTAATGTACATCTGATTCTACATTGTTTATGGTATTATAGATCTCTATGATTTGATGGTATTTTGCTGCTTTGCCTCTACAGGTGTTCTTTGAAGTGGGACAAGTGAGAGAGGAGTAGTGAAGCTCTATCAAAGGAGAGAGGAAATAAGCAAGGAGCCAAGTGAAACACTGAGGTTGGTGCTCTTTACTTCTCTCTTATCTATCATCCATAAAAGAAAACACAACTTGCTTTGAATTCTTTGTTTCTATGATAGCTACCCATCTTAGTGGGACTAGCAGATCAAATAGCGACATAGGTTTTCCCAGAAACAAAATGGCGACTCCAATGTGGAGTGAATATTTTGTTTGTTGTTATTGTTGTTTTCTTTATAAACTACAGATGGAGCTTGAAGTTAAGCTAGGTAGCCTTCGAACTGCACTTGCTATGCAAGTGCAAAGTTGATTAACGCTGCTTCAATCAATCTTCGGGTTGGTTTATGAACTGAACATCTAACTTGCAAACATCTTAAGTGCCCTAGTGGTAGCTCAATAACCTCATAATATCATACCCCTATACTTTGTGTTTACTGACCATCATAGCTTAGCTTAAATAACTAAACTTAGCTACAAATTTTGAGCAAAAACCAAGCTCAGTTTCATTCGTTGGTCCATCGCACTTTCTCTCATTGGCAGTCTAGATGCACCGCACCTCCCGTTTGTTGCAAGTGAGATGCATCCCTGTTTCCCTTAAGGACAGGTGCGATGATTCAATGAGACTGTTTCCCTCTCTGGAATTTGGTTTTTTTCTTCATTATTTTCAGCTCTATTCAGTGGTTTTGCAGCCTATGATCAGTATATCATTGTTGAAACCTTCTTCCTTTACAGTATTCAGCCTCCATTGATAAGGAATTGTGGATGTTTTTTATGTATTTTTTTTTTATCATTTACAGTCCTCCTTTGAAAATAGTAGCTTAATCAAACTGTCGTCTTTTGATTCAAAAGTGTCGCAACTGTCATTTTGAGTCAAGAAAAAGAGTGTCGTAAAGTCTTCCTCTTTCAGATAGTCGATTGTACTTTTTCCATTGTATTTGATCTGAATTATCAATATTTGAAGTGTTGAAAGCAGTTTCCCATTCGAAATTGAAAGTGTCGTCTTAGTCTTCCTTTCGTTTTGAAAATAAATTACTAAAGTGTCTCTTTGAAGAAAAGTAGTTCAGATCTGTATTTAGTTTTCTTTTTGGCATTCTCACATTAAGGAAATGGAAAAACAAATATATGCATGTGCATTTGCATTTAGACTGCATGTGGAAATTGATTTAGGAAAAGCACATTTAGTGTGTGCTCTCTGCTCTCTATTGAAAGAATCATACTCTTCTTTCCTTAGTAGCTAGGATTTTCATTACTAAGAGAAAAAAATGAGTGTTTATCATTTTAGATTGCATATTTAGGAATTTGACATCTACATCATGCGGTGAACCTTGAGAGGAAAACTTATTAAGAAAGATCAACTATAAAATAAACCTCAATGAACATAAAACCACTTTGGAACCTAATGCACAAAATCTAGAAGTCTAGGTTAGAGACATATTCTGGCATCGTAAAGCTTGATAACTATCATTTTCATCGTAGGTTGGGTGATTCCTCCTGTTTGATACGACAAGTGCCAGTACGAACTTGTGCTCCCATGTACCGTCGAGTATATATTGGGAGACGACAATAGGTTGATATCCTTTATCCTTAGGAAGCTATGTCTACCGCCCTATCGGTTGCAATGCACTGAACACAACATTCAGGAAGAGTGATTGTTGTACGTAAAGTCCTCGGTAATTTCTCTTTAATTTACCACCGAGGTGTATATTGCTATTTTGCGATTGGTTTGGTAATCCCTTTGTCTAGATTTCCAGAGTAGTCACTTTTGTTCATTTTCAACTCCTTAAAAAAAATGTCCATCTGAGCACTTATCACTTTAGGCTCATTAAAAATAAAAGGCGACTAGAGTCACCTTTAGCTTTTTCTCGACTCTTAAAAATTGAAAAAGCAAGTTGTGTCAAAGCTTCATAAAATTCATTTAATTCAGAATAACAACCTTGTTCCCTCGTTGATCTTAGGTTGAGGTAATGGAATCCACCAATCAAGGATTTCCCTTTGGGGGAAATCCTAGTCCTTTCTCTTCTTGAGGAGATATTGGTGCTCCGTACATGGCTACATTGTCCCTTCCAGGAATCATAATTGGCCTGTCGATATGGCTATTCTCAACCTCTGTCATTCAAAACACCGTAATTCCTCAGCAATCGAATCAGTAACTAGATGATACTGGAGTTGCTCCCTCACCTTCTACTTCATTTGTTTCTCCCTCTCCTTCGTCTTCTTCACTTGGTGAAGCTAGTTGTTGTGGGGAAAAATGCCTATGCAGGACGATCCTATCCACCTAAGGTGTGACAGTGCCTTAGCAACAAACAGAAACAGCTATCCTAGTATTCTTCCTTTATGAATTAAGAATGAAGAGAGATGGATGGACTAACCGGTGTCTTTCGTTTGTCCCTCGATCCGGTTTCTCTTCTCTTTGGGAGTTCCCAGCTACTTGCCTTCTCGCTCGCCCAACTTCAACAGGTTCCTGCAAGATCACAAGAAGAGAACACTACACAAAGACATAGATTCATATTCATAACTAGTTCAGGATTAGAAATAAACTAAACATACTAATGCAATCATACATCAAAGATACATCAGTATATAGGAGAAACCAAGATAGCTTTATTGATGAATAACAAGGTTCAGGAAGAGATACAACCCAGAAGGCTCCAATCCAGCATCTCCTTCCAAGCAAATGAAATTCCTATCTTCACCTTCCTTCAAAGCATTAAGCACCCAATGATTCCAATCTCAAACCAACAGCAATTCTTTGCAATAACAAAATTCCAACCCCTAGATCTCATGGAGGAGAGATCCATATATAGATGTTTGGAGAGAGGATGAGTCAACTTGAGACCTGACTAGTGTCCTCTCCCTCTGTCAGTTCTTGCTTCCACTTGGAGACTAAGAGCCTCTTACTCATCACTAGTCGAATTCCTTGAGGCAAGTGTCATTGGAGAAGATTCTGGAAGCTTCCAGGGTCTTTCCACCTCATTGAATGAACTTGACATTTGTCACTTCCCGCTCAGCGCACCCTGGTAGTGCTTCTACCTGCGTTGCAGTGCACCTAGCCAGTGTAATCTCTGCATTTCAGCGCAGACAACTAGTGGAGCCTCTGAATTGATCCTGAATTGACTTGTTTTTGAGCAGTTTCTGGTGGAGAACTTCTGTGAATTGTTGTGGTTTGTTAGCCTTGTTCCTCTAGGGGTAGGAACAACATGTTTAGGGACTTTGGATCCCTTGTATTATGGACATTTCATGCTTAATTTTGTAAGGCACAAAAATGTCTATAACAGTTGCCCCCTAAAGTATGAGGCCGTTTATCGGGTGAAATGCTTTATTAGGAGGATCCGAAGTTCTTTCAATGCTGGGAGGAGACCTGTAATAAGATACAATACAATACGTTTTTTTTCATACTGCTTTCATGATCTAGCTGAGGCGGGCATTCCCATGCTCAGCTTTATAAATTCATTTTTCTGTACATAGAACAGACAATTTTCTGATGATAGATTGATGATTCTGCTGAAATCATCATCCTTTGGTAGGATGATTGTCTGTGCTGCAATGTTGTACATATCAATGTCTTTATTTTTCCTGAATATATATCACAGCCCGGATGGATGAAACTAGATCCGGGGTCTTCAAACTCATTCGATCTTCACTCTAAGTACAAGTCGATCCATGTGAGAAATGTTCTGAATTCGAACATGGAAAGACATCGCTTGATTACCGGTCAATGAGGTAAACCGTTAACAAGTGCGAGAGGAATCACCGATAATGATAATGACCCTCAAGGTACTGCAGTACAATTCACGTGGTGTGAAAAAAGGACTTGGCGTCGAACACCACGCAAAATCTTTCGGTCGAAGGCCATTGATGTATACCTGTCGCCGGAAGTGAGAAACTTGCCATTGAGGCATGCAAGCTTCAAAGTACTGAAGGGGTTGTTCCTAGATCAACTTCTTGGATAATGAGCTGATGTCGACAAGAAGTGATCCGTCAAAGGAGGGCCTTAATGTATCCCACATCAGTGACACGGAACGGAGCAAATAATTTTGATGGAGGTGAAAACGATCTGATGACATATGATTCAGGGTGGCGGACATGAAAGGATGAAGGATAATGTATGGCAGTGGATGGGACACGATTGACTTCTCTAAACGACTTCTCTTGAACATATGGCGACACTTATGCGATGGATCGGTAGCATTACCCCAAATATGGATGGTATGGCGAGACCATGGTGATGTGACATGTGAACGAAACAACCCAACTCGACTCAGGCACGGAGTGGAAGTGTCATGTTCAAGAGCGACTTGCTACCATCAAAGTTTTCTTGAGTTTCTCCCAATTTTTCCCCAGTCATTGCTGACCAGTACCTCTTTATTTTTTTCAAGCTTGAGGAGGATAACATATGCTTGTTCTATAACTTGCCCTTTGGGCAAGCCCATCGCTATGTTTTAACGAGCCTAGCGATAGTGAAACTCGTTCTCATCTAAAGACAAGTTTGTCGCTATTTCATGCATTTAACGAGTCTAACGACAAGGATAACTCGGTCCTTTTCATTTTTAGAGAGTCTGAAAAGGTACGTAAATTCAACTCTGAAAGTCCTTTTTCGTCATCTAATCCCTTGAGTCTAAAAAAGTATAAAACAATATAGAAGGGATGAGTTTTCGATAGTTTTAATGAGCCGAATAAAACAAGCACTCGATCTTTTTGTGCAATAATCCCTCAGGTCCAAAAAGATTAAAATCTAGAGGAGGGATAGCTCTTTCGGTCACTTTATCGAGCTGGAAGGCCAAAACTCGGCAATATTTTCATATTTTACGAGTCAAATGAAAAGAGCTTAAAGAAGACTCGTCTTTTGAGGAACGAGTGATAAAAGGGTTAGCAGCTGATTCCAGGTACGGGTTGGAATTTTCCAATCACGGCAGTGTCACAAGGATGGCTAGTGAAATCACTCTTCGCAGCTGTTCCTCAAAATGGGTAAACAATCATATGGAGGTGAACGATCGGCCAATGGAAAAGTGGAGGTGACGGTGCAAACACGACCAAGGCTTTAATGGCTGATAATGTTACATTCACTGTGGTTATTTACCGGGAGGTAGTTCATTTTTTAACGAGCTTAAACGCGGAAAAACACTGCTCAATCTTATGTTTATTTTTTAACGAGCATGAACTATGTGCTAAAACTACTCGGATCTTGCATTTATTTTTTAACGAGCATGAACTGTGTGCTAAAACTGCTCGATGATAAGTTTGCATGACCCCAGCATAATAACGCTATTCGAGGTGCATGCCCCCAAGCTTCATTGCATTCAACTCGGTGATTGGAATAAAGGCTTACCTTTGAGATTTGGAAAGGGGATTTGTTTCATTTTTTAATGAGGTCGACACAGTAAAAGAACCATCCTCAAGACTCCTTGTTTCATTTTTTAAGGAGGTTGACACGAGATAAGAACCATCCTCGGAGTCCACTGTATTTACAGTATTTCTATTAGGGCGATGATCCACGCTGACAAAATATTTAGGAATCTTCTAAATCCATTAGATATAGAAGATTTCATATTGTAGGTTTCCACTGTGGCCACTTCCGCCAGATTACTTGCAGGCGGTAGGGAAAAAGTACCCATTAAGGCAGGGTCTTTTAGGAGACCTACTCCAATATTTTGAAGCGAATGATTGCTTCCATGGATCATTGGAATGCTTCCCGTAACTTGTGAACTGTCGGGGAGGAAAGTTTGTTGGTTGACGACTATAATTCCTCCTTGAAAGGGAAATGCAATGTTCCTGAAGTAGGTCGAAACAACTGCGGCCATGGCATATATCCAGGGCCTTCCTAGTAGGATGTTGTAATCGAGGTTTCCATCAATTACTTCAACATCAATTCCTACTGTTTTGCCCCTAGTTCAACTTGCAAGTTACTTAAAATCCCGTATGGAGTGTATGATCGTCCATCAAATGCTTTTAACGTCGTTGATGATCTCGACAAGAGTGGTGAGCCTAAATTCTTCCAGCAGCTCATTGACATAATACATGTAGATGCCCCCTCATCAATAATTGTTCGATGAACGGTTTTGTTGAGGGCTTTCACTTGAATAAGGAAAGCTAGTTGAGCTGGTAACTGAGGGTCATATCCTTTATGATCAAAGGCCACAAGATTGGAATCCCTTGGGCCAATCCCACCTATTGCTGATAATAAAGCTTGCTCTTGGGAGGGGCAATTTTGCGATACCTCAAGTGTCGACATAGCGAATGGCGATTGGGCCAAGTCCTCTACTATATTATAATTCTGTGCTACTTTTTCACTAGGATTAAATGTCGATTTGTGTACTACTCCATTTGGCGACTTTATCATTGGTTTTGGAATGATGGGTGGCACAACTTTGGTCAAAGTTGTTGTCGAACTATTAGGTTGTTCATTAGCCTTGTTATTCGACAGCTGTGGATTCCCGTAATCTTTAGTCCTTGTCAAAGCATCGTTTTTCTTCTTTGAGATAGACAACATAAGCACTTGGGATTGGGAAGCATTTTGATTAGCAACCAGCTTGGTTCCCGGGTTTGTAAATGGATCAGTCAAAACTGCTGAGGTTTTTGAACTCTTAAAGAATCTTTTAAGCTCAGCTTTGTATGGACATTCATTTGTCCAATGGTCCTCATCGCATATTTGACACCCGAAAGGGGGTTTCCTTTGCCCAGAAGGGTTTGCAAAAGCTTTTTAAGGAGATGACTCATCTTGCTCCTTTTTCCTCCCTTTATTTTTCTTCTTGCCCCCTGGTTGCTTCAGTTTTTTGCCCTTGTCGTTCGACATGGCATTTACTTCCGAGGCAAGAAGTTCCTCATTTGCATTTTGACTGGAAATCTTACGGGCTTTTTTGGAGTCGGCCTTTGCCGACTTCGTGTTTGTTGTGCCGATCACGCCATCACCGGCATGAGAGTCATTGTTTGATTTAGGAGGAGGAGGAATTGAGAATTCCGGTATAGGGGCGTCAGGTATTTGTCGTAGAGCGTGCCAGACTGAGTATAGACCAAGTCTAGATATTGCGCACGAGCGATAACTTGCTCTTCCGTTACGACTCCCACCCTTTGCCACATCTTCCATTATGGCAGGAAGTAGTGACTTGATAAACCATTCAGCTAATAGCTGGTTGGGAACGTACGTTTTTACCATCCTACGACGACATCGCCACTCAAGTATATGATCAGATATGTGAGTGGCCATTTTCTGTTTGAAATTGGTTAGGAGTTCCGTTCCCGTTTCATACCTTATCGGTAATTGAAAATGGGTTAAGAAAGTCGTGGCTAAGGTACTGAAATTGTCGAATGAAGCTCTAGGCAATTCAATATACCATTTTTTCGCTGGACCCATTAACGTCCTCTGAAAAAGGCGAAGTCTTATCGAATCATCATTCAGGGTGTTTGATGAACACCACAGATGAAATGTCATCAAATGATTCGACGGATCTTCACCCGGATTTCCATTAAATTTAGGAATATCTGATGGAAGTTTATGCGGAATCGTTGGCCACCAAGGGGCATAAGCAATTGGATCATTCGTCAGCCGGTTTAGATCTGGTAGTTCTAGATTTGCTACAAAGGGCAACTGTTGATTCAGGTTAGGCGAAGCATACCCAGGATAAGATGGAATCGCCTGAGCAGTGGGTCTTTGCATACTAGCATAATGCTGGCAATTTTGACAAGGTTGATGGGCATAACCACTATAATATGGTTGCCATTACTTACAAAGGCTTGTTGCTCAGGTCCTTGATATGATTGCTGGAATGGCGGTTGTTGAGATTGAATCAGCCCTGGTTGTTGGACCATTTGCTGTTGTCCAATACTGGATGATTGACCAAGATGAGGAGTCATAGTACTTGTTTGAGCCTGAGTCGCTCCAGATAAGGAGGCACTAACCTGAGGTTGTGATTGAGTTATCGAGACAAGAGGTTGTTGTATTGCAACCTGAGAAACTTGGGGTTGACATACAACAGGTAGCGCTTGTACTTGCGACGCAATCACCATACCAGGTATAGTGGGAATATTCGACACAGGGTTGACTGGTTGCATTGAATATGCAACCCTTGGTTGCTGAGGCAGTATTGGTACCCAACCGCTGGATGTAATTCCAGTTTGAGCTGAACTTTGTTGTAAACTCCCATATGGTTGTTCTCCGGGAGGGAACAATGAAATGGCATACTACCCTCCATATGGTGGCAATCCAATACTTAAAGGGCAGATGGGCCTTTGAAGACACATTGGATCAATTTGTTGAGTTTCAACATAAGAAATACCAGATGATAATCTGGATGAAGAAATAGGAACTAACCATGTCGTCGAAGCAGTCCCTGATGGGACTCCGGCTTGTTGTTAATAACTTTCCGGGACAGATGGTATACCGTCGAACATCGTTGGGGTAGCAGCAGGAGGCTCTGCCGCTGCTGTGTCGGATGACACAGTCCTGGATGTCGACGGTTGTTCAGACATATCTAGTCTATCCAAAATATTTTCTAGCGATTCTATAAGAACTTACGATGAAAAGAGACTAACTTCAAAGATCAACGAGGGAATGGTGATGATTATTCCATTTAAAATAAATTTTAACGATGCTTAGACACAACCTGCTTTTTCAATTTTAAAGAGTCGAGAAAAAGCTAAAGATGACTCTAGTCTCCTTCGATGTTTTAACAAGCCCGAAGTGACAAATGCTCGGATGGACTTTTTCCGTTATAGAGTCTGAAAAAGGCCAAAAGGAACTGCTCTGGAGTTCTAGGTAGAGGGTGTGCCAAACTTTTCGCAAAACCGCAGAATACTTTTTAAGGTACGGGCGGTCAATCTTCCTGAATGTTGTGTTCAGTGCATTGCGATCAGTAGGGTGGATGACACGGCTTCCTAAGGATAAAGGTTTTATGCCTATAGGGGTCTCCCAATATATACTCAACGGTACGTGGGAGCACAATCCGTACTGGCGCTATCGTCCCTCAGGAGGAATCACCCACCATCAGTGAGATCGACAGTCACCAGGCTTTACGACACCGGAACACGTCTCTAGCCTAGACCTCTATGTTGTGCGTTAAGTTACAAAGCATTGTTAAGTTCATTCAATTTATTTTAGGTTGATCTTTTTAGAAGTTTGCCTTTTTGGATCACCACGAGATGTATGATACAATTCCTAAATGCAGTCTAAAGATGATAAGAAAGCTTTTATATCTTTTCAACAATGAAAATCCTAGCTACAAAGGGAAAATAAAGACACCATCTTTTCTCAAAGAGCAATCAGCACACTCTAATGCACTTTTCCTAAATCAAGCATGCAAACTATCAAGATGCAAATGCACAATGCAGGTGTTTGTTTTCCGCTTTCTTAATATTGATGCCTAAAAAGAAAGCTTTTTGTACAACTTTGAATTTGCTTTTAAATGACAAATACAAACAAGTTTACTTTTTTCGAAATCAGAAAGGGTAGAAGAGAATACGACACTTAATGATTTTCAAAATGAATACTTGTTTTGACACTCAAAAGAGACAAGCTCAAACCTAAAGAAAAAATGAATGTATAATCAACTGTAAACAGCCAATGAACTCTCTCCTAAGATCACAATCAACAGATCCGAATCAAGGGCTACAGGATGACTATTTCACTCTTGAAATGGAAAACTGTAAATGACGCCACAAACACATAAAAACACTCACAGTCTTTTTGTACGAAAGGAGGCGGAATTTAAGCAGAAAAAGGAGTTATCAGACAGGTACCTATGCTGGTTACAGGCTACAAAAAACAGAGATCAAAACAAGGCAAAACAGAGCAGAGAACCCCAGCTGCACAAGGCCTAACTATATCAACGCACCCTCAACACAGAGGTTTTGACATTCAGCGCAGGTAGCCTTCACGGGACCTGCATTGAAATGCAGAACCTCTTCACAGAGTCTGCGCTGAAGGAGAAACTAGAGTTCCTCACTGGGTTCTGGGTCACAATTTGCTATTTAATCTACAGTTTCAGGCCAAATCAAAGAAACAAGCAAGGTACAATCAAAGGGATGCTTTGAGAGAGGGCTAAGATCTATCACAAAGGATCATCAAATCATTTGTGAGTCCATTGTTCAGATCATAGACAAATCCAGTGATTGGATCAAAGCAGCAACTGTCTACTTTGCATCTGAGAATAGAAGATGCAGTTTAATTGCTTCTCTTGAGTCTATGAAACAAACAATGATAGAAACACAAATAAAATGACTAAACAGATCTCCCCAGCGGAGTCGCCAATTTGTTGTGGGGAAAAATGCCTATGCAGGACAATCCTATCCACCTAAGGTGTGACAGTGCCTTAGCAACAAACAGAAACAACTATCCTAGTATTCTTCCTTTATGAATTAAAAATGAAGAGAGATGGATGGACTAACCGGTGTCTTCCATTTGTCCCTCGATCCGGTTTCTCTTCTCTTTGGGAGTTCCCAGCTACTTGCCTTCTCACTCGCCCAGCTTCAACAGGTTCCTGCAAGATCACAAGAAGAGAACACTACACAAAGACATAGATTCATATTCATAACTAGTTCAGGATTAGAAATAAACTAAACATATTAATGCAATCATACATCAAAGATACATCAGTATATAGGAGAAACCAAGATAGCTTTATTGATTAATAACAAGGTTCAGGAAGAGATATAACCCAGAAGGCTCCAATCCAGCATCTCCTTCCCAGCAAATGAAATTCCTATCTTCACCTTCCTTCAAAGCATTAAGCACCCAATGATTCCAATCTCAAACCAATAGAAATTCTTTGCAATAACAAAATTCCAGCCCCTAGATCTCATGGAGGAGAGATACATATATAGATGTTTGGAGACAGGATGAGTCAACTTGAGATTTGACTAGTGTCCTCTCCCTTTGTCAGTTCTTGCTTCCACTTGGAGACTAAGAGCCTCTTACTCATCACTAGTCGAATTCCTTGAGGCAAGTGTCATTGGAGAATATTCTAGAAGCTTCCAGGGTCTTTCCACCTCATTGAATGAACTTGCCATTTGTCACTTCCCGCTCAGCGCACCATGGTAGTGCTTCTACCTGTGTTGCAGTGCACCTATCCAGTGTAATCTCTGTATTTCAACACAGACAACTAGTGGAGCCTCTGAATTGATCCTGAATTGACTTGTTTTTGAGCAGTTTCTGGTGGATAACTTTTGTGAATTGCTGTGGTTTGTTAGCCTTGTTCCTCTAGGGGTAGGAACAACATGTTTAGGGACTTTGGATCCCTTGGATTATGGACATTTCATGCTTAATGCTGTAAGGCACAAAAATGTCTATAACACTAGTGATACTAGAAACCAAATAACTGAGAAGAAGAAGAAAGGGAAGGAGGAGAAGAAGAAGAAACGGTCCAACAAGGGGGAACCATGCATCGTCCCACGAAAATCCACACACCGCATGTTCTAAACCCAAAACTCCATGCATAATTTTCAAAGGAAACCACTTTCATCAAGATTTCCCTTGCATTCCACAGATCTTGAGAGACTGGTCTCCCCTCTTGCACCATCTAGTGTCATCAACCTCTGTCGATCATGTTGAGAATACACCATCGACTAGTGAAAATGAAGTCAATGGACAAAAAGGAAGATCTAAATTTCCTTGTAGGTTGTGTGAGGGCGATCATGCTCTCCACCGTTGTTCATTTCTAGATGAAGCTAAAAGTGTCTTGGATAACTGTCCTGCTTCACCACAATGACTTCCACCTGGATACAAGAAACTCTTGCCAAGTCTATCGCTAGTTGAAAATCTGACTGAGATGCCTTTGTTGTTGGTCAAAACGCCTATCATTGAAGATAAACCTTCTGAGTCCACACTGGACCAAATTCAATAGATCGAGGCGGTAGCTGACCCAATTTTGCCTTTAGAAGGTCCACCTTCAGATGATACAGTCTCCAAAGAGAATGAGAACGATACCTTTCAAATTATTTTTGTTAACACGGGGTCTGATGAACATGGGGGAAATCTACCCATTCCTTTACCACAGGAAGGAAGTTCCCCATTTCAAGAGACTCATCTGACCATTTATTCGGTCCCTCCTCCAAGCAATCTAGTCATTTCCTTTGATTGGAATCTACTAGTGGGACCCTACCTTCCATCTAATGTGCCATTCAGAATCATAGTACAAGTTTACAGAATGATCATGGCTAGCACTATCATAGATGAAGGGGCTTCTGTGAGTATCCTTTCCTAAACTGCTTGGAAAGTCCTTGGTTCTCCATCGCTTCTGCCTGAGAATCGAAATTTGTCAGGCTTCAATAAATGAACTAGTCAACCGTTGGGGATCCTTCCAAATGTGCCTATAACTTTGAGAAGGAAAAATGTTCACTTGAATGTGATGGTAGTCCAAGGTCCACTAAATTACAATCTACTCCTCGGGCATGACTACACTTATAGAATGGGAGCTATTGTTTCCTCACTCTTTCGGGTGATGTGTTTCTCGTATGAAGGCAGAATGGTACAGCGTGTTGACTAGTTTTCATTTCCCGGTTCAAACACAACTATGAGTCAAATTCCATCCCTAAATGGTCTCTTTGCACAAGGAATTTCTCTTCAACCTCCAGTTCATCCACCTAATTACCATGAGTGATTCAGTGAATGTAAAAAAGCTTGGGGGTATGCACCCTGGTCTGCTTTGGCAGGCGAACCTAGATTAAAAGATAGATTTCCTCTTAGGATATATGATTGGACTAAAACACCATTTCTGTGTTGGATATGGGATCAATCCAAAACAGGATCTCCTCGTCGTAGGTTATATGATTGGTCTGAAACTCCATTTTTGTGTAGGATATGGGATCAGTCCAAAACAGGATCTCCTCGAAGGTAATGTGATTGGAAGTGCTGACCCATACCATTCACCTTTGTCCATTTCGATGGACAAAGCCAAGGAAGTGTTTTATCTACTCCATAGATGAAACAATCTTGCTTAAATGCAAGGCTTCCATATGGTGAATTGGAAACCCTACTTTTCTTTACTCCTAGGGGCATGCAAACCTTTTTTACGCAAGTAAAAAGCGACTAGCATAACTCTAACCCCGTAGTATTTTACTAACTTCAACTTCTTAGGTTAGGTGATTGGTCTGATCCACCGCTCACCTTTTTCGATGGTCCCCGTGAAGCAAAGGAGATGTTTTTTATAAATTTTCCTGCCTAACCTCAGTAGTTCATTAACTCTTAGCTCTGTAGTTGGTCATTTCTAGCCTACATACAAAAGGGAAATGAGCAAAGTTTCGCATGGGGCAAGCTCACTAAAAAATGAACCTACTAAATAAGAGACATATTTAAAAGACGACTGGAACAAGCAATGTTTCCGCAAAGTTAAAGCTCATTAAAAGATAAACCTATCAACGAGCAATGTTTCTGCAAAGTTCAATCTCATTAAAAAATAAACCTAGCAAAAAGCAATGTTATTGCAGGGTTCAAGCTCGTTAAAAAATAAACCCGCCACTGAGTATAGTTTCTAAAGATTCAAGCTCATTAAAAAATGAATCCACCTTTGGTAAATAACCTTTGTGATCACATTGCTATCAGCCTTCTGAGCCTTGGTCATGTTCTTACCACCACCTCCACTCTTTTAGTTGATCATACGACTCCACTTGATTGTTTAACCTTTTGAGGAACAACTGCGACGAGTGATTCTATTGGCCACCTTCATTATGTTGTTGTGTTTGATAAGTTCCAAACTTACCTGGAATTAGTTGCTACCCAGATACATCACTTGTTCCTCAAAAAAAAGTCTCTTTTAAGCTCTTTTTAGACTCGTAAAATATGAAAAGATTGTTGAGCTACTGGCCTTTCCAGCTCATTAAAGTAAAGGGAAGTGCCATCCCTCCTTTATATTTTAATCTTTTTGGACCTGAGGGATCATTACACAAAAAGATCGAGTGCTTGTCTTTTTCGACTCACTAAAACTATCGAAAAGTCATCCCTTTCGTATTATTTTATACTTTCTCAGACTTAAGGGATTATACCACAAAAAAGGGCTGCCAGAGTTTCCTTTCCGTATCTTTTCAAACTCTCTAAACATGAAAAGGACCGAATTATCTTTGTCATTAAACTTGTTAAAACAATAGCGACAAACTTTTCCATCCAGATGATAACGAGTTTCACTGTCGCTGGGCTCGCTAAAACATAGCGACAAGTTTGCCCGAAGGGAAAATTATAGAACAAGCATATGTTATCCTCCTCAAGATTGAAAAAAATAAAGAGGTACTGGTCAACAATGACAGGGGAAAAAGGGAAGAAAACTTGAAGAACTTCATTAGTAGCAGGTCACTCTTGAACACGACACTTTCACTCCATCACCTTGATTGAGTCGGGTTAGGTTATTCTGTTCACCATCACCATTGGTCCTCCGTACCATCCATGGGGTTAATGCTACCGATCCATCATAGTGTCACCGATATGTTCAAGAGAAGTCGCTCAGAGAATTCACCAACCCAACTAATGCCTCATCCATTACAATACCTTCACCCTCCATTTTTCATGACCTCCACTCCTGAACCCTGTATCGTCAGATCACTTTCACCTCCAGAAAATCATTTGCTTCGTTTTGTGTCGTAGATGTGGGATTCATTAAGGCCCTCCTAAAATGGGTCACTTGTTGTCAACATTAGCTCATTATCCAAGAACTTGACTTAGGAACAACCCTTTCAGTACTTTGAAGCCTGCATGCCTCAATGGCAAGTTTCTCACTTCCAGTGATAGGTTTACATCAATGGCCTTCGACCGAAATATTTTGCATGGTGTGTTGTAGATCTAACCTGGCTCTGATACCACTTGTTGTAGCTCTGATACCACTTGTTGTAGATCTAACCCAGAATATTATATATCTGATATAAAAGTATAAGATAATGCAAATAAACCCAGAAATGATATGAAATGATTCTTTATTGATCAAACCCTTAAGGTAGGGCAACACCATACATTCACTCCTTAAGGAAGGAGAACACTCCACAAGCCATATGCCTGTTCATACAAGAATACTTCTCTTCCTATTCATCCATGTGGAGTCTCTAGCCTCTATATAGGCCTCATACATACAATACCATGCATCATTACCATGGTTTCCTCATACCATCCACTAATACCATGGGCCCATTACATTATTATTAACTACTTGTGGTCCCTTACATGACATGGGTTAACCACCTTATTTATTACTATGTCCCATCCCATTATTACATTATTACCTTGGGTACCTCCCTTGGTACCCCATATTATCCCCCCTAGGTATATAACAATACATTATCTTCATATTACTTTCATGATCTAGCTAAGGTGGGCATTCCCATGCTCAGCCTTATAAATTCATTTTCATGTACATAGGACAGACAATCGTCTATGTGGCAGACTAATGATTCTTGTAGAGCCATCATTCCTTAGCTTGGATGATCATCTGTGCAGCTATGGAGTACATTTGATGTCTTTATTTTCCTGAATATATCACAGCACCGATGGATGAAACTAGATATAGGGTCTTCAAACTCGTTCAATCTTCGCCCGATGTACAAGTTGATCCATGTGAAAAGATGTCCTGAAGTCAAACATGGAAAGACATCCCCTGATTACCAGCCAATGATGTAAGCTGTTAATAGGCGTGAGATGAATCATCAATAATGATAATGACCCTCAAGGTACTACAGTACAATTCACGTGCTGTGAATATAGGATCTGATGTCGAACACCATGTTATATACCTAGGGGGGATAATATGGGGTACCAAGGGAGGTACCCAAGGTAATAATGTAATAATGGGATTGGCCATAGTAATAAATAAGGTGGTTAACCCATGTCATATAAGGGACCACAAGTAGTTAATAATAATGTAATGGGCCCATGGTATTAGTGGATGGTATGAGGAAACCATGGTAATGATGCATGGTATTGTATGTATGAGGCCTATATAGAGGCTAGAGACTCCACATGGATGAATATGAAGAGAAGTTTTCTTGTATGAACATGCATATGGCTTGTGGAGTGTTCTCCTTCCTTAAGGAGTGAATGTATGGTGTTGCCCTACCTTAAGGGTTTGATATCAATAAAGAAGAATTTCATATTACTTTTGGGTTTATTTGCATTGTTATGTATTTTCATATCTGATCTATAATATTTCTGGGTTAGATCTACAACAAGTGGTATCAGAGCTACAACAAGTGGTATCAGAGCCAGGTTAGATCTACAACAAGTGGTATCAGAGCACTTTCTTGGGCAAACAGTGTAGAATTATTTTTTTTATTTTTTGCAGGGTTTTGAGGGCGGCGACTTTGCAGATCAGATATGTAAATTTTGGTGCAAGATCTGTAGGATCTAATTGCATATCTGTATTCCTTGTGCAAAAATAGCCAATTTCAAAAAAAAAATCGGTTGAATCGGAGTCCGGATGAAGGAGATATCGCTGATTTAAAAATCAGTGAGGTTGCAGACAATTTTTAGGGCAGCAAGGTTGCGGCGCAGATCTAGACGTCCTGGTACAAGATCTACAAAATCTAATTGCAGATCTGGATTCTTTGGGAAAAAATACCCAACTTCAAAAAAAAAATCAGTCGAATCGGAGCCCGGATGAGGAAGATGAAGAGAAGTATTATTGTATGAACAAGCATATGGCTTGTGGAGTGTTCTCCTTCCTTAAGGAGTGAATGTATGGTGTTGCCCTACCATAAGGGTTTTCATAATAGAGAAGCATTTTATCTATATTCAATCTTATTATTCTTGGGCTTATTTCTATTCTCATATATCTTTTGGATCAGATCTACAACACACAAGTGGTATCGGAGCACAACAAGTGGTATCCGAGCTACAACAAGTGGTATCAGAGCACAACAAGTGGGGTTGCAGATGAAGGAGATGTCGCTGATTTAAAAATTAGTGGGGTTGCAGACAATTTTCAGGGCAGCGAGTTTTGCGGCGCAGATCTAGAAGTCCTGGTGCAAGATCTGCAAGATCTAATTGTAGATCTGGAATCTTTGTGAAAAAAACACATGATTTCAAAAAAAAATCAGTCGAATCGGAGTCCGGATGAGGGAGATATCGTTGATTTAAAAATCACCTCTTTTTGCAGAAATTTTGGGTGACGACGGGAGAGTAGCAGCGCAGATCTGGAATTCTAGTGCCTGGATCAGGATTTCTATCACATGGGCAGATGCAGAATGATTGCTCCATTTCTAAAAATAGGTCATAATAAGGATTCTGAGCAATATTGACGAAACTGTGAAAATTACACATTTTCGCCAAGTAAGTGAATTTTTTCCAAACCATTCATGGCTTCTAGCAAGGATCTATATTTTATAGGAAAAGATGATGGTCCTACTATTGAAGAATTCATACAAATATACAAGTCCAAATTTGGGACAACAGGTTGTTTTTGGAAGTTTCAAATGTTGTCTAACTTTAGAGGTGAGGCTCAAAAATGGAAATTATTACTTGACTACGACTGGTTGAACAAAATTTCAAATCGAGAATTTGAAAAAGTCTTTTTGGACAAATGGTCTCGGGCTAGGAAAAAGGAGAATGAGACACATAAGGGGTTAATTCCTACAGGTATATCCTTATTGCAGATTCATGGATTGCTTCAGAAAGAAAAGATCGTTGTTTCTATCAATCCTAGTTGCAAGCAAAATTTTATCAGTGTTAATTTGGCAAAAAAATTGCAAGTCCCAGCGAAACAAATTGAACATACACAGGTTAATCATGAGGATGTTCAAGTGTACAAGGATTTCAAGATTTCTATGGATAAATATGTGTTGCATGGTGATTTTTATGCTTCAGAGATGGATAATATGGATGTTGTTTTGGGATATCCTTGGATGGAATCCGTGGGTACTATCAATATTAATGTGCGGAAGAAATTCCTGAAGCTATGGTATAAAAAGAAGAAAATTACATTACAGGATATTTCCATCCATAAACAGGTAGAGCACATGGAGGTTGAAGCAGAAGATGTTCAAGGGACTGACATATCAGATGATGAGCCTTTGATGATCGACAATCAAACACAAACAGAGGCTGCAGAAGAAAAGGTTACAAGTGATGATACATCAGAGGAGGGCTTAGTGGTTGAAGTCATATTAAAAAAGAAGACACCACAACAGGCACCACAGCAGGGTGAAGTCAAGCACAAGCCATCGTGGGTTAAAACTTCAACATATCATCACCCACATCACCCCGCAAGACAACCATCATGGAAACCAAGTAGTCACATGATGCATAGAAAGGAGAGACGATCCACCTACTACACATCAACACAAAAGAGCTGCCACGGTCAACTTCCATCTCAAGCGAGCGAGGCACCAGCGAGATCGAGGGTGCACCTTTCTCTTGGATGGCTAGATGCACGTGCATGGTATTAGTGGACTACTCTTTTGAGTAGATCTTATTACTTATGTTCTTCCCATGTTTCGGGGACGAAACATGCTTAGGGGGGTGGAATGTTATATACCTAGGGGGGATAATATGGGGTACCAAGGGAGGTACCCAAGGTAATAATGTAATAATGGGATGGGCCATAGTAATAGATAAGGTGGTTAACCCATGTCATGTAAGGGACCACAAGTAGTTAATAATAATGTAATGGGCCTATGGTATTAGTGGATGGTATGAGGAAACCATGGTAATGATGCATGGTATTGTATGTATGAGGCCTATATAGAGGCTAGAGACTCCACATGGATGAATATGAAGAGAAGTATTCTTGTATGAACAGGCATATTCCTTCCTTAAGGAGTGAATGTATGGTGTTGCCCTACCTTAAGGGTTTGATATCAATAAAGAAGAATTTCATATTACTTTTGGGTTTATTTGCATTGTTATGTATTTTCATATCTGATCTATAATATTTCTGGGTTAGATCTACAACATGTATTGTATTTTATTTTATACAAGTCACCTTCCAATTCAAAAAACATCGGATCCTCGTGATAAAGCATTTCACTCGACATTAGAAGATTTATGACCTCATGCTTTAGGGGGCAACTGTTATAGACATATTTGGGCACTACAACCCCAATCATATATGTCGATAAACCAAGGGATCTCAAACCCCTAAAAGTGTTTTTTAAAACCCTAAAGGATAAAGGTCAACTGATTACATCATTTCCCAGAAGTTCTCCCTGTAAAACTTCTCAGAACTGGTCAAAACTGGACCATATAGACTGCTCCATGTTGAGGGTGTGATACATCTCACCTATTACACACAAGGGGTGTGATGCATACTAAAAACACCTTCTGTAGGGTGTGATGAGTGAGAGAAGACAAATGGGAGAGGCCGTTTTCTAGGTGGAAACTCAGAGAATCTTCTAGAAACTGCTCATATGACACTTACCTCTCTGAATTCACCCAGGGATGAGTAAGAGATCATGAAATCTCCAAGTGGAACCAAGAACTATCAGTGAAATGACACTAATAAAAAACCCAGAAGCTGACTCACCCCTCTGCAAATATCTATAAATGGATCCCTCATCCTAGAGATCCAGAGGCTGGAATTTTGTAATTTGTAAGGAGGTGTTGTTGGTTTCTCTTTGAGACATTATATTGTTGGGTGATCTTTATTTTCATGAGGTGAAGAGGGCTTTCATGCTGGGAGGATGATGCTAGATTAGACAGCTCGGTTGTAATCCTCTCTTCTACTTCTACTATCTATAAAGTTATTTGAGATTTCCTCCAGATACTTGTGCACTTATAAATCTTGTATTCGTGAATGCATTGGTATGGTTAATGTACATCTGATTCTAAATTGTTTATGGTATTATAGATCTCTATGCTTTGATGGTATTTTTCTGCTTTGCCTCTACAGGTGTTCTTTGAAGCGGGACAAGTAAGAAAGGAGTGTTGAAGCTCTATCAAAGGAGAGAGGAAACAAGCAAGGAGCCAAGAGAAAGACTGAGGTTGATGCTCTCTACTTCTCTCTTATCTATCATCCATAAAGGAAAGCACAGGTTGCTTTGAATTGTTTGTTTCTAAGATAGCTACCCATCTTAGTGGGACTTGCAGATCAAATAGTGACACTAGTTTTCCCAGAAACACTTGGAGGATCCAGGTACAGTCTTACTGATTTATATTTGTTGGGTGAGACTCAAATTGAGTTCATTGTTGTAAAAAATCTGCATGAAAGCATAAAGGGAGGCCACCACTGAAGGCTGGACCAGGAGACGTAGCCCAAGATTGTTGGGTGAACTCCTTATTAAACTTGTTGTGTTTACATTTTTGCCTATTCTGTTTTTCTCTAACTTCTTCAGTGCTTCTGTATTTCTCAATCTTATTGATCCATTGCATAAAATAACATAGGCACATCCATGCACATGAGTCTGTAATACCTTAATTAATTGCCTTGGATCAATTCCAGATTAAGTGGTATCAAATCTCTAGGTTGCTAAGGTTAGACAAGCTTGTGCTAGATTTGTTGTTGAATGCTAACTAGATGAAAGCTTAAATGAGGAGAAGGAGAATTGGTTGAAGCTAACCCAGAAATTGGAAGAGTCTATCCTAAGAGGAAAATTTCAGAAGAAAGTCCCTTGGAATGATACTCCCAGTTCATGGACAGTTTCTTGACCATGAAAGCCATGGTAGAAGAAATGTATAGAGAATTTAAGAAAGGTAGAGATGAAGATTCATCAAACTCCACACAAGATAAAGGAGTAGAAGAATCTCTCCTCCATGACCACTCTAAAGGGAAAGGGAAAGAAGAAAACCTTCCCACACCTCCTAGTAGCCCTGAAAATAAAAAGAAAACATCTTTGATTAAATTAGATGTTGAATTTTATTTTCCAATATATGATGGAGAGTTGAATGCAGAGAAGCTGGATAATTGGATTAGACATATTGATGTGTATTGCAAGGTGCAGAGCATTGATTCAGACAAGAGTAAGATTTAGTTGGCTAGCCTATGCCTTGGAGGAATTACCTTGGTATGGTGGGAAGGTAGGACATAAGCTGACATGAAGAAGCATGGTAAAATTCTTTCTGTCTAGAGTGAATTTGTTTCTACAATTAAAAAGAAATTCTATCCACTAGCCTATATGTAGCAAGCCATGATGAGCTGGAAAACTCATCACCAATTAAAAGGGAAAAGTGTACAAGGCTACACCCAAGAATTTAGGAAAAGAGCTTTGATTCTAGGAATTTCATTAGACTCACCTTAAAATTCGCTGAAGTATATAGGTGGTCTACACAACTATTTAAAGCACACCATTCTCATGTTTAATCCCACTAGCATAGATGATGTATCTGTTTAGGCTACACACATAGAGGCTAGAGGCAAGAATGTGAACCCAGAAGTTGGGGGATCATCAAAACCCACTGCAAGCAAGAATAAGGAGAAAATAAAACAAAAATGGAAAGAGAGGAAGACAAATACTATACAAAAGACCAAATCTTCATGCACTCACTCTAAGAATGATGGGCATGATGATGAACATTGCTAGATTCTGTATTCGGAGATGAAACCCAAGAAGTGCGATGGCACAAAGAAGAACATTGTTACAACTATTAAAAAATATTTGGGGTCAGACTCAGGAGATAAAACAACGATCGCAGCCATAGGTATAAAAGGTAAAAATTCTTAAGCATCCACTAGTAATTCTACACAATCTACTGATAACGAAGATAATGAGAAGAAAAGACATGAGATTTTTCATATTAGAGTTATTTCCAAGCATCAAAAGTATGATACTTTGTTTGATAGTGGCTCACAACTAAATTTAATTTATGAAGCAATTATAAAGAAGCTGGGATTAAAAACCACACCTCACAAGAGGCCATATCCATTAGGTTGATTATGTGATAAAGCAAAGCTACAAGTGACTAGACAATGTAAACTTAGGTTTTCTCTGGGTCAGCAGTTGTAGATGAAGCTGAGTTAGATATTGTTCCCTTGGATATATGTGGAATTTTTTTAGGAAGTCCTTACTTGTATGATAGAAAAGCTATTTTCTATAGAGAATAAAACAAGTATCAACTCATTAAAGATGGAATTGAATATATTGCAAGAGCTCATCAAATGAAGAATAATTATACTCTTATAAACTCAGGGCAGATGAAAAGAATTGTAAATTCATGCAAACAATTTTTACTAATTTGTGTAGATATTCTTTCGGATTCATCTCATTAATTTTCTTTAGACCGATGTTTCGAACCACCAATGGTGGTTCATCTTTAGGATGTGATAGAATGATGAAAATTGAACTTTATTTCTTTTAATAAATAGTTAAGAGATTCTTTGCCGACATATATTTCAATCGTAAACTAATATGTTATTGTTTTAATTGTCTTTGTTATTTCATTTGTTTTAATTATGTTTTATTGCCTCAATTATATTAATTTAGATTTGTTTATAATATATAATTTTAATAAGCTACGCTGTTTTAGATTTATACCCTAATTCAATTTTTATATGTTTTTACCGTAGGGCATGATCAACATTAGATTGAGCATAGTTTCCAAGTTGCTAATCAAGTCTAGCTGTATATCAGCAAAGACAAAATGCAAGGTGAAGGTAAGAAGTTGAATCCAATAAGGTATGGACCTTTCAAGATACTTGAGAAAATTGGTGAGAATGATTTTCACCTTGATTTACCAGCTTACATGCACATCTACTCAGTTGTTAATGTAGATAGCTTGAGACTATTTGAACCTTCATTGATTGAAGATCCTGAAGAGCAGAGTCAATTGCCTTCTATTGATGATTTTTTTCCTGAATATCTCAATGACTTGCAAGAAGATACAGTTCTGGACAGGAAGGTGAGAACTACGTGCAAAGGGGATGTTGAGTACCTTAGGAATGGGCTCAAAGGTTCAAAACCAAGCAATGCAAAAAGGATAGAAATTGGGCAAGCAAGGAATCTATAGCCTCACTTGGTTGATGCTTAAAAACTAACTTTTTGTGGTCCAAAAGCTTTTTCAGTAGGAAGGTCGTGATCCGAATTGGATCGTAAAACACTCTCTAAGTTTTCATGAAATCTATAAAATTCATGCCAAAGTTTCAAAGTCTTATAAAGATCAATATTATTAGAAATATCCTCGAAACAGTTGTAATTTGCAAACAGTGCAAAGCAACGAGGACCCTCGGTCAAGCACTTAGACCGTTGGCCCATGGTAATGCGCACTGTCAAGAATTGGAAAAATAGGAGGTATTTTCGAGAAATGAGGGTGGTTTCTGATATGCGATTAGTGACAAGTCACTATTCACATATCACTGGGAAAACACCTCAGAGAAGGAAAAGCCTCAAGCGACTCAGACCTAAAAAGTTATAAAATGTAACAGATATTGCGTTGATTCTGTCAAAGGCAGGGTCCCACAAGAAACCGGTATAATATCGGAAGGGATGAAAGCAGTAAGCAGTTTCAGTGAAGTCCTACCCGATGCCACACAATGGGTGCCATGCGTCTCGTGTAAGAGAGAGAAAACCACTCACATCGAATGGGTAAATGTCATGTTACTTACCTGACTGATATGAATAATGACCATAGGATCTAGAGGCTCCAGATCGATAGTGGAGACGCAATTGATGGATGACCAGATTCAATGTAGTAAACAGGCAGAGTTGTATAAGATTTGAAGTCCGATGTGGATGATACGTTGGTAGAGGATCATATTCGCCGGCATTCTTGGAGTTAATGGTAAAAATAGTCATTTCAAATATGTCCAAGAGTTGACACTCAGTTCATTATGAAACAGGTGGCCACCTCCCTATGAGGCGTTACACAGTGTTGATTACGTAGAACAGAGGGATTTAAATGGACAGAGGTATGGGAACCAGAAAGCTGAGAAGAAGAAACGAATAGCTAGAAAATTGACTGGCCTTAAAGCCACGAACTGACAGAGGAAGAGGTAGAGTTAGTTAGACATAGAAAGCTAAGAGAAGAAAGAAGGAGCCAAGCTAACCTGCAGAAGAAAAAGGCAACATCAAGCCAGAGAGAGCCAACGATAGTCAGAGAGAGTCTGTGTACTCCAGAGAAGGCTTGAGAGGTTCAAGCGAACTCCTTTGTATATGCCTGTCATGTATGAGTCTAAGACTGGCTTCATACTACTGTGACCAATAGAGGTCGAGTTTTAGTAAGGAGAGTCAGTGTACTCCAGAGACTTGGGGGATCTAAGTATAGTCTTACTGATTTATATCTGCTGGGTGAGACTCAAATTGAGCTCACTATTGTAAAAAATCTACTTGAAAACATAATAGAGAGGCCACCACTAAAGGCTGGACCAGGAGACATAGCCTAGGAGTGTTAGGTGAACTCCTTATTAAACTTGTTTTGTTTACATGTTTGCCTATTATGTTTTTCCCTAACTACTTTAGTGCCTGTGTATTTCACAATATTATCGATCCGTTGCATAAAATAGCATAGGCACATCCATGAACATCAGTCTATAATACCTTAATTAATTGTCTTGGATCAATTCCAGATTAGAAAGGAGGAAAAGGATAATAAGCAAGAGTAAATTCATACCCATTGCACAGCTCAACATACTCCCCTGCTTACAATCTTTCTTTTCCTCATGACAAATAAATAGTTCCTGTGTAATGTAGTTAAGGAGTAGTCTGGAAAAAAGGTTTCTTTATCCAGACTGAAACCATGATTTTGTGCCAAATTTGAAAAGATTGTATGTTCATGTCCTTCAGGTAACTCATATTCAAACTGATACCCTTCAGGAGGATGCCAAATAATCGGACATCTAAATCGACATCCCAACCAATAAGGCCCTTCCCTCAAAATAAGGGATCTATATGTGATTAACTGACTTGCAGCAGCTTTAAAGTTCCCATAATTAAATGGTTCTCTTTCCTTAACATTGTTAGTTGAGGTCGTTCGTCTCATTTTGGATGCATTCAAGGACCTTTCTTGGATAGAGAGGAAATATGTTGTTCCTTTCTGTACAATTTCCTTATGTATGGGCCCTAAAATTTGGATCACGCCTTCTTGTGTCATCAACCTTTTATGTCTAGAAAATAGTTGCAAAAGGTGAGTAGGCTCACTTCTTACCGAGAGATCCAACCCATGTTCCTGTCACTGGAAATAATTATATGCCTTAAACTACTTAAGTTGATTAACTACAAAAGAGATAAAAGCCAAGAATTGAATATCTCCAACAAAAGGGCTAGGGTTCTTATCAACTTCTCCTTCTAATATCAAATTATGTAGATAAAATTCGCAAAGAAGCCTTTGGAATTTTTCCCCATGTTCCTTGCAGCAACTTATAAAATCTTAAGTTGTCTTTAACTTGATTGCCTTGCCAGCTTTTATGGCTTTGACCTCTAACAACAAATACCATTCTAATAAGAATAGGGTATAATTTGTGGTCAGAGACCTACATGTCAAGACATTTGAATATAGCGAGCAAATGGTGTCTATCTAATTCCTAGCTCTGTGAGACCATCCCAAGCTAAGTTTTGTTGAATAAGGTTGTGGGTTACAATTAGTATTATCAATCCATGGTGGCTAACTACAGTTTCCGAGTGCATAGCCCATCTTATTCTATCGGCAGTATCATGCAACAATAAATTCAAGAAAGATGGAAGATTAACAATGATCTTTTATTTCAAAACAACTAAAATTTTGAGTTGTCGTGGTCTTACCACATCTCATCATCCATCATAGGTAATGTACCTCTGGACAATATTTTCTAACTCACATCATGGTTCTGCCAGAGAAGATGGTTGTATGCCCTTGCCTTTCTTGATTAATTGCTCTCCTACATCTCTGAAAATGTCCACCGCATCTTGTAACATTATGTATTTCTTTGGCCATGTATTTCCTTCAGTCAATAGCCCATATACTTCAGCTATTACAACATTTGATACTGTAATTCTTCTACCTCTCACTAGGTATTTCCCATTCTGCAGATGTTGTAGAAATTCAATAGCCATTTCCTCACTAAGGGGCTGAAATCTTGTGAAGTATGGTATCCACCTTGTGCAAACCATAATCTCTTTGGATATATCAGAGATTTCTAGCACTATAGGTTCTCGGCGCACTGACTTACCACCCATAATGTTTGAGTTCTTCCTACTATTGCAAAGGATTAGTGCAGTGGCGAGAAAACACCAACAGACATCAACAAAGAGGTAGAACATCAAGTAAGTTGTAACGGCTAAGTTTTCCAATTTTAAACTATATTTTGATGAAAGTTCATAAATTTGAAGACTATTATTTGGCCACATGCTGTGTGATCATAGAGTACCATATCAACCTATGAAATCTAATAAATAGTTATATCGCATGCACAAGTGTGATGAAGGTCCCTTCCCTCCTTCAAGATGAGAGGTCGCCTATGACCGAATGAATGGGTGAATGCTATTCTGATGGCAACGTACAATGGTGAAGGATACAACATTAATATGGGACAGAGTATGTATATTAATGAGAGGACTGTAAAAGGTATGGATATTATGAAAGCGAGGTGTGTAATGGTAGTTATTGATAAGAGACAAGATGCTTTGGTTGATGATAGGTTATGCAACAAGGAAAGAGGACGAAAATATGCAAAAGAAAATATGCTTTGCTGATGATATTTCGACTGCAAATGATATGATTGATTAAAAACATTAACTCATGCATAAAGGTTCAAGGTAGGAAGAAATTAAGGAAATAATTCTTCTGATAAAATGAAAAGTAAGAAGAAGGTATTATAATAATTATGATGTTGAAAATGGAACTTCAATACCATAAGCAGAGCTTCTGTTTCTAGTAGGCATCCATAGCCTCAACAGAGTTTCTTTTTAACCCATATGAGCCAAGATCCTCAATTTATAGTTAGAGAATTCCATTGTTGTTTCTACAGAAGAGATCAATGTGCTAACATGGTAACCAGATGACCACACTGTCGTTCACTGGGAAGTAGCAAAAAGTGATCAGGTCGGCTCATGATGAGACCTCTTGTTCCAAGGATATTTTAGGCATCATTTCGATCATAACCCTGGTGCGGTGGCCATAGTGGGAATGTAACATTGCTACATCCTTATGAACATGGTAGGCTGGCTCTTAATGATACCCCCTATCCTCTATCTGTAGGCAAAATTTGTTGTTTTTACACATTTTTATGAAAAATAGAGGGAGGCTCAGTATTCCTTAAGAGAAAGGATGGTGGAAGAAGTTGAACATATCAATAGAAAAAATATACCCATAATCTCACTTATAATAGACAAAAAGTATTATAACTAGGAGGGTGGAACCAACATGGTAAAGATGATCAATCGATATTATATACAGTAGAAATCAATAAAACAAAGTAATATATAAATAATTGTGTCCTTCCCCATTGTTTTTAAGAAATCTATCATCAAGAAGTTGTCTTGTTGAAGATCATAACATTAAGGATATTCACCTTCTTTAATAGAATCCATAATTCTCGTCCTTATAAAATTATTGTACTTCATGCCATAAAAGGAAATTAGAAAAGTGGGGCTGAGATTAGCTAGGAATAGTCTTGGAGTGTTGTTCAACATTACAAAAAATGCAAGGAAAAAGGATGCTATTTTAAAAAAACATGACTTTAAGAAGCAAAAATGTTGGTCCAAAGAACGAACAACAAAAAATTCTAAGAAAAATGGTAGTATTTGAACCATAAACAATAAAAAGTGTTGTTATAAAGTGGGAACAACAAAAGCAAAAGTGTTGTTTCGAAGTGGGAATAGAAAAAACAAAAGTGTTGTTCCGAAGTGGGAACAACAAAAAAAGGTGTTGTTCCGAAGTGGGATCAGCAAAAACAAAAGTGTTATTCCAAAGTGGGAACAACAAAAACAAAAGTGTTGTTTTGAAGTGGGAAAAGAAAAAAAAAAAGTGTTGTTTCGAAGTGGGAACAACAAAAAAGAAAAGTGTTGTTCCGAAGTGAGAACAACAAAAATCAAAAATGTTGTTCTGAAATGGAAACAATAGAAATCAAGCATGCTGTCCTAAAGTGGGAACAACAAAAATCAAACATGCTATTCCAAAATGGCAACAACAAAAATAAAAAATGTTGTTATGAAATGGGAACAATAGAAATAAAAAATGTTGTGCCGAAATGGGAACAACAGAAATCCAAAGTGTTGTTCCAAAAAGGGAACAACAAAAATCAAATGTGTTGTTTCGAAGTGGGAACAACTAAAACCAACTGTGTGGTTCCGAAATGGGAACAATAGAAATAAAAAATGTTGTTCCGAAATGGGAACAATAGAAATCAAAAGTTTTGTTCTGAAAATGGAACAAAAGAAATCAAAATTGTTGTTCTGAAATGGGAACAACAGAAATCAAAAGTGTTGTTCTAAAAAGGGAACAATAGAAATCAAAAAAGTTGTTCTAAAATGAGAACAACAAAAATAAAAAATGTTGTTCCAAAATGGGAATAGCAGAAATCAAAAGTGTTGTTCCAAAAAGGGAACAACAGAAATCAAAAACATTGTTCTGAAATGGGAACAACAGAAATCAAAAAGTATTGTTTTGAAAAGGGAACAACAAAAATCAAATGTGTTGTTCCAAAGTGGGAATAGCAGAAATCGAAAATGTTGTTCCGAAATGGGAACAACAGAATTCAAAAATATTATTCCAAAATGGGAACAATAGAAATCAAAAGTGTTGTTTCGAAAAGGGAACAACAGAAATCAAATGTGTTGTTCTGAAATGAGAACACTAGAAATAAAAAGAAAAAAGAAAAATAAAAAAATAAAAAAAAACGAAGAAAATCAAAGCAGCAATCATATTTACAATTTTTAGAAAAGGAATAACTTCTTACAAGAATGAAGCTGTCAAAGGATTTCCTTCTACAGCTAAGATTTGCATGGTGGAGTCTTTGCGTATCTATTGGTAAAAGGATTCTCTTGTGAGTGGTTTTTGGTAGAGGTGTACACGATGCCCATTTTCTTTGAAGGAAAAACTAGACCGATCAATGGTGGCCAATGTAATAGTGCCATTGTCATGTACTTCCTTTATTTCATAGGGGCATAACCATCTAGTCTACAGTTTACCAGGGAAGTCTTGAAACCTTGAATCGTAAAGAAAATCCCAGTCGCCCTCATGAAATGTCTTCTTCTTAATCAGGGAATTGTACCACTTGGCTCTTTGTTGTTGAATGAGTGTATTATGTTATAAAGCAAATAGTAAAATTTCATCTAATTCATTTATTTGTTGTAGTTTGTTAATCTATGCTTCAGTTAAATCCATTCCCACTTCCTGGGCTATCCTTAGTGTTTGTATCTCAAATTCTATGGGGTAAATGGGTTCCTTACCAAATATCAGCTGATATAAAGAGTATCTAGTTGTGTTCCTCCAAGTCGTGCGATATGCTCACAAGGCCTTTAGCAGTCGAGTCACCCTGTCCTGTCTGTGCGATGAGACTGCCTTCATTAGAATAACTTCAGTTACTTTGTTGGTACTCTCCACCTGCCTATTCACCTGCGGGTGATATGGAGAGGTAATTTTGTGAATAATGTGATGATTCTTCAGTGTAGCAACAATCTTGTGGCCTACAAAGTGCGACCCCCCATCAGTAATTACATCTTTGGGTAAGCCATATCGCACAAAAATTTCAAAAGAAAATTAATCATTGTTTCCTCTGCCACTCTTGGTAATGCTACTACCTCCACCCATTTAGTCATGTATTCTGTTGCAACCAATATGTATGATTTCTGATTGGATGGTGGGTTGATCGGCCCAATGAAATCTAATGCCCATTGGTCAAAGGGTTCTATCACTAGCTGTGTATGCAGGGGCATCTCATTAGATTGGCTAGGGCAGCCCCTCCTCTGGCAACTATCGCATGCCTGGACAAATTTCTTAGCATCCTTAGAAATTGTGGGCTAGTAGTAGCCCATTTGCAAAATTTTATGTCCATTTTTGTGGTATGAAAAATGTCCATCGCAAGGTCCATCATGGCAATATTTTAAGATATCATAAATTTCATCTTACCTGATACATCTGCGGATGTGCATATCATCCCTTGTGTGAAAAAGGTATCCTCTAATCCAAGACAACCGGATTCTGTGCTATACTATTAATTTCCTTTCTCTGGGTGTCAAATGCTTGGGCAGTTTTCCTACTACTAATTAATTCACCACATCTATGTACCATGGTGTTTTTATGGCCACAGCAAATAGGTGTTCATCCAAGAACTGGTCTTCTACCGCCATTGCATCATTTTTTCTTAGCGCTCAGGAGGGAAAATCTGCCACAAGGTTTTCCCTCCCCGGTCGATCCTTTATAGTTATGTCAAATTCCTGCAAAAGTATTAACCAACATGTCACTCTTCCATTCGTGATGGGTTTATTAGCTAAATATTTGATAGCAGAGTGATTAGTATATAGAACTACAGGGTATCTAGTTATATAGTGTCTGAATTTGTTAATGGCATAAATAGCAACTAAAAACTCTTTCTCTATTACTGTATAGTTTAAATCAATAGGAGTTAAATTTTTGCTAATGTAGTATATAGTGTAGGGTTTCTTGTCATCTTCTTGGCCAAGAACTACTCCAATAGTTGAATCTGATGCGTCTGATGAAATCTAGAATGGTATATCCCAATTCGGCCCTCGTAATACTGGTGTTGTTGACAGTAGCCGTTTCAATTCTGTAAAAGAAATGTCACATTTTTGAGTCCATATAAAATCAACATTTCTTGTTAAGGCATATAATGGTGCAACAATTTGTGATAAGTTCTTTATAAATCTATGATAATATCTTGCAAATACCATAAAACTATGTGGCTCTATTTGAGTGCAAGGATTAGCTAATAAGAGGATTACCTATTGTTAAGGGATAAATTCCCCTAGGGTCTTGGGTTGATACCCTAGCAGATCAAAGGTTATCTATACAGATAAAGACACATTCCATATAGCCATAATGCTAATATAAGCAAACTATACGATAAGGGGCGTACCTGGGGGTCCTTCGTTTGAGAATATCCTGCCAGGGTCCAAACCCTCTTTGAGTTCCTTTTGCTCCTTCAACCTGCAAAACAATAAATTCAAGAAAGTACAGCAGTATATGGACTAAACATCATAAAGAAATCATCTTCTTAATATATTGAAAGGTAGTTATGTATGCAATTAAACAACCATTCATATATGAATCATAACATGGATATCATAAATGTGAAGAAGATTTATATCAGGAATAAAGACAAGTGTTTCTTTTATTATAGACAAATAAAGTACAAAAATGAATAATTTCACCTTATTCATCCTTTCGCAGGCTCCAAGTACAACCATCCTCTGGATTCGTCCAGTCTCAAGCCTTTCACAAACTCCTTCCATGACTTACTCCATGATATCTCAAGTAGTAGATAGACATCATCACACAAGGAAACAAAGGTTTCCTGTAAATGGGGGAAGTGCAGGAGGCACTAGGATCTTCAGACCTGGTCAGGGAAATCTCACCATAGTAACCTTTCTCTCTCTTCTCTCCTCCATTAGGCATTTCCATTTAAGCCTTTTTATACTTCTCCCAAAGTAATTTTTTAGTTGGGAATTTGTTGGGAATAGTTGGGCCATGGGCATTAATAGGTAATCAATAGGTGAAACCCGTGATCTCTACCAAACATTAAGGAGAGTTAATCTTTTTAAGTGTTTTAAGACATATACGCGGGTTTTGTATACACAGACCCGCGTACACATGTGTTTAGCTCAGGGAAATGTCGTGTATAGGGAATAAAACATTGTTTTTAAATTTTGGACTAGGTCTGGAAGGAGGGGTTGACCTAGGCCATGAGTGCAACATCACAAACATCAAGAGTTAGGTTTGGAGCTATAACAGATGCCCCCTAATATATGAGGTCAGAATGGGTACATGATGGCCAAAATGTATTAAGCAAGTTCACAGAAAGGAAATCTTCCAAAAACTGAGAAGGACTTCACTAGAGTTCAGCCTGCCAAGCCACAAAAGGAGATCAGAAAGAAACAATGTCTGAGGCAGGCATACCCATGCTCAAAGAAAGTAAAGCATGTCCGCATATCAAGTACAAGCAGATCCACTAAGTATACAAGTATAGATAATTGGAAAATACATAATGGATCATCTGATCACGATTGAACAAGTACATGTCTGAATATCACATATAAGAATGTCAATGATGTTGAAGAATGAGCCGGATCATTGATATCAAAGACTGATCACAAAAGGTACCAAATGAACATGATGGAATCGGATGGTACTACACTACAAACTCAAGTTCCAGCATATAGAATGATGCCATGACTGACTGCAACATATAAGGTGGAATGGTATCAACTAGCAGCAATAGGAGCAACTGTCCAGTGAACCAATGAATGTTGATACAACCTGAGGTCTTCACCAACTACTATGGTACATTTCTACACCATGGGAATAAATAATCTGAAGTCGACCATGTGAGAAATCGTTTGATTACCAGTCATCGATGTATGCCATTAACAAACACGAGACTACTCACCGATAATGATAATGAGTGTCAAGGTACCGAGTACAATCTAACAAGTGTGAATGGATGAGCTGAAGTCAAACACCTGTAAGAATATATCAATCAGGAGACCATGATGGTTTCCCACTGTCGACAGTGAAGGATTTTCCACTAATGACTGCAAACCCCAAGGTACTGCCAAATGGACTCTAGATCTTTTCCCCAGAGCAATGAGTCGAAGTCGGTAGGGAAAGATCCCCTAGAAGGAAGGCATTAAGGCATCCTTAATCAATCTAGCGCGAGTGTAACCCATAGGCCAATAATGTGGAAGGAATCATACGAAAAAGATGTAGTAACCTAACCGAAGTACATTTCTGGTGTACACAAGATGTGACTAGCACACGACAAAAACCCTTTGAACCAACCAATAATGAAAGTTGACATAGAGGCGAGGTATCCACCAATAGGGTCAAATGGAAACCAAGGTATTGCATGAATCCCAATGTGTGACAATGTAAGCTGATGTCGAACACAAGGGAAACCACTCAGTTAAAGACCCATGACACTGATCGATGCTGAGCACAAGGTGACCTATCAATAATGAAAATAGGGCCAGGGTGTAGCTCTAGGCCTGTCCACAGAGCAAGATGTCATCGTCGATAAGGACAAGACTCGCCAGCAAGAAGTTAATGGAGACTTTCTCAAACCCGCATGAGTAAAGGACCAATATAGCTGATGTGATGATAGACATGATACTAAAAACCATGGATGGCCGACTGAAAAATCAGTCAAGAGACACCACAGAGAGGCCGACTCAGGCTAACTTCCCTTGAACAAAAGCACGACTCAATGTGACTATGTGGCAGCATATGCTGACTCTGTATAAGTTCGTCATGCAGGAGGCACGAACGAACCCTCCATATGATTGGAAGAGATAACCAACTGGGGGAGAACTGACTAAATAACAAGGTTAAGTTGTACCTAAGTCAAACTAAATCTCGCCCAAATGGAGGAGGCTTTGTTTTTAGTGCTTTTCTCAAGAGCGTCACGACTGACTCTAGCTGCCAACAATAAATGGAAATATTGTCCCGTTCCTTCTGTTTTTTATAATATATAATTTTTGTCTCTTTTTCTGTTAAGCTGGAAAAAGAATAAAAGAATGCTATAGTACAGTGGAAAGAACGAGTGTCGGTGAAGTAGATGATCTAGTTCCTGGGATTGGAACATTCTTATGCTCAATGCAGGGAGGCGAAAACTGGTCAAAGACACTCAAAGGTATGTTCCTTCCATGGGTCAAGGTGTGTCAAGTTGTAGAAGTTAAAGGTATGCAAGTTTGATTTTGCAGTCGTCATGGTCAAAAGTTGGCTTAAAGACGAGTCCAAGTGAAGCCGACTCAAGGCCAAAAGGTGCAAATGGTAAAAATGCAATGCAGTAGTACAACTCAACACAAAGGAGCCTCTAGGGTATAAGGTCAGAATGAAGCGAAGAAGCAAAGAGGAATGAGTCTTCATCGCATAAGTCATGGCGGGACTATAGAGGACTCCCAAGCCTACTCAAATCAAAGCAACATGGGCAACAAATGTCAGTGAGGTTCTAACTATGGTGCCCATGTAAAGGATGGCTTCTACCATTGTGTCATGATTTAAAGAATCGGTGAGTGAATATGGTTTACAAACCATAACACGATGGGATCGACCCTATGGCAAATGTATCGACAAATGGAGGTTAGTATGCATAATGCAATGGAAAAATGGCTTCCCTAACCTATATGTCAGTGAGAAAACGTGTTATATACCTAGGGGGGATAATATGGGATACTAAGGGAGGTACCCAAGGTAATAATGTAATAATGGGATGGGCCATAGTAATAAATAAGGAGGTTAACCCATGCCATGTAAGGGACCACAAGTAGTTAATAATAATGTAAGGGGCCCATGGTATTAGTTGATGGTATGAGGAAACCATGGTAATGATGCATGGTATTGTATGTATGAGGCCTATATAGAGGCTAGAGACTCCACATGGAGAGATATGAAGAGAAGTATTATTGTAGGAACAGGTATATGGCTTGTGGAGTGCTCTCCTTCCTTAAGGAGTGAATGTATGGTGTTGCCCTACCTTAAGGGTTTGATATCAATAAAGAGAATCATTTCTATCTATTTCAATCTTATTGTTCTTGGGTTATTTCTGTTCTCATATATTTTTGGATTAGATCTACAACAATTGGTATCAGAGCTACAACAATTGGTATCAGAGCACTTTCTTGCGCAAACCGTGGAGAATTTTATTTTATTTTTTGTAGGGATTTTTGGGTGGCGAAATTGCAGATCCGATCTATATGTTTTGGTGCCAGATCTGCAGAATCTAATTATAGATCTGTATTCCTTGTGAAAATATACCCAAATTAAAAAAAAAAAATCGGTTGAATCGGAGTCCGGATGAAGGAGATATCGCTGATTTAAAAATCAGTGGGGTTGCAGACAATTTTGAGGGCAGCGAGTTTGCAGCGCAGATCTAGAAGTTCTGGTGCCAGATATGCAAGATCTAATTGTAGATCTGGAATCTTTGTGAAAAAACACATGATTTCAAAAAAAAAACAGTCGAATCGGAGTCCGGATGAGGGAGATATCGCTGAATTAAAATCAGCTCTTTTTGCATAAATTTTGGGTGACGGCGGGAGAGTAGCAACGCAGATTGGAAATTTCAAGTGCCTGGATCAAGATTTCTACCACATGGGCAGATGCAGAATGGTTGCTCCATTTCCAAAAATAGGTTATAATAGAGATTCTGAGCAATATGGACGAAACTGTGACAATTGCAAATTTTCTCTAAGTAAGTGAATTTTTTCTTCATGGTGATTCTATTATTTACAGGAAAAGATAATGGTCCTACTATTGAAGAATACATAAAACAAAAAACGTTAGCATGGGCAAAAAATTGGAGAAATTCATGGTGGTTTGGTTTCAAAGATGAGGCTTACAAATGGTATCTCTCACTTGATAACAAACAGTTGACCAAACTCTCAGATGCAGAATTTGAAAAAGTCCTTTTAGACAAATGGTCTCGTGCTAGAAAAAAGGAGAATGCGACACATAAGGGTTTTGAGATTAATAAAGAAGAATTTATCTATATTTCAATCTTGTTATTCTTGGTTATTTCTGTTCTCGTATACTTTTGGATCAGATCTACTTTTGGAGCATATGGCTTGTGGAGTGCTCTCCTTCCTTAAGGAGTGAATGTATGGTGTTGCCCTACCATAAGGGTTTTGATAATAAAGAGAATCATTTCTATCTATTTTGATCTTGTTATTTCTTGGGTTTATTTCTGTTATCATATATCTTTTGGATCAGAGCTACAACAAGTGGTATCAGAGCTACAACAATTGGTATCAAAGCCACAACAATTGGTATCAAAGCCACAACAAAACGATACCTGCCATGAAGGGTCAGCAGTCATGGAAGCGTCTTGAAACCATCCAAAAAATGTCCAAAATGTCCTAAAATTCAAACCATTCTCGACATTCCAAGCTCCCAAGTTAAAAGTTACATGAGACCAAACAAAATTAAGTTTTGAATTTTTTTGCATTTTCAGAGCCTATAAAAGAGTTTTTGGACTCACCATTTTCACCATTTGAGTTTGAGAGCAGAGAAGCGGAGCAAAAGGAGAAAACTCTTCCATACGCTAAATTCAACCGTTCAGATTCTTCCAAAATCCCCTGGCAACTCTTATACTTGTCTTGTAATCAATTGTGACTAGTTTTAGAATTTCTAATTTATGTTTTACTGTTAATTTTTTTGTCAAAAATTTCACCGCGGCGTATATGCGGGGTGGATATATGAAACCCGCGTACACACGGGCCCTACACGCGACTGTGTAAATAGACCTACGTATACGCTACGAACATTTCAAACAAAAAAATTAACGGTCTAAAATCATTTTTTCTTCAGGATGCCAATCACTTGGCGAGAAAGAGAGCATACCATAGTGGATGATGGGGTCATGAACGATCCGAATGCTTTGGATGCCTTACAGGGATGTGGTTTGCTAAATTCTTCAAATTGCCAAATATGAAAGCAAACACACATCTACTTGAGATGCTCATTGATTACTGGAGTATCAAGGATGATGCATTTATGATTGACCAAATGCCACTCAGGATAGAAGTGGAAGATATTTATTTCATCACAGGCCTTTCCTGAAGGGGAGAGGTAGTACATTCCAGGGGCAGGACACGAGGCAGTCTCTCAATTGAGGACTACATACATATATATTGCCTGAGACATCCAAAAAAGGCTGGAAGTCAAATTTCAATCGCACGTGTGGAGAGTTTATCGCTAAGGATAATCTTGTTCACCATAGCTAGAGTGAACGGATCAGCGTCTCTGCACCGGGCATCATGCCTAGCCATGAGCTTGGTGGTAGATTTTCTCACCATCATATTCGACTGGTGTACTCCTCTTCTAGCCAGCCTGAAAATCTAGCTCACTTTCATCAAGAGAGGGCAGACCAAAAACTTTGGATATGGGACTATTTTGTGTTCTTTCTTTTTTGAGAGGGTCCCTGCACTTCGTCCTAGAGTACCGGTTTAATCAACACCCCACGAGATCCATGAATGGGCAAGTGGGATAACCTGATGGAACGTCTAGGAGGTGGGGACGTCCCACAGACTGCATTTGAAGATGACTTCTTTTCCTGGTGGGATCAATAGATCATCGCCATAGATGACTACTCTTATGCTGGGTTGGATTTCCGAGGAGATCTCGATCTAGTATTACCACCGACCGCAGCATGGGGCGACATTGGTAAGTGTTTTTTGATTTTATGATTTTTTTGTGATTTTTCAAATGTAATAATGAATTTTGAAAAATGTTTTTGGTAGGATTCAAATGACTAATATGATGATCATGTTCCATATATTGGGCCGGTATGACCAGATGAGTTCCCACGGCACAGACGTCACAGCCGAGGGGCCGAAGAGGCAGCGACAGACACAGAGTGACAACTTCACACAGTTCAGTGGCACTTGGTGAGACTGACTCACGAAGTACCGATGGCAACTCTAGAGGATCTTCTAGTAGATATGCAACGTCATGTGGTTGGCATGCCACGAGACTGGGTCCGCACTCTTAGGCATGTGGGCAATGTAGTAGTTGCCTACTTAGCCGCTCATCCTGAGCCGAGGCATTAGATGTACTAGACATGATTATGGGAATTTGAGTCCCAATTTTGTATATTATTTTTGGACAGACTTATGTACACTCGAGATGTTTTATGATATATATATATATATATATATATATATATATACAGTTCGACTTTTTGATGCTTGATTTTATTGTGATGAATGATTGATGTGCCAGTCTAATGCTTGATTAGTGATAGAATCAGCTAACCAATTATGAGATCTTGGAATGTGCAAATAGTTAATATAAGTAAATTATCTTTGCAACAACCTCACCCTTAAATATGGGTGATATAAACATGGATCCCTTACCCGATAAATGTTATTCAATTGTGACACTATCAATTGTGAATCAAGATAAACTACCAACGAGTCGATTTCGTGAGAAATTGCCTTGGATAGTAAATTAATAACAGCGGTATACTCAACCATATTATTTGAAGCGGGACCAATGCATACTCCCCCTGATACCATCAACTGGCCAGTTGGATAGTAGAGTATCCAAGCTTCGAAAGCGAGGTTCCGAGTGTGCCAACTAGTACCATCGGTGAATCCAAAATAGACCAAGTCATCCATCAACACCTGCCACAGCAGACCAAAAAGTGTTGATATCAAAAACTCTCGATGATATATGTACAAATATACATAATGTACAAAGAAGCCATTGCCTAGCTGCTACTTAAGCAAAGTACTTCTTGAGGTAGAGCCTATTTCAGGGCTCCGCCAACTTGCTTCCTTCAAAATCGATTAACTCATACGACCCTTTTTCTAAAAATCATTTCATTATGAAGGGACTGTACCACATAGTCTTGAACTTGTCTACCCCCAATGTGTGCCTTTAGAAAAGACTCGAGGACAGACAGATTTATCATACTGTGTTTAAACCCTTTTCTTATGAGCCTCATTGATTGTGGCGACATCTCGACACTGCTCATCGAGATGTTCCAAATGAAGGAGGTGGTCTTCGAGACTAGAAGTCTCTGGAAGGAGCTCAACAGCTAACTTAGGAGATGGAATTTCACATTCGATAAGAAAGATAGATTCCATCCCATAAACTAACTTAAAAGGTGTAAAACCAGTAGTAGTCTTCACGGAGGTTCGGTATGCCCAAAGAGCCAGATAAAGCAAAATATGCCAATTGGACCAATTTTTGTCGATTGTCCATTGCAGGATCGTCTTAGGAGTTTTGTTAACTACCTCGACCTGTCCATTGGCCTAAGGATAATAAGGAGATGAATGTTCCTATCGGAGACCCAATTTAAGAGCCAATTTGGACATTAGTTGATTCTGGAAATGACTGCCATGGTCAGTGACAATATCTGTCGGGATACCGAATCTTGAGATAATCTGATTAAAAAGGAACAATGTTGTTGTTTCACTATCATTTTTATTAGTAGGCATGGCCTTGGCCCACTTCGTGAAGTAGTCTACAGCCACGATAATGTACTTGTGATTCGCTATTGAAGGCAGATTACAAGTTGTAAAATCAATACCCCACTTAGTAAAAGGACCGACAGTGACAACGAGAAAAAGAGGAGTTGGATGTGCGCTCATCTTTCGAGTATAAATTTGACACAGGTGACAGTGTTTGATCACTTCAACACAATCTTTGAAGAGCGAAGGCCAAAAATAGTTGGCATGCAAGATATGCTGGGTTGTAGCAAGCCCTGATAGGTGACCAGCACAAGCTCCACTATGGTAGTCATTAAGCACTGACTTTGCTTCCTCTAAGGTTAAACAACACTGAAGGATTGAATCAACCCATCGATGATATAATGTATCACCAATGATAACATAATTTTTAGCCAGGTGATGTAACTTTTGGCGTTCATCCTTAGAGAAAGTAGAGGGAAACTTCGAAGTCTAGAGATAGACAATGATATCTCCATACCAAGGGTCGAGTGAAGAGATGAGGAATAAATGTTCATCAGGAAAACTTTCCTCATAAATAGTATCTTCTCCACAAGGCAGCTCAGAAATTAGCTCAGCAAAAACCATGGATTTCTTAGACTTGGCAGACAAGAACTCGAGATGAAACTCTTGTAGAATGACTATCCATTGATTGTATTTGCCCCTAATCACTTGCCTACTGAGGAAAAACTGAAATGGATTGACCACTGCTAAGACAAAAGTTTTGTGTAGCAAGATATAATGATGGAGCCGCTGGAAAGCATGGACAGCTACCAAAGCCAACTTCTCAACTGAAGAATAGCGAAGTTCAGGACCTATCAAGCCTTGGCTAAAATAATAAATCACATGCTCCGTGAGATCATCATCTTCCTGAATGAGAACCATACCAATGGTTGATTCTATTGCAGCGAGATATAAAAGGAAGTCCCTACCATAATCCGGTGGACTCAAAAGTGAGGCAGAGACTAATGCCTTTTTCAAAGCATCGAATGACTACTGCACAAAGTCCTCCCACATGAATGGAACTCCTTTGCATAGCAAACGCATAAACCCTTTAGTGATCTCGGCATAGTTTTCTATAAACTGTCTTAGGAAATTAGCCTTCCCTTAAAGACTTTGAAGTCACTGAATTGAGGATGGGGGAGGCAACTGAATTATTGCCTCCACCTTGAAGGGATCAACCTGAATCCCTTCATTTGACATGATGAACCCTAATAACTGATCGGATGTAACCACAAAAATGCACTTTTTGGGATTCAACCGGATTTTATAAAATGACATCGCTCAAAAACCAATCGAAGATGACTAGGGTGATCAGTTCTCTTTCGAGAACGAGCAGCGAGATCGTCCAAGTATGCTTCGATGATATGTTTAATGTCATGGAAAGCATATGACATGGCCCATTGGAAAGTAGCTCCAACATTTTTAAGACCAAAATGCATCTTTCTGTATGCAAAGGTACCCTAGGGACATATAAAAGTTGTCTTATGTTGATCTTCAGGACAGATAGAGATCTGATTATAACCAGAAAAACCATCCATGAAGGAAAAAATCTCATTACCCGCACACTCGTCAATAATCTGATCGATGAATGGTGTGGGGTAATTATCTTTTGGACAGGCCTTATTTAGGTCTCTAAATTCGATGCATACTCGGATTGTTCCTTGCTTTTTATCCACAGGGACTGGATTAGAAACCCAATCAGTCAGAGGAACAGGGTATATGAAATCCGCATTGAGCAGCTTCTCTATTTCAGCTTTCATGGCTACTGCTTTCCTAGGATTAACCGGTTGAAGCCTTTGAAGAACCAGTTTAGCGTTTTCATACATCTTGATCTCATGTTGAACTATGGATGGATCAATGCCAGGCATTTCTTCATAAGACCAAGTGAATACATCTCAAAATTTCTTGAAAAGGTCGGTGTAAACTTGAATTTCTTCAGGGGAACATTCAATTCCGATGAAGAGATTCTCGATCATGTTAGGGTTCGTAAAGATGTTTATAGATATCATTTTTGAAATCACCGACATATTACCTTCAGCATGAAAGTGTGTTGGAGCAAAAGGATTTGATACCGTACAAACATCACTAGTAAAGAGCTTGAAGAACCTAGATTCTACTTCCTGCAGTGGAGGAACAAAATATGAACGATGGTGTAAGTCTTCCCAAGGTCAATCTACACTAATCATTACTTCTAGGATTACTTCTTAAAAAGGTAAAACCATATCTAAGCAGTCTAGGGCAGAGGTAGAATGAAGGGTCCAGGTCAGGGCCACATCACCATCTAGATCCTCCTCCAAAAAAGGAGTAGAGTGGTCATTCGCAGAGTTAACGATACACTGGTATCTAAGCTCAACTGCAGACATAGGGAATGCCACTCCATTAACTTGTCATTCAACTAATGTGTTTGTAGGTGAAGGCAAGGTCCAAGGGTCCGAGAAATAATGAGTTCGGAAGAACTATTTTCGAGGAGACTCCTTATATGATGAAACGACATTGATTCTAGCGATAGGAGAGGGAAAATCGAAGGTACCCATCAATGAGGAATACTTCCCAAATCCTAGATTCTCAGTAGGCGGATGAGGGTTATCTACTAAAGGCACAATAGAGTGGGAATTTGCTTGAGGATCGACTAGAAAATTATCCAATTGATCAACCTTAATGATTTTCCCTTCATGAGGAAAGCAAATGACATGAAACAGAGTCAAAACAATGGCGTCCATTTCGTATACCCAGTTCCTTCCTAAGAGGAGATTATAGTCGAGGTTAGCATCAATGACTTCTACTTCAATATTGACAACCTTCCCCACAACACATATGGGAAAGGCTGGGATAATCCCAAGTGGCTTATGAGAATGCCCATTAAATGCAGTCAGGAGGGTAGGTGAAGGAATAGTCGAAGGCGATCCAATAGCCTTCCAACATGACATCGACATGATGCACGTGGAAGCTCCTTCATCAATAATGGTATGAAAAATGTTAATTTTCCGGTATGTAGACTTTATTTGGAAAGCCATATGATGAGGGAGTTGCTTTTTGACATTTAACATGTCGAAATTGAGCACTAAAGAGCTAGTTGGATCAACTGCCCCAATCGCCGAAAGTAAACCACTTCATGGAGCTGCACACGACTGGAGAACCTCTAAAGCGGACATGGCACATGGATTCTGAGCTAGATCCTCAACAATGGAGTAATTCTAGGCAGCCCTAGCATTAGGATTAATAGTCGCGCATTTAGCGGAACATTTTGGTATCCATGGTATTGTCTCGATAGGGGGTCGCTCAATATGAAGGTCAGTATTTCTGGGAGCATTTTTGTCCTTGGAAGTTTCAGCTTCACCGTAATCATGTGACTAAGTGGCCACATGGACATTAGAACCCATCATGAAAACATTTGATGATTTCTCCCCTTCCTGGTTGCCCCCTGCGGAGGTACCAGGGTTTGAACTCGCATTGCAAGAAGTTGTTGCCCTTGGGGAAAAGGGTTTGTTAACTCAGCTTGAGAGCTAAAAGTCCCTTGCTACCCTAACAAGTGTTGAGTGTCTTGAATCTTGGGGCAGAGATGAGTTAAATGGTCTCCATTGCACAACTTGCATGGAAACTTAACTTTATTTTTAGACTCATTTCTACCACCACCAGCATTATTGCCGGATTTATTTGCATCAACCTTCCCATCCTGATTATTTTTCTTACCTCGCCCTTTCTTTTTCCCATTGGAATTTTGATTTCCTTTGGGGTTATTAGATTGGACGTCATTAATCGAAGAGGGTTGGGAAGACAAAGGGTTAGACAATGTGACTTGGTTGTTAGGAGCAATTTGCAAAGACAACTACTGCAATTGGCTCAACAAGTTCACCGCATTTGTGTCTATCAATCCAACGATACCATCTGCATGGGGACCTGGCTTCAACTTGGCTATATCAACCTTAGATCCAGGAGCATCTGGCAAGATTTTTTTTAGGATCCTAGACTGAGAGTAAATCAATTCTAAATGTTGGGCCCTAAAAATATCTTGCTCCTCAGAATAGACTCCAGACATGGAGACATCCTTAGAGATTTCAGGTTGTAAAGATTTCAAAAACCATTCGAGATGGTATTCCGGAGGGATTTTGGCTTTAATGAGCCTCTTTCTCCCTCTCCATTCCCGTATATGGTCAGAAATTTGAGTTGGGTGTCCTGATGAAAAGTGGCCAGAAGTTCAGTTCTGACATCATAACAGATGGGCAACTGAAAATGATTTAAGAAAATATTAGCTAAGTCAGTGAAAGATGTAAGGCTACCCCGTAGCAACTCTATATACCACTTGGCCGCATTACTAGTCAAGGTGCCATGAAAAATTATCAACCTAATCGAGTCATCAATAAGAGAGTTCGATGAGCACCACAAATGGAATGTAGTTACATGGTCACCTGGGTCTTCACTACCCTTCCCTTTGAATTTTGGAATGTCCGAAGGGAGTTTGGTTGGGACCAGAGGCCAGGCCGGGTTGTATTTGATTGGATCATTTGTTAATTTCGTGAGATCTGGCAAGTTCAAAGTTGCCAGAAAAGGAATCCTAGGAGGACCTTGGGGATTCCACCAAGACTGGGCGAAGCTCCCAAAGTTCTGAAAAGATGGGCCTGGATTTTAGAAGGCACCAGGCTACCTGAAGTATCCAGTAGAACCAGCTGAACCAAAAGGCAAACCTTGTGGTCCAGCGAAACTTGGAGTTTTACCAACTTTGGCCACAAAACCTCCATAACCGGCGAAGCTTCCTCCTAAAGGATTATAAGGAGTCAATAACCCTTGATAAGGATTCCAAGTAGAAGCTAAGGGAGGAATACCTTGAAACAAAATAAATATGGAGTACGGCCCATTCCCTTGTTGGCCGAAAAATGGATTCCCAGTTCTCATGCCACTAACCGCAGGGTTAGTCCAACCTTGAAAAGGATTGCTGCTTTGTCCTATAGAAGAAAAAGGCATAGATCATACTGTCAGGTTGGAATGTGGTATATGACCACTTCCGAAAGGAAAACCCTAGAATGAAGTTGATCCACCCACCATGGATGTGGAGGCACTAAACAAAACTTATGGAATACCTTGTGAAAGGGTTCCAAATGGGAAGAATCCAGTACTAAAAGCATTGGCTTGGGAATTTCCACTCGTAGAAGGAATGGAGGTAGACCCAACTAAATATGTGCTAGAAAAAGACCCAAATAAAGATGCAGAGGGGATGGAAATAGTTCCTCCCCCTTGTACTGATGTTGGAGTCTGCATAGTTGTAGCACTTGTAGTAGAATCCATGCTTCCAGTAGTGGTCATCGATGGTAAGTTCGTAATGTGACCTAGACTTGATGGTCTATGCATCGGAGTCCCAACGTATCATAATACTTTTGGATAACTAGAAGGTATGGGAGAATTCAGAGCCACTAACGACTCTAGGATTTCTTCTACCTCTATGTTATCTTTTTTCTGAAAGAGAACTTGAGAAATAACTGGAGTGTTCCTCTCTTGTTCTGTGGAAGTACCAAGACTATTCTGAACACTAATGCCCCCGAGAGGAGGATCAATCCCTGATGCGCCAGCTTCCACGGGATGAAACCCAACGGCAATATTACCTCTCTGCCTTCTAGGAGAAGGCTCTAAACTTGGTGGTGAAAGACCACGAAGTCTTCAAGACCGTCTAGGTGATTGGTCAGCCACTTTGAATTTTTTATTAAGATTTAACTAAAGACTTAAAAAATTGAAAGCTCGGCCAAATAGGAGCACAGAGAACACACTAAAAAGTCCCTAAAAGATATCAGCCAGTCAAACAACTTTCAACTATTTTCGCTCCAGGTGATGAGTATTGGACACCAAAATACAAGAAAGTGAAGTAAGGGGCCTTCCAAAGATAGTCTAGGATAATGACGGCCCAGTCCTATCAGCAAAGGTAATAGAGGAAGTTACACTGACCTCATAACAACAACCTGCATCAGTGCAAGCCCCCAAGCTTCGCAAGGGTGCCCTCCAGTAGTACCGTTGAGAGTGATACAATGTCGACCTCAGGTGCCACGGGATTCCCCTCCCCAGCCAACAGTGTAGATCCCTAGGAGTAGCAACTAAGGTTACCAACTTGTGTCAGAAGCCAAGCGAAACAGTCTTGAGGTAAGATCCGACAAGTAGAGGGGGTTTCTCTCTTCCCTGTCTTCAAAAACCCTCGTGCTTAACTCCCAGATCCGGAGCTTTCCTGGTCTCCCTAATGCTATTGGATTTTTACTCACTATTCAGACTCCTATGTTTGACAGTTTAAATGGCCTTGGAGAGTTATCTCTCCACTCGCCTAATCCAAGGCCCTAAAATATCCTAAAACTTGTTGGTGTGTCTAACATGACAATTATAAAAAGTTCTAGAATATTTTAATTAGTGCTTTTTTTAAATGGGTTGTTCTTTAAGTCAAGGGATAAGCGGAAGTGAAACTAGTGGTGTTTTGATGCAAAAGAAATTAATAAAAACCAAACTATATGCAAATGCACTTGTTTTTGTTTTTCGATGAAAGAAATTTCTACTAGGTTCAGAGGAACTTCAAAGAAAGCAACAAATTTTTCTTTTCTTTTCCTTTACTCACGCTTCACACTCAAAAATTAACAAAACTATGGATGCCTAAAAATATGCACAATTTTATCCTAATGCGACAAGTACACGCTGATGCAAAACTCAAAACTACTCTTATATGAAGAAATGAAAGTTACTTCTTTATCAATTTTTAATTTTCCATTTGAAATGTTTAGATAGAATATAAGTTGTTGATGCTCATTTCATCCAAACACTAAAAGAAAGTTTCAAGACAAACAAAAACACACTTTCACTCATAAAAAGGAAACTAAATCAAAACCAAGTGCAAGAAAGCAAGACCAAGTTTCAAGAAGTTTTCTTCAAAAGCAAAACAAAAATGACTTTTCAAAAGTGCTCTAAACAAGACTGAAACTTTATGATCGAAGAATAGGCAATGAAACACTTTGCGAGTTTGCAACACAAAACAAGTGAGAACTCAACAAAAATGTGTTTCAAAATGCTCTTAACAATAAAAAAGCAGCAACAAGAGCTTGGCAATAAAGACCAAAATATTGAAAAGACAAATTTCAAGAATGTGTGAACCAACAACTTTCGGAAAGCAAGAAAAACAGATGGTCATAAGGATACAGTTTGGACATGCAAACCAAAAATTCACCAAAACAAAACTTGACACAAATATTGAAATCAATCTTTCTACCCTAAAAACACAGAGCAGCCAAGATTCCTAGCAAGAAATATTGTGTTCTAAAGAAAAATTGATGACATTTGCAAGAAAAACAAATAAGACCAACACTTTCCACAATCAGAGAGAATTTGAAATCAGATACTTACTGTAAAACTAAAAATTGACACAGAAAAGTAACTATTTGGGATTGAATCAAACTAGCAGATAGACCTTCAGAAACAAGAAGATTTGAAAAAACTTGAAAATTACAAGATATACGTGATTGTGTTAGTGCATAGCTGCGTGTATACATGAATCAACCTAAGGAAACTTGTGTATATGCAGGTTTACTTGAGGAAACATGCATATATATGCCTCTGTAAACAGGAAAAACAACGTATATAAAAGATTTCAAGAGAAAACAAGAAACAGTCTGAAGAAACTGATCATACTTATAATTCAAGTTCCTACAAGGACAAACTACACAGTAACAGCAAGAAAACAGACAGCTGAGCCTTGATTGTCTTGAATAAAAAACCAAACTAGGAACAACAATATTGTTGTCCCCAGCGGAGTCGCCAATTCTGTTAAGGGATAAATTCCCATAGGGTCTTGGGTTGATACCCTAGTAGATTGGAGGTTATCTATATAGAGAAACACACATTCCATACAACCATAATGCTAATATAATCAAACTATATGATAAGGGGCGCACCTGGGGTCCTTCGTTTGAGAAGATCCTGCCAGGGTCCAAACCCTCTTGGAGTTCCTTTTTCTCCTTCAACCTGCAAAACAATCAATTCAAGAGAGTACAACAGTATATGGACTAAACATCATAAAGAAATCATCTTCTTAATATATTGAAAGGTAGTTAGTTATGCAATTAAACAACCTTTCATATACGAATCATAACATGGATATCATAAATATGAAGAATATTTATATCAGGAACAAAGATAAGTGTTTCTTTTATTATAGACAAATAAAGTACAGAAAGGAATAATTTCACCTATTTCATCCTTTCACAGGCTCTAAGCGGAACCGTCCTCCGGATTCGTCCAGTATCAAGCCTTTAACAAACTCCTTCCATGACTTACTCCATGATATCTCAAGTAGTAGATAGACATCATCACACAAGGAAACAAGGGTTTTCTGTAAATGGGGGAAGTGTAGGAGGCACTAAGATCTTCAGACCTGGTCAGGGAAATCTCAGCATAGTAACCTTTCTCTCTCTTCTCTCCTCCCTTATGCCTTCCCATTGAAGCCTTTTTATACTTCTCCCAAAGTGTTTTTTCAGTTGGGAATTTGTTGGGAACAGTTGGACCATTAGCACTAATAGGTAATCAACAGGTGAAACTTGTGATCTCCACCCGAAATTAAGGAGATTTAATTTTTTTAAGTGTTTTAAGACATATATGTGGATCGGGTATACACAGACCCGCGTACACACGCGTTTAGCTCAGGGAAATGTCGCGTATAGGGAATAAAACACTGTTTTTTAAATTTTGGACCCTAGGCCATGAGTGCAGCATCACAAACATCAAGAGTGAGGTTTGGAGCTATAACACCTATATTTTTGCTGGATCTACTTGAACTCTAGTTGCTGAAATGAAATGACCCAAGATCAGGCCCTCGGTCAGCATCATATGGCACTTCTCATAGCTTAAGCAGAGCCTAGTTGCGATACATTGTTCTAGGACTTTCTCCAATGTATTTAATGCTTATTATAACTCATCTCCATAGGGTGTGAAATCGTTCATGTATACCTCCAATCCTTCATTTATCATGTCTGAAAAAATACTGGGTATGGTTCTTTGGAATGTGGTAGGTGCGTTACACAATCCAAAAGGTAATACCCTATAGGCAAATGTTCACCACATACAGGTAAAAGTAGTTTTATCCTAGTCTTCAAGGGAAATATGAATTTCATTGTAGCAACTGAATCCATCCAGGAAAGAGAAGAATTTCTTCCCCACCAGCATGTCTAGGACATGGTCAATGAATGGAAGGGGAAAATGCTCTTTTTGTGTTTCTTTGTTGAGTTCTCTATAGTCAACGTATATCTGCCACTTCCCATTCTTTTTAGGGACCACTACTAATGGAGAAAGCCACTTACTGTTAGATATAGGATAGATAAAATTCCCATATAATAGTTTTTGAAGTTCTTCTTTAACAATATCATTTAGGTGAGGATTTAATCTACGCTAAGGTTGTCAAATGGGTCGTGCATCTTCTTCAGTGTAAATGTGGTGCATACATAGCTGAGGGTCAATCTCTTTCATGTCTGGGTAATCCCAAGAAAAATCTCATTTATATTTCTTAAGGACTTGAATAACTTTTTGTTGCCGGTCATCACTCAGTTTACTGTTAATATTCAGGATCTTCCCTGGCTTAATTTCAATAGGTTTGATATTATAAACATGGATTGTCAGTATTGGTTGGTTATTGATATCTCTCAGGGAATCTTCTTCAATTTCATTGTTGAGGACTGCTTTAATCATGTGACATTTCAAACTAGATATTGTAGCAGGATGATTGATAAAGGTATTAATGACATCGTCTTCTGTTTGGTTTTTAAATTCAAGGGCATCTGCCACAGTCAATGGTGATCGAATATTTTCTGTTAAATATGTTACAGGTTGCTTCCTAATTTTTACAATGGTTAGGCTTGGTTGATCATGAGGGTATATGGATCGATTCTTCACATCATTCCCTCTAGTTATGGTCATACTACCTGTCCTGCAGCTGATATAAGCATCAGTGGTTGCTAACCAAGGCCTTCCTAAAATTAAAGGATGACCATCTAGTCAGTTCCTAGGGTTAATGATCAAAAAATCTATCGAATATTCCCAAGTGTCTATAGAAACCATCACATTCGGTAATTTTCCTTCTAGTCTAATCACTGAGTGGTCAACGAGTTCCAGCGAGGTAGTTGTTATTTCCAAGGCTATGATGCCAAGTATTTCGCAAGTTTTTATTGTGAGAATGTTAATGACTACCCCTAAATGAAATAAAGCATTGGAAAAAGAGCGGCCATTTATCTATACTGTGACAATGGGGTTTCCCAGGTCTTCATATTTTATAGGTGTTTCTTTATCTAGTAATAAATCAGACAAAGTCCCGACAACAAGGACAGTTGGGGTTATTTTTTTTTTGCCTCAGAGACTTCTTTATACACAATTCTTTAATAGTTTTGGCATATATTGGAATGTCTTGAATAGCCTGGAGGAGGGGTATTTTTATACAGATATTCTTGACTTCGCCTAAAAGATCAAAGTCGGGATGTTTAATTGGGTGCGGTATCATCAATATTTTTGGGAATGGTGAGGAAGTAGTTATGATCTGTTTGGGAGTTTTCTACCTAACTGTATCTTCCCCTTGTTGATTTTTTATAGTCAAAGGCTTATTCTGGTATGGTTCTTCAGGTTGGAGGTTTTTATCCTTGTCTGGAGCGATTATGCATCTAGATCTTAACTTGAGTTCATTACACTCTCTCAACTCTACCTCAAGGTCCAGACCTTCAGTGATTTACACTGACTAGATCTGTCTGTTGTTTGGATTTGGGTTGGGTCGAGCTGGGAGTTGTGGTCGTATATTAGATTGAGGGTTCTGCTGCAACTTATAAGGTGCTAATAAAGTAGGTTGAGACATAGGAATTGACCCCATAGGCTGGTTTGTGGATCTTTGCCAATTTGATTGCCAGTTCTGATTTTGTGAGGTGGAAGGGGACCATTAGGATGGATAGGTATTTTTATGCTAGAATGGTGGAGGGTAAGAGGGATTTGACCAATTATTGTTTGGATTTGACTGGTTGGGCCATAGTGGCATAGAAATGTTTGAGGTGGCTAAGTAGAAAAAGGTGGCTGGTTCTACCATGCTGCCCCTAAATATTGCTGAGAATTATATTACGAGGGAGGAAAAAATGAAGAAGGATCAGTAGGCATACCTGTCTATCGTACTTGCCATTGACGACGCTGGTTCAGCAGATATACTAGTTCTACTTCTTCTTCCACTTCCTTGAAGACTGATTTTAATCCTTGGAGCAATGGGCAACTTTCCATGGCATGCTCCTTGGTACATATGGCACACACATGTATCGTATCTAGAAGACATTATTTATGACTGTGTTTTTTCTGTAATAGGGACAAAAAATAGCTAAGTTCTATTCTACTTCAGCCTGATTTCATTTAGCTTGCATGATATCCAATTGTGTCATCAAGTTTCCCAAGATATCAGTCTTGAAATCCTCCAATAGGTTGTTGATTTCAACTCTTGTAATTCTTCCTCCGGAGGCTTTGTTGTCTCTAGTGATTGCATTGCATCTGAATGGTTTCAACCTTGTACTGCCCGTAGAGCACCTAATTGTTATAGACAATTTTGTGCCTTGCATGAATTGTCAATAATCCAAGGGATCCAAAGTCCCTAAACATGATGTTCCTACCCCTAGAGGAACAAGGTCAGCAAACCAACAACTCTCAGATCAGTTCTCCACCTGAAAACACTCAAAAACAAGAAATCCTGAAATCAAAGCAGGTGCTCCACTAGGCTTCTGCGCTGAAACTCAACTCCTCCATGGTGTACCTGCGTTGCAAAGCAAGTGGGACAAAGGCCACCTGCGCTGAGCGAGATGGGACAAGTGGCACACTGAGTCATTGCTCTGGAATCTTCCAAAATGACACTTGGATCAGGGATTTCGCCTTGTGATGAGTCAGAGGCTCTGTTTCTCCAAGTGGAAGCAAGGTTCTCCAAGTGGACTCAATAACTGAAGATCAACTGAAGAGAGAGAGGACACAAGGCAGCTACACATCAGTTGCAAGCTGACTCATCCTTTCTCAATTCATCTATATATTGAGCTCTCTCCTATGAGCTCAGGGGGCTGGAATTTTGTGCAAAGTAATTATATGCTGTTGGTTTCACTATAGAGCTATTGGGTGATTGCTTGAAGGAGGTGAAGAGGAGAAATTATTTCTGCTGGGAGGTGTTGCTGGATTGGAGCCTTCAATGGTTGTAACCTTCTCAGAACTTTACTTCTTCATTAATAAAAGCTATTGAGGTTCTTCTATATGCACTTGTTTCAATGATGTTATTGTGATAATTGTATATTTGATTTATGCTAATCCGTGAATCAGTTATGATTGCATGCTTCTTGTAGTTTCCTTCTTTGTTATTTTGCAGGATCTCATTGTAGCTGGGCCAACAAAAGAGCAAAGAGCTGGGAGCAAGCAGTGAAGAGAAGAGTTATGGATTCGACATTAAGCGCAAGGCAACGGTTAGTGCATTTCCTCATTCTCTCTTGCTTTCGTAAAGAAGTAAACCTTAAGTAGTTTTCTTTACAGTTGTTGCTGAGGTACTATCACCCTTAGAGTGGGATAGGGTCATCCGAATCGGATACTTTTCCCTACAAAAAACTGGCGACTCCGCTGGGGATCGTATCTGTTTGATTGTTTGTAGTATTTTGCTATTCATTTCTTGAACAAAAGAGTACCAAATCGAAAAGCTTTTGACTATATCATAAGCGAAGTAGAGGGCAGCTACTCTAGCTCATTTCTGAGCATGTTCATGATTTGAAGAGCTGATCTACAAGGATCCTTGTAAGCTCTTAGTGATAGCTTTTCATCCTCCTAATCATCCCTTTGTGTGTGCTTGACTGATTGCTTCTGATTTGAGCAAAAACTGTGCATTTTTTAGAAAACTGTGACCCGGAAACTGTGAAAACGCAACTTTCATTTTCCAAAGCAGGTAGTACACAGGCTACCTGCTTTGCAACGCAGGTCCCGAAGGGGCTACCTGTGCTGAGAGCCAGACTGGCTGAGCAGCACCTGCGTTGGCCCAATTTTGCCTAGTGCAGTTGGGGTTTCCTCCCTTTTTCTTGCCTGTTTTCACTATAGTTTTTGCAGCAAGTTGTCTTTCTTGTACCAGTTCTGAAACCAACCTTACTTGCCATCATTCCGCCTCTGTTATATAACGAAATTGTACTTGTTCTTTTGTATTTCTTACTTCATTTAAAATTTCCCATAACGAAAGTGAACTAGTCTTGCTTTGGCCTCTTAGATCTGAACCTGTGTTAGGCATTTTGCTGGTCTAAAGAGTTAGCTTGTGTGCTGTCCATAGCTGATTAGTCTTTTTACTTTCATCATTATGGTTTGATTTCATGTATTTCCTATGATTAAACAAGTAAATCTTAAGGTGTCTTTTGATTTTGGACAAACTTGTTTGTTTTCGCTTTAAATCGAAATCAAAGTTATATAACAACTTTCTTTTTGTAATACATCAACATTAAGAAAGGGAAAAGAAAATACATGCATTGTGCATTTTGCATTTGAAAAATTTTGCGTGATGATTTAGGAGAAAGTGCATTAGTTTGTGCTGTATGAACTATGTGAAAAGATTTTCCTTTCTTCTCCCTCAGTAGTTAAGATTTTCATCAGTAAAAAAGATTTGAAAAAGCTTGCTTCTCATCTTAGGCTGCATTTAGGAATTTGTCATATACATCTCGTGGTGAACCTTGAAAGGCAAACTTTAAAAAGATCAACTTAAAATATACTGAATGAACATAACAACGCATTTGAAACATAACGCAAACACATAGAGGTCTAGGTAGAGACGTGTTCCGGCGTCGTTTAACATAGTGACTGTCGATCTCTACGAAGGTGGGTGATTCCTCCTGAGAGTCGGTGGCACTAATACGGACTTGTGCTCCCACGTACCGTCACATATATATTGGGAGACCCCTATAGGCATTTATCCTTTATCCTTAGGAAGCCGTGTCGGCTGCCCTACTGATCGCGATGTAGTGAACACAGCATTCACGAAGATCGACCACCCGTACCGTAAAACGTATTCTGTGGTTTCGCGAAAGGTTTGGCACACCCTCTGCCTAGATCTCCAGAGCAGTTTCTTTTGGCATTTTTCAAACTCTATAACTGAAAAGGTCCAACCGAGCATTTGTCACTTCGGGCTCGTTCATACATCGAAGGAGACTAGAGTCATCTTTAGCTTTTTCTCGACTCTTAAAACATGAAAAAGCAAAGTTATGTTTAAAAGCGTCTAATAAAATTCATTCAAATCGGAAACACAAATTTTCCCCTTTATATTTTAGTTGATCGAGTAATCCGCAATCGTGGAAGAAAGTCAATTGAATATCCGTCGTTCTAGGAGGCTTGCGAGTCAACCGTCTTTGTCTCCGGAATCGAAAACAGTCCAGACAAAGCGAGCTTGTCGAACCAGTTCAAAATCTCCTTTAAAAGTTAGAACAAGTGTTCCAACGACATCTGAGATTCTGGTTACTCCAAACATTTCCGGAAACCCTGCCTCTATAGAAGAAGTTCAACCGCCACAGAAGGACAGTAATACTGATCCTAGTCTGGGGGCAAATACTTGTATAACTGAACCAGGTCCATCTGTAACCGGTTCAGAGAGTTTTGTTCCTCAAACATCTGTCGCTGTCGATACAACCCCTTCTTCGGCATCGGAAATCTTTTACGGACCTGACGGTCTTCCTCTTCCACCAGGTCTGATTGTGATAGATGAAATTATAGAGGAACCGCAAGTATCCACTCCAACTCATTTTGGAGTAGGGGTCACTCTATTTCCTGCTACAACAGAAGTTTGTCCATCACCAGTGGAAGTTCCTGTAGAATCACTAGGCAATCAATTGGATAGAATCAAAATGTCTGAACAACCGTCGACATCTAGGACTGTGTCAAATGACACGGCGACAGCAGAATTACCTGCTGCGAATCCAACAATGTTCACCGGCATGCCATCTGTCCCAACTAGCTCTCAATCGCTAGAAGGAGTCCACCAAGGGACTATCGCGACAGTATGGTCTGTTCCTGTCTGTTCCGGAGTAATGTCTGGTAACTCTTATGGTGAGACTCATCAAATTGACCCTTTTGGGAATCAATTTAGGCCATCTAGTCCTCCAGGACAATCAATTGCCTTGAGTTCTGGATTACCACCGTATGGGTACCCATACGGGAGTTCTCAACCTTATTCAAGTTATGATGGAATTGCAACGAGTAGCTAGGTACCTATGCTATCCCAGCCACCAAGAGTTGTATATTCTATGCAACAGTGTGTACCTGTGACGAACATCCCAACTACACCGGCTATCGTAACCGTGTCGCAAGTTCAAACGATGCCTGTTGTATGTCAACCTCAGATTTCTCAGGTTCTCATGCAACAGCCCCTTGACCCTGCGACCCAACCACAATCGCCTACTGGTGGGGCGACACAGGTACAATCGGGTACAATTACCCCACATCTTGGTCCAATGGTTAGTGTAGCGCAACAACCCATGGTCTCGCAACCGTGGATACTGCAATACCAACAACCACAATTCCAACAAGTGTACCAAGGTTCTGAACAGCAAATCTTTGCGAATACTGGACAACCATATATCCAAAATGGCCAAAATCAACCACTTTATAGTGGTCAAGTCCAGAAACCGTATCAATCATACCAACATCAACTCCATTATGCTGGTATGCAAAGACCAACTGTTCAGGAAATTCCATCGTACCCTGGTTATGCTTCCCCTAACTTGAATCAACAGTTACCATTCGTGGCGACTTTAGAGTTGCCTGATTTACATCGGTTAACCAATGATCCAATTGCTTACGCCCCATGGTGGCCAGTGATCCCTCACAAACTTCCATCCGACATTCCTAAATTCAATGGAAATCCAGGTGAAGACTCGTCGAATCATGTGATGACATTTCATCTATGGTGTTCGTTGAACACTTTAAATGATGATTCGATAAGGCTTCGCCTCTTTCAGAGGACATTGACAGGTCCGGCGGCGAAATGGTATATAGAATTGCCAAGAGCTTCGTTCGACAATTTTAGCACCCTTGCCACGACATTCTTAACCCACTTTCAATTACCAATAAGGTATGAAACGGGAACAGAAATATTGACTAACTTCAAACAGACAACCACAACTCATATATCAGATCATATACATGAATGGTGACGTCGACGAAGAATGGTTAAAACATACGTTCCTGATCAGCTTTTAGCTGAGTGGTTTATAAAGTCGTTACTTCCGGCCATAACGGAAGATGTGGCAAAGGGGGGAGTCGTAACAGAAGAGCAGGTTATCGCTCGTGCACAATATTTGGACTTAGTATATACTCAGTCCGGCACACTCTATGACAAAATACCAGACGCCCCTAGACCAGAGTTTTCAATCCCTCCTCCTCCTAAATCAAATAGTGACTCTCATGCCGGCGATGGCGTGATTGGCACGGCAAACATGAATCCGAAAAGGACCAATCAAAAGAAGGCCCGTAAGGATTCGAATCAAAATGCACATGAAGAAGTTCTTGCTTCGGAAGTAAATGCCGTATCGACAGATAAGGGCAAAGAAACCAATCAACCAGGAAGCAAGAAGAAACAAAACAAAGGGAAGAAGAATAAACAAGGTGAGTCATCTCCTAAGAAAAATTCTTCAAACCCTCCTGGGAATAGGAAACGGTATCCATGTCAAATATGCGATGACAAAGATCACAACAATAAGGATTGCCCATTCAAAGCTGAGCTAAAGAGGTTCTTTAAAAGTCCTCATACCTCAATTGTGTCAAGTGATCAATTTCCTAACCCAAGTCAAAATCTGGTTGATAGTGGAAACGCTTCCCCATCTCAAGTGCTTATGTTGTCGGTTTCAAAACAGCAAAATGATGCTTTGATTTCAACAAGGAACAAAGATTACAGGAATCCACAGGTGTCGAACGACAAAGGTAAAGATCAACCTAGCAGTTCGACAACAACTTCGGCAGAGGTTGTACCCCCCATCACGCATGAATTAACAATAAAACCGCCAAAGGGAGTAGTGCACAAGTCGACCTTTAATCCTCGTGCCAGAGCGGCACAGCATTATAACATAGTGGAAGATTTGGGGCAATCGCCATCTGCTATGTCGACTCTTGAGGTACTACAACATTGCCCATCCCAAAGGCAGGCATTGTTATCAGCAATTGGTGGGGTGGATCCTAAAGATTCCAATCTTGTATCCTTTGATCACAAAGGGTATGATCCTCAGTTACCAGCTCAACTAGCTTTCCTCGTCCAAGTGAAAGCCCTCAACAAAACAGTTCATAGAACGATTATTGATGAGGGGGCATCGACATGTATTATGTCAATGAGTTGCTGGAAAACTTTAGGATCTCCAACCTTGTCGCGATCATCGACGACATTAAAAGCATTCGACGGAAGGATATATACCCCTTACGGTATCCTTAGTAACTTGAAAGTTGAACTAGGGGGCAAAACAGTAGAAATAGATGTTGAAGTCATCGATGGCAATCTTGACTATAACATCCTACTGGGAAGACCTTGGATTTATGCCATGCAAGCTGTTGTGTCGACTTATTTTAGGAAGATCGCATTCCCCTTTGAAGGAGGGATTACGGTCGTCGATCAACAAAACTTCCTCCCTAATGGTTCACAAGTTACAGGAAGTGTTCCCATGATCCATGGCAGCGACCGGTCGATTCAAGATATTGGAGTAGGTCTATTGAAAGATCCCACTATGATGGGAACTTTCGCGCTACCACCTCCTATTTGCATAGGAAGTGTACCATTTGTAGCAACATGCAATATGGTATCCACCTTGGAAGTCACAGAAGGCAGAGTCGCTATGGATCATTCGATGGTTTTGCCACCAAGCCCCATTGAAATATTGTAGCAATCAATGTTTCAGGCCTGGGAGGCGAACCCCAATCAGCGCTCATCGAGCGTTTGGGTAGATAGATCTAGAGAAAATGGTACCCCATTAGATCCTTGGTCAAAAGTACATGGGACTGACGAAGGAATCTTACAATCAATGATGATTGAGGGGGCACCATGGAATGACCACCACCATCGTTCCCTTCTTCCAGAATACGAAGAAGATACTCAAAAATATCTTTACCACCCTCCAGTCTTTGAATTCCTAACAAATACTGTAAACACGGTGGATTCCGAGCGAAACTTATCCAATATTGAAGAGACTATAGCCATAAATATCTCGACCAAAACAGGTGTTGTAGAGAATATTCATGTTGGCAAAGGTTGTTCCCCTTCAGAACTGGAAATATATAACGCTCTTTTTCGCGAATTTAGAGATGTCTTTGCTTGGTCATATGATGAAATGCCAGGCATCGACTCGAGTATCGTTGAACATGAAATTAAAATGTATCCTGATGTCAAACCAGTAAGGCAACGGCTTCGACAGGTTCACCCTAAGAAAGCCGCTACCATTAAGGCAGAAGTTGAGAAACTTCTCCATGCTGGATTCATCTACCCGGTTCCGCTAACTGATTGGGTATCGAATATTGTACCTGTTATGAAAAAACAAGGAACAATACGAGTGTGCGTCGATTATAGGGACGTAAATCAAGCTTGTCCGAAGGACAACTACCCTACACCCTTCATTGACCAGATAATTGATGAATGCGCCGGATGTGAAATCTTTTCCTTTATGGATGGATTCTCCAGGTATAATCAAATTAATATCTGCCCGCAGGACCAGTCGAAGACTGCATTTATATGTCCGTAGGGCACATTCGCTTATCGAAAATTACCCTTTGGTTTAAAGAACGCAGGGGCGACATTTCAGAGGGCTATGAATTATGCCTTCCATGACATCAAGAGCGTTGTTCAACCATATCTCGACGATCTTCCGGCTCATTCACGAAAGCGGACTGATCATCTGCAGCATCTAAGAGCGATATTTCTACGTTGCCGACACTATAAGATAAGACTCAATCCGCACAAATGTGTATTTTGTGTCGGTTCTGGTCGTTTACTTGGCTTTGTAGTCTCCAAGAATGGGATTCGTCTCGACCCTTGTAAGGTTCAGGCAATCATCAATTTGCCTCCACCTTCGAATTTGCTTCAGATTCAGAAACTCCAAGGGAAAGCAAACTTTCTGAGGAGGTTCATTCCAAATTACGCAGAACTTGCTAAAGGTTATACACGTCTTTTGAAAAAAGATGTACCCTTCGATTGGGACCAGGTTGCGCAAGCTTCCTTTGACGCTTTGAAAGAATCTCTAGTAAAAGCATCATTAATGTATGCCCCAGATTATCTTAGGGATTTTAACCTATATCTAGCTGCAGCAGATACAACCATTGCGATGGTTTTAGTTCAAGAAGTCGATGGAGTTGAACATCCTGTATATTATTTAAGTAAAAACTTAAATGATACAGAAAGTAAATATTCTTACGTTGAAAAGCTAGCGCTTGCTGCTGTTCAAGCGGTACAGAGATTTCGACATTATATCCGCTTTAGGAAAACTACCATTCTGTCAGATTGCAACCCCATGACTTATATACTGTCGCGACAGTTGCTGGGGGGCAAGTATTCCAAATGGATAGCGATTCTTCAAGATTTTGATCTGGAATTTGTGAAATCCAAATCAAAGAAAGCTCTGGTATTCGCAGAATTATTATGCGACCTCCCTTCGTCGTCCAACGATGAAACCTCCAAGGAATCAATCGTGGACGAGAATTTGTTTCTGATATCTGCAAGCGATGAATGGTATGGAGATATAATTATCTATCTCCAAACCCAAAAGTTTCGGCCAGACACCTCGCACTCCGAACAGAAACGTATACGATACCAAGCAAAATACTACATGATCGTTGGTGATACTCTTTACCGTCGTGGTATCGATACCGTTCTGAGGAGGTGTCTCACCCATGAAGAAGCCGAAAAATCCCTGAATGAGTGTCATTCAGGCGCGTGTGGGGGGCATCAATCAGGTTTCACTACAGCCCAAAAGATATTAAGAGCAGGATATTTTTGGCCAACAATGTTCAAAGATTGCATAATCGCAGTCCGAAGTTGCCATTCCTGCCAAATCTTTGATAGCAAAACCAGAAGACCGCCCGCACCCCTGCAACCAATAGTTGCAGTTGGGCCTTTCGCCAAATGGGGCATTGATTTCATGCAATGTAACCCCACCTCGACCGGGGGGCATGGGTATATTATAGTCGCAGTAGACTATTTTACCAAGTGGGCCGAGGCGATGCCTACATTGGACAATACTGGTGAAACAGCTGCCCTTTTCTTTTTCAATCATGTAGTCGCCAGGTTCGGCGTACCCCAGGCTATAGTTACAGATCATGGATCGCATTTCCGCAATCACATGATGGTCGAATTAGCTGCCAAACTAGGGCTATCTCACGACAGCTCTACTCCGTATTATCCACAAGCCAACGGACAAGTGGAAGCAATCAACAAGGTCCTGAAGCGTATGTTGCAGAGGATGATCGGAGTTCATAAAAGAAGATGGCACCTAATCCTGTATGCAGCCTTGTGAGCCTACCGAACCTCGGTAAGAAATGCAACCGGATTCACACCTTTCCAATTGGTGTACGGTCTAGAAGCAGTCTTACCGATCCAGTGTGAAATTTCGTCGCTTAAACTCGCAATTGATCTCCTCCCCAGAACTTCGGAAGAAGAGGCTCGTTTCTTGGAATTAATCCAATTGGATGAAACTCATCGTGATGCCGCTTTGGCTAACGAAGCCCATAAGAAACGAGTCAAGGCTCAGTTCGACAAAAATGTCAAACCCCGTGTCTTCTCAGAAGGTGATTTGGTCTTGCTTTATGACCAAGAATCCGATAAATTAGGAGCAGGTAAATTCAATTCCTTATGGATGGGCCCCTATATTGTTAAAAGAGTGTTAGCAAAAGGAGCCTACGAGTTAATATATTACGACGGAATTCCACTGGCGCAGCCCCGGAACGGGCTGTACCTCAAGCGTTACTATGCTTAAATAGTAACCTGCATGCTTTTGTTGTACTTTGTTTTCGCCAAAGTTCTTGTTCTGGTTGAGTGATTCCCCTTTTTTTTCGTTGCAGATGTCAAACCTTATGGAGACATGTGTCGGATATGCCGACGGAGCGAGTCGTAGTTCGCGGAACCTATCCTCTGCAGCCTGGGCCATTTTCGATCCAAGCGGCGAGTTAGTAAGTTTCAGAGGTGTATGTATTGGGCAATCAACGAATAACATCGCTGAGTATAGCGCGTTGATAGAACTACTCTCTGATGCCATCACACGTGGCATATGCCGACTAATCGTCAGGCTAGACTCACAGCTCGTAATACGACAACTCAATGGTATATATTCTGTTCGCAATCCAGCTATTTATCGCATGTTCCTAAGAGTAAAAATCTTGGAAAGACGATTTGATTCAATTCAATATCAACACATTTCAAGAAATTCAAACACATTAACTGACTCATTAGCAAACTATGTGTTAGATAGACATTGGCAGCATTTATAAAAAGGACACATCATAAAAGAGTGTACATATGAATCGTCCAAATCAACCAGAATAAAACTCGAAAATCAAAATACAAATATAAGCTGTTCATAAAGTTCATACATAATGTCCTGTAACCGAGACAAAAATTGGTCATATGACCTAAAAACTCAAAAATGCTAGGGGGCACCCTAGCCTAGTGATGCTCCTGATAGTAAGCCACAGTCTGTGCTATCATGCGCAGAAGACGGGTCCATCGTCTAGGTACACCGATAGTATGCTGCTGCATCGGTAAAGGTAACTCGTCAATCTGTACATCCGGAAGACCACGGGTAAGGTTCTCAACCTACCCCTGCACAGCTGTAAGGGTCTCTGTGTCGCTAAGATCACGGATAATAACTCTCCGAGCAGGCTCCTCTGCCGGAGCAGCAACAGGTGGTCTCAGACGAACTGCCGGACGAACAGGACCGACATCTGCAAGCACACATGAGTTCAATTAAAGTCTTGATAGAATAAAGCACAAGAACATTATACATGAAAACAATGAACAGTAATATTGTTGAAGTTCTTACCAGTAGCATCCCACTGAGCACCGTCTGGCAGTACCATATCCGGATCACCCCGGAAATCCATACCAACATATGGGTACTCGGAAAAAGCCATCTCCTGGCGATCGAACCACCTGAAGAAAGCGGCATTGAAAGAAATCTGGGATTGACCTGCATGTCTGGACATGTGATCGACCCATTGCTGCATACGTGGCTCGGTAGGAGAAGACACTCCGAGATCAATGTACTGAGGTTGCATCAGAGGGATCTTCTCCAAGGTGAAGGCAGTCAGAATCGAACCAAAACAAAAGTTCTTCAGCTTCCCGTCCTTCACCTTGTTCAATTGATTTTTCATCTGAGTAAGCACTGCATCACTCCAGTTGAAGATCTTCGGTTGGAGACATTCCAAGGCGTGCTGCATATGAGACCTGTTGGCAACATGTAAAGATGCGCTACCGGCCATCCTACCAAGAGTATACAGAATGGACCTGAGAGGCCTGCTAGTAACATCACGGATAACCACCTTGCCTTCTCTGCTCGGCTGGGACCCCTCCCTGCAGTACTAGCGGACATAATCTCTCACGGAATCGTTCCCCCGAACTGTACCTGATAAAGAAATGGGGGCACCCCGCCTTGACAAGCCAGTCAAGAAGTAAATATCTGTCACAGTCAATGGAATAGGTTTGTTCCTGATCTGGAATACTTGGTTAACAGGATCCCAAGCATCAAGCAAGTACTGCAGTAGTGAAATCTGTGCTCTCATGCTAGAGATACGGAAAAACTTCAGCAAACCACAGTCTCGTAATGCACCCACCGTAACAGGATCATGAAGGGCAATCATATCTTCTTCTTCATGTTCTTGTTCTCGCCATGTGAGGGCCATCTTGATCAAGAATCCCTACAAAACAAACAAGAGAATGAGTCAGCTCCTGAAATTGATGAAAAACTGGCAAAAATTTCATCAAAATCTGTAAAAAATTGTTGCTTTTATGCCCCAAAGCAGGTGCCCAGTGTACTACCTGCGTTGGGGGACAAGCTGCCTTCAAGCAGCTTGGATCCCAACGCAGTTTTCAAATGGGGAACCTGCGTTGATCAGAGGGCGCCCTGGAAAAACCCCAGAGGCTCAATAGAACAGCAAAACAGGCATAAAACAGAAAAATGAAACCATGAAAATGAAGAGCTAAGGTTTATCTCCTACCTGGTCCAAACGGCGCTGAAAATCGCCCGCAGAATCTCCCGGAATCAGCTGATGAAAATCGAGGGGAAAGAGGCTCCTCCAAAGCTCCAACAAGCAAAATGCAAATGAAATGGTAAAATGAGAGGTAAAAACCCTTTTTATTTGCTTTCTTACGTAATTCGAGGTAAATATTAATATGTTAATCTCATTTTCAAGTAAATATTACTCATTTCTAACTAGTTTGTTGCAGCAATTTGAAAATGCAGTGCTATCAGTGAAAAAGAGAAGCTAGTTATGGTAAAAAATCAAAAGTAAACCATATAATCGAGCAGTTTTAGCACACAGTTCATGCTCGTTAAAAAATAAACGCAAGATCCGAGCAGTTTTAGCATAGTTCATGCTCGTTAAAAAATAAACATAAGTTGTGAGCAATCTTCCCCTAGAGTTCAAGCTCACCCAGAAAAAATGAACCGGTAAATAACCTTGGTAAATGTAACCTTTGACTTCCATATTAAAAGCCATTGGTCGTGTTTATATGCCATCACCTCCATCCGTTCATTTGGCCAATCGTTCATCTCCATATGTTTGTTTACCCATTTTGAGGAACAGCTGTGAAGAGTGATTTCACTTAGCCATCCTTGTGACACTGCCGTGATTGGAAAATTCCAACCTGTACCTGTAATCTGCTGCTATCCTTGTTTATCACTCGTTCCTCAAAAGATGAGTCTTCTTTGAGCTCTTTTCACTGACTCGTAAAATATGAAAAGTTTGCCGAGTTTTGGCCTTCTAGCTCGTTAAATCGACCAGAAAGCTATCCCTCCTCTAGATTTTAATCTTTTTGGACCCGAGGGATTATTGCACAAAAAGATCGAGCGCTTGTTTTGTTCGGCTCGTTAAAGCAATCGAAAATTCATCCCTTCTGTATTGTTTTATACTTTTTCGGACTTAAGGGATTAGATGACGAAAAAGGAATTTTGGAGTTGACTTTATGTACCTTTTCAGACTCTCTAAAAATGAAAAGGACCGAGTTATCCTTGTCGTTAGACTCGTTAAATTCATTAAATAGCGACAAACTTGTCTTTAGACTGTTGGATACCTATACCAATAGGTTTCATATTTCATGATTGGCAAGAGAAAGGCCAAATATGCTCTGCTTTGGTATCCCAAAGATCCCATATTTCCTAGAAAGCAAGAGGTGGGTAAAGTGTTTCAAGTATTGAGGACCTTATTTCAATTTTGTGGATGATTCAACAGTCTAATCTGGATCATGCCATGTGTTCAATTTTGAGTTATAGAATAGAGAAAGAAGTCTGTCCAAACTGTTTAATCTTGGCAGACAAGTAGTTTAGGTAGAGAAGCAAAGGTTCCCAACAGCTTAATCTGGGACCTTGGAAGAGATAAGGGTAGAAGTAGATAGAAAAGAAAAAAGAAAAAGCCAAAGAAAAGAAAAGGCAAGTAAGGGTTTGCAAGTCCAAATGCACCCTCTATGGAGAAACAAAAAATGCTAGGGAAATAGCTGGGTAGGCAGTTGTGGTTGCAGAAAGGGTATTTTCACCATTACACATATGTCAACAAGTGTTTTGCCAAGGCAAAATCTATCAATAGAAAAAGTAGTTAATTCCATCATATTACAGCAAGGAGCATGACTAACTTCCCTCTTCCCCTTTATTCCATTACTAACACTCCCTTTCTTTCAGCTGAGATTTATGAAGAGAGATCATGGTTTTATGGTGGTTCTAGTTCATTCAGAATCCACATTTCTTGTCTAAGATCTTTTCATTTTGATCTACTCTCAAAACCAAGTCAATTTCAGATAAACTCAGTAAAATCCCTTTCATTTGCTCCCTTCATTCATATTAACCTCTAATTTTACTATATAGCTCCCCTATTTTACCCCTTCCCCTAATAATACTAACACTAAGGTGTATAAAGCCCCAAATCTTATATATACTCCCTCCCCTTGGCATTATAGCCATATGGTCTTCAAAAGGGACCAAAGTGACATCTGGTCACTTTGGTGAACCTGTCCCATCCCATTCCCCCTTGCTGCAAGTCAAACTGCTCCTCAAACCACCATTTGCATTGGAAAACCCTTACAAAACCCTATTCCGCCTTCAAATCCTTTGAAAAAATTACCAAAGTCAAAAAACCCGCCTCTGGCGCATTTCCAAAGGGTTAGCGCATTATTGGTTAAATGAAAAAACATTCAAAAAACAATAAAAAACCCATAAAACCTAAAGTTCCCCGCCCGCATATAACCCGAGCACCTCCATACTCCGCCCACCGTCGGATCAAGGCCCGAAGATCTGACGATCCACGTCAATATCGGAGCGGCTCCCACTGCTGTCCTTTACCGCCCGAGATGCTGACGTTGCGTCACGTCAGGGCCTCTCCACGCGTCAAGCACTGAGGTATCTCGGAGCCGGGCCTGACAACTTCGGCGCCGTACCCAAACCGCCCCGAGAAACCGTAGCGGTTAGCTTTAACCGTAACCGCTACGGTCCTAACTGCCACCTATTTTCCGCTAACTCATCGCCACGTCGCGTCCGCTCGTACTCACCTCTGCCATTCGTCCACCTGTCCGCTGACGTGGTTGCCACCTCATCGCCCCTTGGACCAATAATCTACTGCCACGTCACCTGACGACGTCAGCTGACGTCACCTCACCGTGACCCACCAATGACGTCATGCTGACGTCATCACGAAAAAGCGCCAAAATGGTAAAAAACCCATATTTACCCAAAAAAGCCGTGTTTTTTCCCACTTTCACTCCTGTCGCTATTGTTCTCCCTGCATGACCGTTTACGTTCGAATTTCCGCCAACCTGTTGATTTAACCCGGGCGACCTCCTCAGCAGCAAACGTGCACACCTGCTCGACCTCTGCTCGCCAATTTACAGGTATTTACAGTTGTCTTGCCCTCCATACAACTGTTATCGAACTTTAATTTGTTCAGAAGGATAAAGGCACCTCAAAAACTATATTTACACCGCCCATTTCTCTCTGCAAGTCCACATTTGCCACTGTGAAGTCGAAAAACACCAGCCGAGCCATAATTCCGGTAAATTCACCCAAAAACAATACTCACTGTGTATTCTCGGAAAATTCCTTGTTGGTCTCAATTTACCCACAAAAAAAGGACATAGTCAGACCTTAAGAGAAGCTCTGCTCCTAAAAAACAAACAGTATTTCAATTGCTGTTGAGTAAATTCCCCTCTGGTGTCCAAAATACAAACTGTCTTTACAGAGAATCACCTCTATTCTGTGTTGCTTCCATTTTGACTATTCACCTACAATTGTTGCACTTTGAAGAACTATGGAGACTCCTATTGCTCTAAATATCAAGCCCCTCAATGCTCCTCACCAGGAATTAGCATGGAAACCCCTGGGAGACATGGATTACCAAATGCTGGACTGGTTCCCTATGGGAACCAAATACAATATCCAGATGATGAATGAGTTAAAAGCCCAGCACCTGAGTGGGGCAGACATCTTGGGAATTTGGGACTCAAATTTACCCATCTACAACCTTCCCCAAGTAAATCCTATGCCAGAACTCATCTACAGCTGCCAGGAATGTTATGACCCAAGCCAAAGAGCTGTCATCAGCCCCACAGGCTCAATCCTGTTCCAGATTACCCCAGAAAGTATAAATGGAATGCTGCACTTCCAAACTGCCAAGCAATTGACTCCCCTCTTTATGCAGAATTTGATAAACAAAGGGACCAAGCTGTCAAATGACCAAACCATTAAAATCAATCAGTTGTTTGTAAGACCAGGCTCTGAATCAGTCAGAACCCCTCCTATTGGGTATCACTACTTGAATGATTTGGGCAGGATGTTAGTGGATTTAATCAGTTATGTCCTAGGATTCAGGGGGATAGAGGATGTGGATGATAGCCTAATGGCAATGCTGTCTATATTCTCTCCTGGTAAACCCCCAGCTGTACATTATGACTATGCAACCTACATTGCAGATAAAATCCATGAGCAGTTTATGAACTTGAAGAGGGAAAGACTATTCAGGTATACTTCATATATATACCATCTATTCTTGTTCTATCAGCCAGCCACCTTCTCTGTTCCTTTGAAACCACTCAATGCCCAGGGAATTCCAAGGTCAGTTGTGTTCTGGACTTCTGTTTTTCATCATACCTCTGTATCACCTTACACATACACTGAGTTCATTGACTTATTCATCTATCCAGTCATGACAGTATTGCATGGTACTCCTCCTCCTAGACTAACTGATGACATGAGGAGAATTCTCCATTTGAATAAGTCCTACAGCATTGGTAATTGGTACTTCTACCAAAACCACACAGTCATCAGGATATATGGCTGTGAGTTGAACCCATTTAGGTTGCCAAGGTATGTCCCCATGAGGCTTTTTGCCTTGGAATATTTCAGACAGTTTGGGAACTCAGACTATCTTCATTTTCAGAGCAACAACAAGAAGTCACAGTTGAAGGTAAGGAACCAGCTGGGTCCTTTCCTATATAACAAGAAAGAAGAGGGATGGAAAGAGGCAAACACTATCCTGGAAGGCCTCAGACTGCAAACCAGCTTTGAATGGATACCCTATGACCCCAATCATGCTATTTCCCTCAGGAGGATTAGATACAAATTGGGTAGCTATGCACACAAGAGACAACCCGAGATTGAACAGTATGCCAATGCATCAAATTGGGAGGAGGGTACCCTAGAGGAGGAAATTACTAATGAAGAGTTACTTGAGAGAGAGGCTAGAAATATGCAAAAGGAAGCTGACTTGGAAACTTGTGGATAGGTGCCCCTCTCCTACAAAAAGCAACTTGGAGCAGCTGCTACATCATCAACAGCACAGCAGCAAACTGCCGAGAAAGCACCACAGACAGCAAGCAGAGATAAAGGGAAGCAGGTGGAACAGCCACCTCCATTGACAGAAGAACAAGTGGACACATTGCTACAGCAGCAAGAAGAGATGGAGCAGTAGGAATTCGGGCAGCAACAGGAAGAGGAACAGTTTAGTGAACAGCAGCCCTTGCAGCAAGAAAAAGTGACTGATCCTCCAAGCTCCACTGAGCAACAAGCTCAGACAGTGGTGCCTCCTAGAGCAGAAACCACTGTTGATACCTCGGTCCTCCAAACCCCACAAAAGGAGGACTTCACCAGGAAAAGGGATAGAGAGACTCCCCTGACTTCATCCATTAATCGGGGAGAGAAAAGACAAAGACTAAATGACTCCCAAGAGGATGACATAGCAGTGAGGCAAGCAATGGGCATGGGCCCACCCAGTGGAGAAGTTTCAGCCAATTCATCTCAGCATGAACATGATAGAACTATAAGAGGAGAGGTCAGCTCCTCCAGCCAGCACAGAGAGGGACAGTCAAGCATCAAGCAGCAATTTATTGACATTAAGAGGAGGAGTGATCCTATTAAAATATGGCTGTACGATCATTTGCTGAACCTGGCTCCTACAAATCAGCAAAGACTCATGTCTGCCTTTGATGTAAGTGAAGGCAAGATGATCATGAGTCACTTCATGCCCACAACACTGCATCCTCAATCTACCTCGGATTACCTAAGAACCAACATGGAGGTGCTGGCCAAAGACATACACCCTATGGATAAGATTGAATTACATAAACAAACTGGTGAAATGGTGTATGCCTCCTTGGCAGGTGAGACATTGGAGAACTACAAATTGAAGAGCAGCCTTGATAATACAGCCTCTCAGCTGGAATTGGAGAGAGCATCATCACAAGCCAAGGACAACCGGATCAAGTCCTTGGAAGAGGTAATTATCGAAATAGGACATGATCCTAAAGATGTTAAGGGTATCCAAGAACTCCTGAAGATAAGGGATGCAGACATGGCGGCTTTAAGAAAGAAAATCAAGCTCCCAGCTACCATCCATCCACAAACAGATGAGGTTGCCCAGCAAAGGCAGGAAAAGGATACTACAGACCTGCTGGTATCCCTGTACAAGGAGCTGGTTCGAACTCAAGACCAGCTAGGACAATCAGAAGCTGCAAAAGCAGCACTACAAACAGCAATGAAGCAAAGAGAAGAGGGCCAACCCTCCCAGCCTCCTCCTGTGATAATTAATCTTGAGGAAGTCCCTCCAACAACTACTCCTCCTCCTCAGCAAACGGGAACTACAGCACCATCTACAGCAACGACTACACCAACACCAGGACAGACTCCCAGTCTGGATATGCAGAAGCTACAAGCTGAGATCCAAATTCTTGAATCCCAAATGAAAGAGCTTGATGAAGTCAAGAAGACTTTGGCCAAGGTGAATGAAAAATTTGACAAAAGCAAGCAGAATGAAGCAACAAAGGAGAGAGAGATAAAAGCTCTAAAAAAGAGAATAGCTGAACTAGAAAAAGAGCTTGCACTAGAGAAGGTAACAGCAGAACTAAAGGCAGTCCTCTGGAGTAACATCGGTCGATCCATCACCAATCAGTGGCAGTACATTGAGACTATGGATGAGCAAATAGCACTCATCACCAAGGCAAACAAGGAAATACACAGAGCAAGAGCAAGCCTTGGCCACATGCCAGATGCTGCCAGCAGAATGGTCAATGTTTTAAATAACAAAACTAGCTCTCAACTAGCTGCCATGGGAATTACTAACAGGACTGAAACAATCTCAGTAGTTAAACGAGTCCTGACACTAAGAAGCCTAGTTGGAACACTAGAGAGGAGAACACAGGACATGCAGACTGAAATCAACAAATTCCTGGACAGATTCCTGGCATTACAGAACAGAGGCCTCCCCAGCATTTTAAGCAGTGTAGGAAGACTGCTCACCCTAGAAAATTACAACAAAAGGATTGATGCCCATGCGGTAGCACAAATTGCAAAACAGCCCAGTACCTCAGCAGACACAGGGCCAGCATCGGGGCAGAATCTGTATGATAGGGTGGATAATCTGTTTTTTGTTATGAATGAAATTGATCATCTGTTTGATACACCACCGAATTTCTTTAAGTATACTGAGGCAGATGAGACTATAGGGGAAATCATAAGACACCAATTGCCCACACAGGAAGAGTGGAGGAATCTGACACAGGTAATCTTATCAGGTCCGAACCCGTGAGGTTAGTTTTTTCTCCAGCACATGAGAAGTCATACGCAGGCACAATTTTGATGAATAAAATCTACGAGGAAGAGGCAGAAAGCTGAGCCAACTCAGCAGAGCTATTCTCTCACCACTGCAGCAGTCATAATCACAGGTGACAAACACAGCATACAGCGCACAAGCCATAAAGTCGGGTTCTCCAGCATTTAATCAAAATATCTCAACCGACTCAGCGGATCCCAAAGGCCAAAATATCTTCTGACAGAACATTAAAGCGCCTTTATTTTGTATTCAATGCTGTAATAAATTTCTGATAATAATATCTCAAAGTTGGTAAGAACATTAAGTCTGAGATAACTCAGGACTCAGATATTTTTGTAAACAATCGCAAGTATATATTGGCCCCTCACAGAAGCTTAAGGGGTTGTTGTTATTTTCCTTTTGAAACTCTCACTTGCTGTAAAAATTCTCAGAGAAATAATACAAAGGGAGAATGGAATTTCCAAAGCGTGGTGTATTTGGTGCGTTGTGATGAATGGTGAATGTTGCAGGATTCCAGAGTGTTTCATAAAACAATAAGTTTTCTCAAATCTCTGTATTACATGTTTTCGAGTCTTTTGTTCTCTTTTATTGTTCAGATGTTTTACACTTAATAGCAAAGTAGAAGAATGGTTCCAGGACTTAATCCATGATTACCCTGAACTCAAACTGAGCTATTATCCATGTTTTCCTCAGATACAGTAACAGAAGTGTAATTCTTAGTTGCTGCACTTTGAAACTATATCTTTCGCTGTGATAGACATTCCCAGGGATTCAAGTTTGCCCCTGTGACATCTGTCTTTTCTCATAACCAGTTTGGTGGAAACAGTTAAAAATGAGTGAAAATTCTTGAATGCTTTCATTGTTTGTCTTACCTGTTTCCTGTTATTAATCAAAATTTGTTCTATGAAGCATCCAAATGGCCCTGTAAGTTTCACCGGTTCATCTCAAAGTTTCTAGACACCTACAGCCACAGACTCCATTGCCCAATGATACTTGACTCTCTGAATATTACATCACAAGGGATCTGAAGGAAATTCTTCAACCAAAACATAAACAAAACCTGTGCATAATAGCTAGCCTAAAACCCTATCATAAACAGTTACAAATCATAAAGAGAGAGCCCTCTCTGATCACAGTTTGGCTAGAAACAGTGATCCAAAGATTGGTTAGTGGTTACCCCGGCCGTATTCCCTTGGGAGTCATAGGGAACAACCTGGGTGTTAACATAATTGGCGACTCCACTGGGGACTTCTTAAAAGTTTTTTTTAGATACTATCTATCTTCCAAAGCTACCATCAAGCCTGAAACTAGCCAAGAGGCCTTAGGACTGTTTCTGTAAACACAGGGACAGCTTTAGGGAAGAGCTAACTAGGGAATCTTCATCCTAGCTTTGAAACATATATAGTCATTCCAGAATTCTTACCTAGTCCTTGTACATATAAAGCCTCCTGTATAAAGTTCTAAAAGAATACGTAGAAGCTGGCTCCCAAAAGAAACCCAAGGCACACTAGGGCAAACCCTGACCCTGATCAACCCATCATTGTTGATAACCCAAATATCATTCCAAAGAACATAAGGAGACAGCAAAAGCAGGAGAAGCCTGCTGATTCAGATATAAGTTCAGACCAACCTATCCTCATTCCCACTCCTTGCAAAGTCCTTTTTCGGTCCACCCCTAGTTCCCCTAGTTCATCATCAACACCTCAAAGCCCTCCTCTCCCATCTTCACCATCTGCACATACTCTTTCAACCAGTTTCCCGCTTGTTACCCATCCTATTAACCCTGTTACACCTGTAATCCCAGCTGTCCCATTTGTTCCTATTAACCCTATAAACCCCATAAACATGGCTAACAGATATGCACCTCTGCAGATACCAGCCAATGCACCGGCTCTACCTCAAGACTACCAAACCAAAATCTCATTTTTTGACTCCCATGGCCCTTTGACAGCTGTCCAGCATGCTAAGAAGATGCAAGACCACTTTGAGACCTTTGAAATAGATGATGACAGTGTCAGGATGAGAATTTTTGTTCAAAGCTTAACCGGGGATGTCAGAACTTGGTTTAGATCCCTGAATGCAAATTCCATTGCAACCCCTGAGGTCCTGTACCAAGAGTTTACCAACAGATGGGAGAAGAAGAAAGATCCTCTACACATACTCGGTGAATATAACACTATCAAAAGAGGTCCCCAAGAAACAGTCTTGGAATATTGTGCTAGGTTTAACAATGTATATAATGCTATCCCCCAGAACTTAAGGCCCCCTCCTGATTTGGCCCTGTATAACTTCCCTGACGGTTTTGACTCTGATATGGCCTATCAGCTGAAAGAAAGAGATCCTCCAACCCTTGCAGAAGCTCAAAGAGTTGCAGTCACTGTAGAGGCCAACCTAATTGCCAAGAGAAACAGGGCAAAGCTGGAAAAGAAGGCTGGTTTGAGAGAAGAGCCCTCAGGCTTTGATCAAAAGTTGGATGCAATACTAAACAGCATGAAGAGACTGGGTGAAAGAGTGGAATCAGTTGAAAGAAAGTCATCATGGGAGGCATCACAAAGCAATCCTCCTAGAAACCCAAATTTTAGGAGAACGCAGAACCCAAACATAGGAAAAACAAGTGCTGACCAAGATATCAGACCCCCTTTTCAAGAAAACTATGCAGAAACTTCCTCGGCCAATCAGCTCAATGAAGATCCTGAAATCAACTTAATGGGTCTGGATGGTAAAAGCCATGTTTTCTTAACACAAGAAGACCATGAGGAGGATGAAAGCAAAACATTCCAAACAAAATCAGGAGAATCCTTTGACTTTAAACAAGGGTATGACACTGCTGTCTATGAAGTCCATAAACAATACAAACTAAGGAGTCGGACTGTAAATGTAAATCAGCCTGAAAAGGTAAAGGAGAAACAGCAATCTAAAGAAACCTTAGTCACTGAACCTAATGACAAAACAAACTTGCCTACAAAAGAAGTAGTGGTTGAGGAAGTCACTGAATTACTGTCCCCACTACAACAGCCCACGGCAACCTCATCCTCCCACCCAAATCCGAACATTACCCCTCAAGACATGGGTATGAGGGGCAGGTTCCAAAGTCAAGATGAAATCCAACAAGAAGATTTAATGAACAGAGAAAGGACTACTATCCGTGACTCTAAAATCCAAGTTGACAAACCCTTTGACCTAGGAGCAGAGATTGGCAAGTTAAAGATAGCAATTCCCCTTTCAGAGCTAGCCAAGCATGACATATATAAGCAACAGATCAAAAAATCCCTTCAGCTCACCAACAGCAAAGATGATGTAAATGTGCTAGATGACACTCCAGAATTACTGTTTGGCCCAGAGGTAGATGGAAAAACAGTAGTCACAGGGGTTTTACCTTTTTATGTCAGCCTGCATGTTCATGATAAAATACTGCATAATGCAATGTTTGACTCAGGTGCCTCTCACAACCTTATGCCAAAAGCTGTCATGGAAAGATTAAACTTGGATATAACAAGACCATACAAAGACCTGTTTTCTTTTGATTCTAGTCAAGTCAAATGTTTGGGCCTAATAAAAGATTTATGTGTGTCCCTGGTTCAATTTCCCAACAAAACCATACTAATGGATGTTGTAGTTGCTGATATCCCACCCAAATACGGGATGCTCTTATCAAGATCATGGGGAGCCAAACTCCAAGGCTCCCTGCAATTAGATATGTCATATGCAACCATCTCTGTATTTGGGCAACCAAAAAGGCTTTATAGGGAAACACTCATGAAGTATATGGTCAGCAGTGAAGAAAAGCCTCAAAATTTTCCAATATATGCTGTCCATTCGGACATAGACTCCTTCATCCTCTTCAATGACAGCGCAAGCCTCTCAAACAATGACATTAAGACCGAAACACTCATACAAGAACAAAACATTGATCAAACAAGTAGCACCTGCCAAACTTCAATCAGCCCAACAATACACATAAACCCTCCTCTAGTTGTCAAAGATTGTCAAACAAATGATGAAATTATCCTAGGAAACAAATGGGAAAAGAAACCTCAACTCATGCTCACATTGCCATCCCATGAACAGAATTTTAAATCTCCCGTTCAGCAAGACATTCTGTGGGCCCTAGAATTTGATGGCTCAGTTAACAAGTTAGGGGCAGGAGCTGGAGTATGGATACATAACAAAGAGAAAGGCTATGCAGAAGGCAGGGCTTACAGATTAAAGTTTAGATGCACTAACAACATAGCAGAATATGAAGCTCTGCTGTTGGGCCTAAAGCTAGCAAAATCACTACAGGCTCCTAAACTCTCCATCATGGGAGACTCTGATCTAGTGATTCAACAAGTGAAAGGAAATTTTGTTACCAATGACAAAAGATTGAGGTCCTATAGGTCTGCTGTAATTGAAATATTAGAGACCTTCTCCGAGTTTGTTATCACAAAAATTCCAAGGGGCCACAATCTCCATGCACACAGCCTGGCAACATTTGCCAGCACCTTCAAATTCCCATTAGAACCCAACAATTGTTTCACGGCAGAGGTCAAATATAGGCCTTCTATTCCAAACAATGTCAAAGAGTGGCAAGTATTTGAGAATGACATGCAAATAAACAACTTTTTAACCTTGCAACAAGAGTTCACAGGATTAAATATTGACCTTGAGACAGCAAGTCAATCACAAATGCTTGAGACAGCAAGTCAATCACAAATATTTGATGGAGCAAGTCCATCACAATTACAGTTTCAACAGTCTGCCCACCCAATGTCACCTAGAACAGCCAAACAATTACTCAGTCCAACCATTTTCAACAAAGAAAACATTCAGCAAATTCACCAAATTGACTGTGAAGAGGTGAGCAACGCTGAAGATAAAATCATACAACTCAAAGACAATTTCCTTCCAGCAGGCCTTACCCCACTAGAGGACATTTTTGACTCAAATGATGTCCCCAAGAAACCAAAGATGCAGCCATTAGATGCAACAATTGAAGAATGTAACATTGGTACCACTGACAAGCCTAAAATAATAAAGCTATCTGCTGCTTTGCCCCCTGATCAAAAACCCAAATATATTGATCTCTTTAAAGAGTTCCAAGATGTCTTTGCTTGGGGTTATCAGGATCTAAAGTCATACGATACCTCTGTTATCCAGCATACCATTCCCCTCAAGCCTAATCAAAAACCATTCAAACAGAAATTGAGAAGAATCAATCCTGTGCTCCTTCCTTCCATTGAAAAAGAATTACAGAAAATGTTCAAAGCTGGTATCATAGCACCAATCAGGTTTTCTGAGTGGATTTCAAATTTGGTCCCTACAAGAAAGAAAACTGGTGAGATTAGACTTTGTGTAGACTTAAGGAATTTGAACCAAGTGTCACTCAAAGACAACTACCCCTTACCCAAAATGGATCACATTCTTCAAAGAGTAGTAGGAGCTTCAAGGATATCATTGCTGGATGGTTTCTCAGGTTTCAATCAAATCCTGGTACACCCTGATGATCAAGACAAAACTGCATTTACTACCCCATGGGGCACTTTCAAGTATGTGAAAATGCCCTTTGGATTGAAAAATGCAGGGGCAACATTTCAGAGAGCAATGGACATTGATTTTGCAAAAGAGATTCATGACTTCTTGGTCATTTACTTAGATGATCTAACACCCTTTTCAAAATCTGACCAAGAACACTTGAAACATTTAAGACAGATCTTCATAACATGCAGGAAATATGGTATTTCCTTAAACCCCAAGAAGTCATTATTTGGCTTGGAAGAAGGGAAACTTCTAGGGCATATTATTTCAAAAAATGGCATAAGAATTGATCCAGATAGGATACAAGCTATCCTACAAATGCCTCACCCAAGGAATGTCAAGGAGCTACAAGGATTCTTAGGAAAAATCAACTTTTTAAGAAGGTTTATCCCAAATTTAGCAGAATTAATCAGATTACTAAACAATATGCTAAAGAAAGATTCAAAGGTCAAATGGACTGTTGAAGCAAAACAAGCTTTCGAAAGTATAAAATTGGCCTTGACTCAAACCCCAGTGTTAACTAATCCTCAGTTTGACAGAGACTTTATTATTTTCTCATTTGCCTCCCAGCATACTATTGCTGCTGTATTATTGCAGAAAGATGACCAAGGGAATGAAAAGCCCATTGCTTTTTTCAGCAGAGCTCTTAGAGATGCCCCCTAAAGTATCAAATAATGGAAAAACAAGCCTATGCTTTGATCAAGGCTATTAAAGACTTTAGGATTTACATCCTTTACTCCCATGTTGTGGCTTATGTACCAAGTCCTATTGTCAAAGACATTCTCACCCAAGAAAACTTAGAGGGCAGGAGAGGAAGATGGATTGCCAATATACTAGAATTTGACATTGAAATAAAGCCTACAAAGCTGATAAAAGGACAAGGTTTGGCCAAGTTAATGACAGAAGCAAATTTCCAAGCCTTAGACATTAACCAACTGGACAGTGAAACAGAGCTGGCGACTCCAAAGATCAATGTAGCCTTTAAACAATCTCCTTGGTACTCTGATATCTGTTATGTGTTACAAAACCTGTGTGCTCCCCCAGGACTGTCCAGAACTAAGTGTAGGTTCCTAAAAATGAAAACATCTAGATTTTGTGTGATGGATGAAAATCTACTGTGGAAAAACCATGAAGGTATTTTGCTGCACTGTCTAATAGAGAATGAAACTAACAATATCATGCAAGACTTCCATGCTGGAGACTGTGGTGGACATTTGTACTGGAAGTCCACTGTGGACAAGATATTGAGGGCTGGTTATTACTGGCCTACTATGTTCTCTGATGTTAAGAAATTTACAGCCTCATGCCACAAATGCCAACTGTTTGAAGGCAAAAGGCAGTTGCTGCCACTTCCTTTGAAGCCCATTGCAACAGAGAGACCTTTCCAACAATGGGGCTTGGATTTCATTGGGGAAATTCATCCCTCATCTTCAGGGCAACACAGATGGATTCTAACAGCAACAGACTACTTCACCAAGTGGATTGAAGCTGCCCCATGCAGACAAGCAAATGATTCAGTAATCATTCAGTTTTTGGAAAACAATATACTGGCTAGATTTGGCTGCCCAGACAAGATAATAACAGACAATGCTGCTGCCTTCAGATCCAAGAAGATGGTGAACTTCTGCCATAAATTTCACATTACTTTGGGCCATTCTACAGCTTACTATCCTCAAGGAAATGGCCTTGCTGAATCATCAAACAAAAGTTTGATAAATATCATAAAGAAAGTGCTGGAAGAGAACAAAAAGAACTGGCATAAGAAACTAGTAAATGCTTTATGGGCAGATAGACTAACAACTAAAAGATCAATTGGGACCAGCCCATATGAGTTAGTCTATGGATTAGAGGCCAGATTTCCTTCATCACTAGGAGTGCCGGTTATGAAACTTCTGCAAGAAAGCCAAGCAGAGCCAAATGACATGCAAAGAAGGATTAACCAGATAATTTGTTTACAGCAGACCAGAGAACAAGTTTTCAGCAGAGTGCAGATACTACAAGAGAAACTGAAAAGGGCTTTTGATAGAAGAACCAAAGCAGAAGATTTCAATGTGGGGGACAAAGTTTTAAAGTGGGATGCAAGAAGAGAAGAGAAAGGGAAACATGGAAAGTTTGACTCTTTATGGAAAGGACCATTTGCTGTCCAAGCAGTACAAGGTAACAACACTTATTTCCTCAAAAGTCTTACTGAAACTGACTTGGATGAAGGTCCTGTTAATGGCAGGATGCTGAAGCACTACTTTGACTATTCCCCATGAGTAGAACCTAAGGATTCTTTGTATATATGCAGATGTACATATTGTTTTCTGTTTTAGATTGTAAAAAGCAGTTTTCCCAAGTGATTTACCAAGCAGTAAAAGGCAAATAGAATCAGAGGTCTTCCAAAAGAGAAACACACTATTTTGACACATTCATGCAGCAGATTTCAAAGACAAAGGCTGGCAGTCAAGGAACAAGGCAATCTGACCTGCTGTTCTTGGTCTTTCAAAAGAAAAACCATCCCCATGTGGAGCCACTGTTGGATACCTATACCAATAGGTTTCATATTTCATGATTGGCAAGAGAAAGGCCAAATATGCTCTGCTTTGGTATCCCAAAGATCCCATATTTCCTAGAAAGCAAGAGGTGGGTAAAGTGTTTCAAGTATTGAGGACCTTATTTCAATTTTGTGGATGATTCAACAGTCTAATCTGGATCATGCCATGTGTTCAATTTTGAGTTATAGAATAGAGAAAGAAGTCTGTCCAAACTGTTTAATCTTGGCAGACAAGTAGTTTAGGTAGAGAAGCAAAGGTTCCCAACAGCTTAATCTAGGACCTTGGAAGAGATAAGGGTAGAAGTAGATAGAAAAGAAAAAAGAAAAAGCCAAAGAAAAGAAAAGGCAAGTAAGGGTTTGCAAGTCCAAATGCACCCTCTATGGAGAAACAAAAAATGCTAGGGAAATAGCTGGGTAGGCAGTTGTGGTTGCAGAAAGGGTATTTTCACCATTACACATATGTCAACAGGTGTTTTGCCAAGGCAAAATCTATCAATAGAAAAAGTAGTTAATTCCATCATATTACAGCAAGGAGCATGACTAACTTCCCTCTTCCCCTTTATTCCATTACTAACACTCCCTTTCTTTCAGCTGAGATTTATGAAGAGAGATCATGGTTTTATGGTGGTTCTAGTTCATTCAGAATCCACATTTCTTGTCTAAGATCTTTTCATTTTGATCTACTCTCAAAACCAAGTCAATTTCAGATAAACTCAGTAAAATCCCTTTCATTTGCTCCCTTCATTCATATTAACCTCTAATTTTACTATATAGCTCCCCTATTTTACCCCTTCCCCTAATAATACTAACACTAAGGTGTATAAAGCCCCAAATCTTATATATACTCCCTCCCCTTGGCATTATAGCCATATGGTCTTCAAAAGGGACCAAAGTGACATCTGGTCACTTTGGTGAACCTGTCCCATCCCATTCCCCCTTGCTGCAAGTCAAACTGCTCCTCAAACCACCATTTGCATTGGAAAACCCTTACAAAACCCTATTCCGCCTTCAAATCCTTTGAAAAAATTACCAAAGTCAAAAAACCCGCCTCTGGCGCATTTCCAAAGGGTTATCGCATTATTGGTTAAATGAAAAAACATTCAAAAAACAATAAAAAACCCATAAAACCTAAAGTTCCCCACCCGCATATAACCCGAGCACCTCCATACTCCGCCCACCGTCTGATCAAGGCCCGAAGATCTGACGATCCACGTCAATATCGGAGCGGCTCCCACTGCTGTCCTTTACCGCCCGAGATGCTGACGTTGCGTCACGTCAGGGCCTCTCCACGCGTCAAGCACTGAGGTATCTCGGAGCCGGGCCTGACAACTTCGGCGCCGTACCCAAACCGCCCCGAGAAACCGTAGCGGTTAGCTTTAACCGTAACCGCTACGGTCCTAACTGCCACCTATTTTCCGCTAACTCATCGCCACGTCGCGTCCGCTCGTACTCACCTCTGCCATTCGTCCACCTGTCCGCTGACGTGGTTGCCACCTCATCGCCCCTTGGACCAATAATCTACTGCCACGTCACCCGACGACGTCAGCTGACGTCACCTCACCGTGACCCACCAATGACGTCATGCTGACGTCATCACGAAAAAGCGCCAAAATGGTAAAAAACCCATATTTACCCAAAAAAGCCGTGTTTTTTCCCACTTTCACTCCTGTCGCTATTGTTCTCCCTGCATGACCGTTTACGTTCGAATTTCCGCCAACCTGTTGATTTAACCCGGGCGACCTCCTCAGCAGCAAACGTGCACACCTGCTCGACCTCTGCTCGCCAATTTACAGGTATTTACAGTTGTCTTGCCCTCCATACAACTGTTATCGAACTTTAATTTGTTCAGAAGGATAAAGGCACCTCAAAAACTATATTTACACCGCCCATTTCTCTCTGCAAGTCCACATTTGCCACTGTGAAGTCGAAAAACACCAGCCGAGCCATAATTCCGGTAAATTCACCCAAAAACAATACTCACTGTGTATTCTCGGAAAATTCCTTGTTGGTCTCAATTTACCCACAAAAAGAGGACATAGTCAGACCTTAAGAGAAGCTCTGCTCCTAAAAAACAAACAGTATTTCAATTGCTGTTGAGTAAATTCCCCTCTGGTGTCCAAAATACAAACTGTCTTTACAGAGAATCACCTCTATTCTGTGTTGCTTCCATTTTGACTATTCACCTACAATTGTTGCACTTTGAAGAACTATGGAGACTCCTATTGCTCTAAATATCAAGCCCCTCAATGCTCCTCACCAGGAATTAGCATGGAAACCCCTGGGAGACATGGATTACCAAATGTTGGACTGGTTCCCTATGGGAACCAAATACAATATCCAGATGATGAATGAGTTAAAAGCCCAGCACCTGAGTGGGGCAGACATCTTGGGAATTTGGGACTCAAATTTACCCATCTACAACCTTCCCCAAGTAAATCCTATGCCAGAACTCATCTACAGCTGCCAGGAATGTTATGACCCAAGCCAAAGAGCTGTCATCAGCCCCACAGGCTCAATCCTGTTCCAGATTACCCCAGAAAGTATAAATGGAATGCTGCACTTCCAAACTGCCAAGCAATTGACTCCCCTCTTTATGCAGAATTTGATAAACAAAGGGACCAAGCTGTCAAATGACCAAACCATTAAAATCAATCAGTTGTTTGTAAGACCAGGCTCTGAATCAGTCAGAACCCCTCCTATTGGGTATCACTACTTGAATGATTTGGGCAGGATGTTAGTGGATTTAATCAGTTATGTCCTAGGATTCAGGGGGATAGAGGATGTGGATGATAGCCTAATGGCAATGCTGTCTATATTCTCTCCTGGTAAACCCCCAGCTGTACATTATGACTATGCAACCTACATTGCAGATAAAATCCATGAGCAGTTTATGAACTTGAAGAGGGAAAGACTATTCAGGTATACTTCATATATATACCATCTATTCTTGTTCTATCAGCCAGCCACCTTCTCTGTTCCTTTGAAACCACTCAATGCCCAGGGAATTCCAAGGTCAGTTGTGTTCTGGACTTCTGTTTTTCATCATACCTCTGTATCACCTTACACATACACTGAGTTCATTGACTTATTCATCTATCCAGTCATGACAGTATTGCATGGTACTCCTCCTCCTAGACTAACTGATGACATGAGGAGAATTCTCCATTTGAATAAGTCCTACAGCATTGGTAATTGGTACTTCTACCAAAACCACACAGTCATCAGGATATATGGCTGTGAGTTGAACCCATTTAGGTTGCCAAGGTATGTCCCCATGAGGCTTTTTGCCTTGGAATATTTCAGACAGTTTGGGAACTCAGACTATCTTCATTTTCAGAGCAACAACAAGAAGTCACAGTTGAAGGTAAGGAACCAGCTGGGTCCTTTCCTATATAACAAGAAAGAAGAGGGATGGAAAGAGGCAAACACTATCCTGGAAGGCCTCAGACTGCAAACCAGCTTTGAATGGATACCCTATGACCCCAATCATGCTATTTCCCTCAGGAGGATTAGATACAAATTGGGTAGCTATGCACACAAGAGACAACCCGAGATTGAACAGTATGCCAATGCATCAAATTGGGAGGAGGGTACCCTAGAGGAGGAAATTACTAATGAAGAGTTACTTGAGAGAGAGGCTAGAAATATGCAAAAGGAAGCTGACTTGGAAACTTGTGGACAGGTGCCCCTCTCCTACAAAAAGCAACTTGGAGCAGCTGCTACATCATCAACAGCACAGCAGCAAACTGCCGAGAAAGCACCACAGACAGCAAGCAGAGATAAAGGGAAGCAGGTGGAACAGCCACCTCCATTGACAGAAGAACAAGTGGACACATTGCTACAGCAGCAAGAAGAGATGGAGCAGCAGGAATTCGGGCAGCAACAGGAAGAGGAACAGTTTAGTGAAGCGCAGCCCTTGCAGCAAGAAAAAGTGACTGATCCTCCAAGCTCCACTGAGCAACAAGCTCAGACAGTGGTGCCTCCTAGAGCAGAAACCACTGTTGATACCTCGGTCCTCCAAACCCCACAAAAGGAGGACTTCACCAGGAAAAGGGATAGAGAGACTCCCCTGACTTCATCCATTAATCGGGGAGAGAAAAGACAAAGACTAAATGACTCCCAAGAGGATGACATAGCAGTGAGGCAAGCAATGGGCATGGGCCCACCCCGTGGAGAAGTTTCAGCCAGTTCATCTCAGCATGAACATGATAGAACTATAAGAGGAGAGGTCAGCTCCTCCAGCCAGCACAGAGAGGGACAGTCAAGCATCAAGCAGCAATTTATTGACATTAAGAGGAGGAGTGATCCTATTAAAATACGGCTGTACGATCATTTGCTGAACCTGGCTCCTACAAATCAGCAAAGACTCATGTCTGTCTTTGATGTAAGTGAAGGCAAGATGATCATGAGTCACTTCATGCCCACAACACTGCATCCTCAATCTACCTCGGATTACCTAAGAACCAACATGGAGGTGCTGGCCAAAGACATACACCCTATGGATAAGATTGAATTACATAAACAAACTGGTGAAATGGTGTATGCCTCCTTGGCAGGTGAGACATTGGAGAACTACAAATTGAAGAGCAGCCTTGATAATACAACCTCTCAGCTGGAATTGGAGAGAGCATCATCACAAGCCAAGGACAACCGGATCAAGTCCTTGGAAGAGGTAATTATCGAAATAGGACATGATCCTAAAGATGTTAAGGGTATCCAAGAACTCCTGAAGATAAGGGATGCAGACATGGCGGCTTTAAGAAAGAAAATCAAGCTCCCAGCTACCATCCATCCACAAATAGATGAGGTTGCCCAGCAAAGGCAGGAAAAGGATACTACAGACCTGCTGGTATCCCTGTACAAGGAGCTGGTTCGAACTCAAGACCAGCTAGGACAATCAGAAGCTGCAAAAGCAGCACTACAAACAGCAATGAAGCAAAGAGAAGAGGGCCAACCCTCCCAGCCTCCTCCTGTGATAATTAATCTTGAGGAAGTCCCTCCAACAACTACTCCTCCTCCTCAGCAAACGGGAACTACAGCACCATCTACAGCAACGACTACACCAACACCAGGACAGACTCCCAGTCTGGATATGCAGAAGCTACAAGCTGAGATCCAAATTCTTGAATCCCAAATGAAAGAGCTTGATGAAGTCAAGAAGACTTTGGCCAAGGTGAATGAAAAATTTGACAAAAGCAAGCAGAATGAAGCAACAAAGGAGAGAGAGATAAAAGCTCTAAAAAAGAGAATAGCTGAACTAGAAAAAGAGCTTGCACTAGAGAAGGTAACAGCAGAACTAAAGGCAGTCCTCTGGAGTAACATCAGTCGATCCATCACCAATCAGTGGCAGTACATTGAGACTATGGATGAGCAAATAGCACTCATCACCAAGGCAAACAAGGAAATACACAGAGCAAGAGCAAGCCTTGGCCACATGCCAGATGCTGCCAGCAGAATGGTCAATGTTTTAAATAACAAAACTAGCTCTCAACTAGCTGCCATGGGAATTACTAACAGGACTGAAACAATCTCAGTAGTTAAACGAGTCCTGACACTAAGAAGCCTAGTTGGAACACTGGAGAGGAGAACACAGGACATGCAGACTGAAATCAACAAATTCCTGGACAGATTCCTGGCATTACAGAACAGAGGCCTCCCCAGCATTTTAAGCAGTGTAGGAAGACTGCTCACCCTAGAAAATTACAACAAAAGGATTGATGCCCATGCGGTAGCACAAATTGCAAAACAGCCCAGTACCTCAGCAGACACAGGGCCAGCATCGGGGCAGAATCTGTATGATAGGGTGGATAATCTGTTTTTTGTTATGAATGAAATTGATCATCTGTTTGATACACCACCGAATTTCTTTAAGTATACTGAGGCAGATGAGACTATAGGGGCAATCATAAGACACCAATTGCCCACACAGGAAGAGTGGAGGAATCTGACACAGGTAATCTTATCAGGTCCGAACCCGTGAGGTTAGTTTTTTCTCCAGCACATGAGCAGTCATACGCAGGCACAATTTTGATGAATAAAATCTACGAGGAAGAGGCAGAAGCTGAGCCAACTCAGCAGAGCTATTCTCTCACCACTGCAGCAGTCACAATCACAGGTGACAAACACAGCATACAGCGCACAAGCCATAAAGTCGGGTTCTCCAGCATTTAATCAAAATATCTCAACCGACTCAGCTGATCCCAAAGGCCAAAATATCTTCTGACAGAACATTAAAGCGCCTTTATTTTGTATTCAATGCTGTAATAAATTTCTGATAATAATATCTCAAAGTTGGTAAGAACATTAAGTCTGAGATAACTCAGGACTCAGATATTTTTGTAAACAATCGCAAGTATATATTGGCCCCTCACAGAAGCTTAAGGGGTTGTTGTTATTTTCCTTTTGAAACTCTCACTTGCTGTAAAAATTCTCAGAGAAATAATACAAAGGGAGAATGGAATTTCCAAAGCGTGGTGTATTTGGTGCGTTGTGATGAATGGTGAATGTTGCAGGATTCCAGAGTGTTTCATAAAACAATAAGTTTTCTCAAATCTCTGTATTACATGTTTTCGAGTCTTTTGTTCTCTTTTATTGTTCAGATGTTTTACACTTAATAGCAAAGTAGAAGAATGGTTCCAGGACTTAATCCATGATTACCCTGAACTCAAACTGAGCTATTATCCATGTTTTCCTCAGATACAGTAACAGAAGTGTAATTCTTAGTTGCTGCACTTTGAAACTATATCTTTCGCTGTGATAGACATTCCCAGGGATTCAAGTTTGCCCCTGTGACATCTGTCTTTTCTCATAACCAGTTTGGTGGAAACAGTTAAAAATGAGTGAAAATTCTTGAATGCTTTCATTGTTTGTCTTACCTGTTTCCTGTTATTAATCAAAATTTGTTCTATGAAGCATCCAAATGGCCCTGTAAGTTTCACCGGTTCATCTCAAAGTTTCTAGACACCTACAGCCACAGACTCCATTGCCCAATGATACTTGACTCTCTGAATATTACATCACAAGGGATCTGAAGGAAATTCTTCAACCAAAACATAAACAAAACCTGTGCATAATAGCTAGCCTAAAACCCTATCATAAACAGTTACAAATCATAAAGAGAGAGCCCTCTCTGATCACAGTTTGGCTAGAAACAGTGATCCAAAGATTGGTTAGTGGTTACCGCGGCCGTATTCCCTTGGGAGTCATAGGGAACAACCTGGGTGTTAACATAGACGAGAACGAGTTTCCCTATCGCTAGGCTCGTTAAAACATAGCGATGGGCTTGCCCGAAGGGCAGGTTATAGAACAAGCATATGTTATCCTCCTCAAGCTTCATAAAAAATAAAGAGGTACTGGTCAGCAATGACTGGGGAAAAATTGGGAAAACCTCACAGCTTTAATGGTAGCAAGTCGCTCTTGAACATGACACTTTGTCCTCCGTGTCACATCGGGTTGGGTTGTTTCATTCACCGGTCTCATCACCATGGTCCTCACCACACCATCCACATTTGGGGTAATGCTACTGATCCATCACATCAGTGTCGTTATATGTTCAAGAGATGTTGTTCTGCAAAGAGTCAACCGTGTCCCATCCACTACCATACATTGTCCTTCATCCATTTCATGACCGCCACCCTGAATCATACATCACAGTTTGTTTTCACCTCATCACAATCACTAGCTCCGTTCCGTGTCACTGATGTGGGATTCATTAAGGCCCTCCTTTGACGGATCGCTCCTTGTCGACATCATCTCATTATCCAAGGAGTTGATCTAGGAACAACCCCTTCAGTACTTTGAAGCTTGCATGCCTCAATGGCAAGTTTCTCACTTCCGGCGACAGGTATACATCAATGACCTTCGACCAGAAGATTTTTGCATGGTGGTCGACGCCAAGTCCTTTATTCCCACCATGTGAATTGTACTGCCGTACCTTGAGGGTCATCATCCTCATCGGTGATTCCTCTCGCGCTTGTTAACGGTTTACATCATTGACCGGTAATCAAGCGATGTCTTTCCATGTTCGACTTCAAGAAATTCTCACATTGATCGACTTGTACATCGAGTGAAGATCGGAAGAGATTGAAGACCCCAGATCTAGTTTCATCCATCCGGGCTGCGATATATATTCAGGATATAAAGACATTTGATATGTACATCATTGCGGCAGATGATCATCCTTCTCAAAGGATGATAATTTCAGCAGAGAATTATCAGTCTATCATCAGACGATCGTCTGTTCTATGTACCAAAATGTATTTATAAAGCTGAGCATGGGAATGCCCGCCTCAGCTAGATCATGAAAAAGTATGAAAAATAATGTATTGTATTGTATCTTATTACAGGACACTTCTCAGCAAATTGAATGAACTTCGGATCCTCCTAATAAAGCATTTCACCCGATAAACGACCTCATACTTTAGGGGGCATCTGTTATAGACAATTTTGTGCCTTGCATGAATTGTCAATAATCCAAGGGATCCAAAGTCCCTAAACATGATGTTCCTACCCCTAGAGGAACAAGGTCAGCAAACCAACAGCTCTCAGATCAGTTCTCCACCTGAAAACACTCAAAAACAAGAAATCCTGAAATCAAAGCAGGTGCTCCACTAGGCTTCTGCGCTGAAACTCAATTCCTCCATGGTGTACCTACGTTGCAAAGCAAGTGGGACAAAGGCCACCTGCGCTGAGCGAGATGGGACAAGTGGCACACTGAGTCATTGCTTTGGAATCTTCCAAAATGACACTTGGATCAGGGATTTCGCCTTGTGATGAGTCATAGGCTTTGTTTCTCCAACTGGAAGCAAGGTTCTCCAAGTGGACTCAAGAACTGAAGATCAACTGAAGAGAGAGAGGACACAAGGCAGCTACACATCAGTTGCAAGCTGACTCATCCTTTCTCAATTCATCTATATATTGAGCTCTCTCCTATGAGCTCAGGGGGCTGGAATTTTGTGCAAAGTAATTATATGCTGTTGGTTTCACTATAGAGCTATTGGGTGATTGCTTGAAGGAGGTGAAGAGGAGAAATTCTTTCTGCTGGGAGGTGTTGCTGGATTGGAGCCTTCAATGGTTGTAACCTTCTCAGAACTTTACTTCTTCATTAATAAAAGCTATTGAGGTTCTTCTATATGCACTTGTTTCAATGATGTTATTGTGATAATGTATATTTGATTTATGCTAATCCGTGAATCAGTTATGATTGCATGCTTCTTGTAGTTTCCTTCTTTGTTATTTTGCAGGATCTCATTGTAGCTGGGCCAGCAAAAGAGCAAAGAGCTGGGAGCAAGCAGTGAAGAGAAGAGTTCTGGATTCGACATTAAGCGCAAGGAAACGGTTAGTGCATTTCCTCATTCTCTCTTGCTTTCGTAAAGAAGTAAACCTTAAGTAGTTTTCTTTACAGTTGTTGCTGAGGTACTATCACCCTTAGAGTGGGATAGGGTCATCCGAATCGGATACTTTTCTCTACAACACTAATGAAAAATTTTATAATATTATCATAATCTTCTTGATAAATATCACCCTTACCCATTATAATCAGTGTTTCTACCCATTGGTATTTCATACCTTTAATCATTGTGGTTTTTAGAACATTATTAGGAAGATTTGCATAAGGATATTTTTTCATATTATATTGGAAACACTCCACATATTCTTCCAGAGTCTCATTAGGCCTAACTACCATTTGAAAGATTTCATCTTTTAGTTCTCTTGTTCCGCAATAATATTGGTATTTTTTAAGGAAGGATGTTTTCATCTATTCCCAATCATTTATGGTACCTCCACTAAGTCCCATAAACCAACGCAAGGCTGCTCCCTTCAGAGTAGAGGGGAACAATTTCAGCGTCTAGGGGTCAGTGGTGTGATCATAACCCCTACATAGGACATAAAATTCGAAAAGGAATGCATCAGGGTCTTTTGAAGTTAGCCCTTGAAAGGTAGGAATATTCTATAATGGAATAGCTTTCATGGGGGTATTGACAGCTGTGTCTATAATAGGGTATTGTAACGTAGATGTCTGGATATTCCAATATTCTTCACGGATCTCTCGAGCTGGAGAGTTTTTCCTAGGATTTCTAGAAGAGTTTGGAATGATTTTAATGGCACTACCTTGATCCAAAACATTGGGTGTCCTCTATTCAATCACTACTTCAGGAGATCTAGATTCTGATTATTTAATTTCAAGATTACCTATTTCTCCTTCTCCTTCATGGAAGTTGCAAGAATTCCCTTCTTGTGAAGGGCGTGGTTGTGAATTTTCAATATCTTGAAAAATCTATTCAGACCCTTCAGTTTTACTGTGAATCTCCGCTTTAGCTATAGATGGTGATCCTATGGCCTGAAGGGAAACAGTAGGGTGTTTGGTAGCAATAGTTTGGGATCCTACTGATGAATGAGACTCAACGTTTCTTATGATTTCATCAATGAAGGTTGATCTTCTAAGGGTCACTAATCCCTTATATTTTTCAAGTTTGGGGGAGGAATCATATCTTTTTCTGGTCTTTTCTTCCTAGTCATTCATACAAAAATACAAACATTCATTTCTATCTTAAATTCCTATGCAATTCTATTGGAAAGCGAGTGGAGGAGCGAGCATTTTACTTGCTCTGTACGCAGGTTCTTACCTCCCATTTTTAATACCCAATTCTCTCTCAGCAGACTGACATCACTCTTTATAAAATGGAAATGCTCACCCTAGTAAGAACACCAAAATGTTGGATCCTAAAAGGTGTCTCTTAAAACTCCTAATTTCCTCACATTAATTATCAACCTGGGTAAGTCTTTTTATTCCAAGAGTGTACACAATATGTGCAAGCTATAAATCTAGAGAGTAATGTTTTCAACTAAGCTATGAAATTCAATACAAGAGTAAATAGATGCAATCATAAATCTCAAGCTTGTAACTCTAAAGGAAATAACTCATCTAAGCATCATGACTCTATCTCAAATAATACCGCAAATCAATCTTAATCAACCAAATTCAAATGAAAATCAACCAAGAGAACCGTAGTATTAATGGAGCTCTTTCAGTTGTACTTAAACTGTTGGGTAAAAGGAAAGCATTTAATCAATCACACTCTATTCTGCAATTAACCAGAAATGATCCTTTAACTGATAACTAATTCAGGCCACGAAATGAATTAAATAAAACCAACTACAACTGTGCATTAATGAAATGAATACTAGAAATATAATTCAATGAAAATACATCAACTGAAAAGATATAAAGAAGAATAACTTGCAGGAAATGAAAAATGCATAAAACAGGGAACAATAGTAAGTTCCACTAGATACCGGGCCCTAGCCACCAGCGAACACTGCTTAACGATTTCAGAAGATATGAACGAACAATAATGCAAGTTGTATATTAATCATCAAAGTCACTTATCATTACAACACGATCTTGTTTCTCAGAATCACCCTTCTGTAAATGAAAATTACAATCCAGGTAAAAGACAAGAGATCCCTCCTCAATATTCTATTTTATAGTCAAAAGGAAAATATAAATGTGATCCTTTAGGATGAGGAGATCCTGAGGGATTCAAAACTATATTCTATCTTTAGACAATTCTCCTATCCTGCGCTAATCTTCTTGACTTGTTCCTTGGTTCGACTACACCCGACGCATCTCATTTTCATCTATTAGCTTTTGTTGTTCTGACTTGGGAACAACAACTGTTCCTTTTCCTTTTTTTCTACATAAAATGTAACGAGTTAGTTTGGTCGGTCGAATCATATCAAGAGTTGTTTTATTCATTCCTTCTCAAACTCCTATCAATTTTTTATTATATTATGGCATAAGATGGATAAGAAATGAGGAAAAGGATAATAATCAAGAGTAAATTCATACCCATTGCACAGGTCAACACTTACTTCAATAAAAGGAATGTTGTTCTATTTCCGATATTAAATGTGTTTATGGATCAAATTATTTTGTAATTCATTTATGAATCTGATATTGATGTATAATTAGTCATTCCATTTTATGATTTAAGGTTATCATGAACATTATTTACATTTCTACTATCGTGTATATTCCATTTGAATAATTTTCAGGTTTCAAGAACATTGGGAGAAGCTAAGAGTTTGCACCCTGTGGGATCTACCCAAACAAAGGACATTCGGGTAAGAACACTCCTACACAGTTTAGTAGAATAAGAATTTTTGTTGATTTCCTGAGAATTTCTTGTTGTGGTTTGCCCTCTACTCTATTGGGGTTCTCAACCCAAATCCCTAGGGTGGTTTCACCCATAACAGAAATGGCGACTCCGTTGGGGATAACAATCCCGTTATTCCTGGTTTGGGTTGTTTGTTCTCAATCAGGGATCAGTTTCTTGATTTCTTGCTTTTACAGTATTGTTTGTTCCATTAGTATCCCAGGCATCAAGTTTGATCTTCTTGATTAGAACTTGATTTTTGTTTTTCCTAGTAAATCTTTGTATACGTTGTTTTCTTTGACTATAGTGGTGTATACATGCAAGTTTCTTTAAAGCAGACTCGTGTATACGCGAGTTTCCTATATTAGAAATGTGTGTGCATATTTTTGTGTCTTTACACAGTCACGTATGCAACTTTTTGGATTGTTTTTTCAAATCTTTCTTCCCAGTTAGGTCTTCTGCCTGGTGATTTATGTTGTTGTATGGTCATCTGATGTCTAGAGAATTCATTTTTCCTGCAAGCTTTCTTTTTCAAAAATCTCCTTCTCACTGAAAAGATTTGGCCTAGGATTACTTCTTAAGTGAGTTTGTAGTTTGTATCTTGGGTTCAAGGCTTCGTTCTAAAGTTCTTGGTTGTTCTGGTCATCTAGAACAGAAAATTGTTTCCAATTTTTTTCCAACCTAGATTTCAACTCCCTTTCTTTGCTTCCCCTTTTTTGGTGGTCTTGTTTCTTTTCGTGCTTTCTGAGAGTCTTTTTTACAAGTTTCAAATTATTTATTTCTTGACCCTTTTTTCAGTTTATCGAAATCTTTGGCTGCTACGTGGGTCAGTTTGTACAAGTTCATAGCCTTTCTTGTTCAAGTTTTATTAACTTTCGAGTTTATAACTTGCGATATCGAAAGAATCCTTGTGCCTACTATTCTAGACATTTTTGGGCACTACAACCCCAAGCATGAAATGTCCATAAACCAAGGGCTCCTAATTCCCTAAAAGTGTTGTTCTAACCCCTAAAGGAACAAGGTCAACTGATTACAGCTTATCCCAGAAGTTCTCCATGAAAAAACTGCTCAAAACTGGTCAAAACAGGATCATTTCAGCTGCTCCATAGGCAAAGTGTGTTGCATCTCACCTAAACACACTGTGTGGGCGCATTGCATTTCAAAAATCCCTTCTATGGGGTGTGATGGGCGAGAAGTGACAAATGGAAGTGTCATTCCGCGAGGTGGAGAGGCATGGAAACTTCCAGAAACTTCTCTTGTGACACTTACCTCTCTGAATTCGACCAAGGATGAGTAAGAGATCATCAATATCCAAGTGGAAGCAAGAACTATCAGAGGGAACACACTAATCAAATCACAAGCTGACTCATCTCCCTTACAGATATCTATATATGGATCCCTCATCCCAGAGATCCAGAGGCTGGAATTTTGCATATTGTAAGGAATTGTTGTTGGTTTCTTGAGACAACATCAGATTGTTGGGTGATCTAAGCTTTGTATGAGGTGAAGAGGGGCTTCCTTGCTGAGAGGATGATACTGGGTCAGAGCAACTGGTTGTAACTCCCCTTGGCTCTTTCTTGTTTATCAATAAAATCTATTCAAGTTTTCCTCCATACTCTTGTGTCATTCATGTTTGCTACATTTGTATGGTCAATTTACATCTAATCCTAGATTTTTTTTTATTATAGATCCATGTTCTTGTATAGTGCTATGCTACTGTGATCTTACAGGTACTTGGTGAAGCTGGGCGTGCAAGGGAACAAGTAGCGAAAGACTATCAAGAGAGAGAGGAAACGAACTAGGAGATTAGTGCAAGACAGAGGTTGGTCTTCTTTATTCTTCTCTCATCTATACTTCATAAAGGAAAAACGAAAGTAGCTTTACTCTGTTTGTTTCTAAGGTAGCTATCGCACCTTAGTGGGATAAGTAGTTCTGTGTAGACACTTTTCCCTATAGAAAAATGGCGACTCCACTGGGGACGAATTAGAATTAGTTTGTTTGTTTATCTTCCTTGTTGTCTATTTTATAAACTTACAGACGGAGCCTGAAGTTGAGCCAGGTAGCTTTCGAACTGCATTTGCTATGCAAATGCAAAGTAGATAAATGCCACTTCAGTCAATCTCCGGGATTTGTTTATAAATTAAAAAACTGATTTACAAAATCTCTGATTGCCCTTTGTGATAGCTCTTAGATCCTCTTTAGATCTACCCCTGATTGTTGCATTACTCATTACCATTTTCTCGGCCAAAACCCATGAACTAAACTGCAAACTGTGACGCGGAACCCAAGCAAAGGCTCCTCTCTGGCCCAGCGTAGTTACTGTTCTGTGAATCTGAAATTCAGCACACTTCCCGAGCGTAGTAGGTGCGCTGCATTTCAAATTCCCTGTGTTACATTTGCGCTAATCAGACAAGGCATTATTCAGTTTTGGTTTTTGCAGTTCATTCTTTCGAGTTTTATTCATGAATTTTGCTGCCTGTGATCAGTATATCTCTGTTTGAGACCCCTTTTCTTTGCGGTTATTCCGCCTCCTTTGTACAAAATAACTATAAATGTTTTTGTGTGTTTGTTCGGTCATTTTCAGTTCTCCTTTGCAAAAGTAACGTAATCGTACTATCGTCCTTTGATTTGAAAGTGTCGCAAGTGTCTTTTTTAAGCATAGGAAAGAGTTTGATTGCTGTAGATAGTCGATTTTCCTGTTACTATTGTATTTGGTCTGAATTTGTAATTTTTCTAGTGTTGAAAACAAGTATTTGTTTCCAAATCGTAAGGTGTTGTAATTGCCTCCATTTTTTATTTTGAAAAGAAACTTGTTGATCACTGTCGCTTGAAAAGCAATTCAGATTTGTGCATCAAATTTCTTTTTATCATTTACATACTAAGAGAGTTGAAAACAAATACATGCATGTGCATTTGCATTTAAACTGTTTGATTGGTTTGATTTAGGAAAGTGCATTTAGAGTGTGCTCTTTTCTCTTTGTGAAAGAATATTGTCTCTCTTTCCTTAGTAGCTAGGATTTTCATTGCACAAAGAAGATAAAAGACTGTTTATCATCTTAGATTGCATTTTAGGAATTACAAATCTACATTTCGTGGTGAACCTGAAAGGCAAACTTCATAAACAAGATCAACTATAAAACAAATTCAATGAATCTAACAACGCTTTGGAACCTAATGCACAACATTTAGAAGTCTAGGCTAGAGACGTATTCCAGTGTCGTAAAGCCTGGTAACTGTTGTTCTCACTGATGGTTGGGTGATTCCTCCACTTTGAGATGATAAGTGCCAGTACGGACTTATGCTCCCACGTACCGTCGAGTATATTTTGGGAGACCCCAATAGGCTTAATCCTTTATCCATAGGAAGCTGTGTCTGCCGCCCTATCGATCGCAATGCACTGAACACAACATTTGGGAAGATTGACTGTCGTACATAAAAAGTATTCTGCAGTTTTGTGATTGGTTTGGTAATCCCTCTACCTAGATTTCCATAGTAGTCCCTTTGGTTCCTTTTCAGACTCCTTAATGGAAAAGGTCCATCTGAGCACTTGTCAGTTCAGGCTCATTAAAAATCGAAGGCGACTAGAGTCATCTTTTGTTTTTTCTTGACTCTTAAAAATTGAAAAAACAAGTTGTGTCAAAGCGTCTAAAATTCATCTAATTCGGAAACATACTTCCCCTTTATTTTTAGTTGATCGAGTAATCCACAATCATGGAAGAAATTCAATTGAAACCTCATCGTTCGCAGAGGCTTACAAGTCAACCGTCTTTGTCTCCGGAATCGAAGCTAGTACGGACAAAGCAAACTCGTTTAACCGGTTCCAAATCTCCTGTTAAAGTTAGAACAAGTGTTCCAGCAACATCAGAGACTCTGGTTACTCCAAACATTTCTGGTATCCCTGCCTTTACAGAAGAAGTTCAACAGCCACAGAAGGAAAGTGGTATTGATCCTAGTCTGATGATAAACACTTGTATCACTAAACCAGTTCCATCTACAACCAGTTCGGAGAGTGTTTCTCCTTAGACATCTGTCGCTGCCAATTTCATACCTTCTTTGGCATCATAAATATTCTACAGACCTGACGTTGTACCCCTTCCACCTGGTCTGATTGCTATAGAAGAGATTGTGGAAGATCCTCCATCTAGTACTCCATCGCAATCAGAAGTTAGTCTACCACCAGCGGAAGCTCCTGTAGAATTTCTAGGTAATCTTTTGGATAGACTAGAAATGTTTGAACAACTGTCAACATCTAGGACCGTGTCTTCTGACACAGCGATGGTAGAACTCCCTGCTATCACTCCAAAAATGTTCGTCGGTATACCATCTGTCCCGACTAGCTCTCAATCGCTAGAAGGAGCCCACTTAGGGGCCATTTCGACGGTATGGTTTGTTCCTGTTTGTTCATCCGGAATAATATCCAGAAACTCTTATGTTGAGTCTCAACAAATTGATCCATTTGGAGGTCAATTTGGGTAGTCCGGCCCTTAAGGGCAAACCATTCCCTTAAGTACTAGATTACCACCATATGGGGGTCAGTATGCCCTTTCATTATCCCCTCTGGGAGGACAGCCATACGGGACTTCACAACAAAATTCAGGTTATGCTGGAATTAGTTCAAGCAGTTGGGTACCGATGCTACCTCAACAACCAAGAGTTGTATATTCGATGCAACAATGCTTACCTATGTGAAGTATACAAACTACACCAGCTATTGTGACCGTGTCGCAAGTTCAAGCACTGCCTGTTGTATGCCAACCTCAAGTTTCTCAGGTTGTAATGCAACAGCCCCTTGACCCTGCGACTCAACCACAATCGCCGACTGGTGGAATGAAACAGGTTCAAACGGGTACAATCACCCCTCATCTTGGTCAAACAGTTAGTATCGGGAAAAAACACATGGCTTCACAACCATGGCCAGTGCAATACCAACAACCGCAGTTCCAACAAGTATACCAAGGTTCTGAGCAACAAATCTTTGCGAATAGTGGGCAACCGTATATTCAAAACGGTCAAAATCAGCCATTTTACAATGGTCATGCCCACCAACCTTACCAAAGTTACCAGCATCAAATGCATTATGCTGGTATGCAAAGACCAACTGCTCAGGCAATCCCATCTTATCCTGGGTATGCTTCACCTAACCTGAATCAATAGTTACCCTTCGTGGCAACTTTAGAGTTACCTGATTTAAATCGGTTAACAAACGATCCAATCACTTACACCCCTTGGTGGCCAGCGATTCCGCATAAACTTCCATCAGATATTCCTAAATTTAATGGAAATCTGGGAGAAGATCCATCGAATCATGTGATGACCTTTCATCTGTGGTGTTCATCAAACACACTAAACAATGATTCGATTAGACTTCGCCTTTTTCAGAGGACGTTAACTGGTTCGGCAGCAAAATGGTATATCGAATTGCCTAGAGCTTCATTCGACAATTTCAGTACCCTAGCCACAACCTTTTTAACCCATTTTCAGTTACCGATAAGATACGAAAGGGGAACAGAACTTCTAACCAACTTCAAACAAACGACAGCCACTCACATATTTGATCATATACATGAGTGGCGACGTCGTCATAGAATGGTGAAAACGTATGTTCCCGATCAACTCTTAGCTGAATGGTTTATCAAGTCATTACTGCCTTCCACCACAGAAGATGTGGCAAAAGGGGGAGTCGTCACCGAAGAGCAGGTTATCACTCGTGCGCAATTCTTGGATTTGATTTACACTCAGTCCGGCACGCTCTACGAAAAAATACCTGATGCTCCTAGACCAGAATTCTTAGTTCCTCCTCCTCCTAAATCAAACAATGACTCTCATGCTGACAATGGCGTGATTGGCGCAACAGACACGAAATCGACAAAGGCTACATCTAAAAAGGCCCGTAATATTTTCGGTCAAAATACAAAAGAGGAACTTCTTGCCTTGGAAGTAAATGCCGTATCGACAGATAAAGGCAAAGAAACCAAGGAACCAGGGGGCAAGAAGAAAGGCAAAGGGAAGAAGAAGAAACAAGAAGAATCATCACCTGAAAAATCTTCTGCAAACCCTCCTGGAAATAGGAAACCAAAAAGTCCATGCTTTATATGCGATGAGGATCGTTGGACCGCAGATTGTCCACACAGACCTGAGCTTAAAAAATTCTTCAAGAATTCAAAAACCTCGGCAGTATTAACTGATCCGTTTCCAAATCCAGGGACAAATCTGGTTGACAGTGGAAATGCTTCCCCGTCTCAAGTGCTAATGTTGTCGGTTTCCAAACAACAAAATGATGCTTTGATATCGACAAGAAACAAAGATTATGGGAATCCACAGCTGTCGAACAACAAGGATAAAGATCAACCTAGTAGTTCGACAACAACTTCGACAGAAGTTGCGCCACCCATCATTCCTGAGTTGACAATAAAACTGCCAAAGGGAGTAGTACAAAAGTCGAAGATTTGGAAACAACATTATAATATAGTGTAAGATTTGGCCCAATCACCATCCGCTATGTCGACTCTTGAGGTACTACAAAATTGCCCATCCCAAAAGCAGGCTTTATTATCATCCATTGGTGGGATAGACCCAAAGGATTCCAATCTTGTATCCTTCGATCACAAAGGATACGATCCTCAGTTACCAGCTCAACTAGCTTTACTCGTTCAAGTGAAAGCCCTCAACAAAACTATTCATCGAACAATTATTGATGAGGGAGCATCTACATGTATTATGTCGATGAGTTGCTGGAAAACTTTAGGATCTCCAACCTTGTCGCGATCTTCGATGACATTAAAAGCATTTGACGGATGAACATATACCCCATATGGTATCCTAAGTAACTTGAAGGTTTAAGTAGGAGGGAAAACAATAGAAATATATGTTGAGGTAATTGACAGAAATCTCGATTACAACATCCTACTGGGAAGACCATGGATATATGCTATGGCTACTGTTGTGTTGACCTATTTTAGGAAGATTGCATTTCCCTTTCAAGGAGGGATCACAATCGTAGATCAACAAAACTTCCTGCCCAATGGTTCTCAAGTTACGGGAAGCATTCCAATGATCCATGGAAGCCCCCATTCGCTTCAAAATATCGGAGTAGGCCTACTAAAAGATCCTATATTGATGGAAACTTTCGCCCTTCCACCTCCAATCAATTTGGCGGAAGTAGCGTCGGTAGGGACCTGCAATAAAATATCTTCTAAAATGATCTTAGAAACCGATATCGTCATGGATCATGTGCAGGTTTTTCCTCCAAGCCCAACAGAAATATTGTAGCAATCAATGTTCCTAGCATGGGAGGCAAACCCAAATCAACACTCATCAAGCGTTTGGATTGATAGGTCTAAAGAATATGGTACCCCTTCAGATCCTTGGTCGCGAGTGCATGTCACCGACGAAGGGATTGTTCAATCAATGGTAATTGAAGGGGCACCATGGGATGATTACCACCATCGTTCCCTTCTTCCAGATTGTGAAGAAAATACTTCTGATGATCCTTATCATCCTTTATTTTTTGATTTCCTATCAAACACTGTAAACATGGTGGATTCCGAGAGAAACTTGTCCAACATTGAAGAGACTATCGCCATAAATATCTCGACCAAAACAAATATTATAGAGAATATTTATGTTGGCAAATGTTGTTCTCCTTCAGAACTAGAAATATATAACGCTATTTTTCATGAATTCAGAGATGTCTTTGCTTGGTCATATACTGAAATGCCAGGCATTGACTCGAGTATTGTTGAACACGAAATCAAGATGTATCCAGATGTCAAACTAGTACGACAATAGCTATGGCAGGTGCACCCCAAGAAAGCCGCTGCCATTAAGGCAGAAGTTGAAAAACTTCTCCATGCTGGTTTCATTTACCCAGTTCCTCTAACCGATTGGGTATCGAATATTGTCCCTGTTATGAAAAAACAGGGAACAATTAGAGTGTGCGTCAATTATAGGGATGTAAATCAAGCTTGTCCAAAAGACAACTACCCTACACCCTTCATCGACCAGATAATTGATGAATGAACCGGATGTGAAATCTTTTCATTCATGGATGGATTCTCCGGGTATAATCAAATAAATATCCGCCCACAGGACCAATCAAAGACTACATTTATTTGTCCGTGGGGCAAGTTCACATATCGAAAATTACCCTTTGGTTTAAAGAAAGTAGGGGAAACGTTTTAGAGGGAAATGAATTATGCCTTCCATGACATCAAAAACATCATTCAACCATACCTCGACGACCTTCCGGCTCATTCGCAAAAGTGGACTGATCATCCGCAGTATTTAAGAGCGATATTTCTACGTTGTCGACACTACAAAATACGACTCAATCCACACAAATGTGTATTTATTGTCAGTTCTAGGCATTTACTCAGCTTTGTAGTCTCGAAAGACGGGATTCGTCTTGACCCATGTAAGGTTCAGGCAATCATAAATTTTCCTACACCTTCAAATTTGATTTAGATTCAGAAACTCCAAGGGAAAGAAAACTTTCCGAGGAGATTCATTCCAAATCATGCCGAACTTGTTAAGGGTTATACGCGTCTTTTGAAAAAGGAAGTACCCTTTGTCTGGGATCAGGTTGCGCAAGCTTCCTTTGATGCTTTAAAAGAATCCCTAATGAAATAATCATTAATGTACGCTCTTGATTATCAAAAAGACTTTAACCTGTATTTGGCTGCAGCGGATACAACCATCGCAATGGTTTTAGTTCAAGAAGACAACGGAATTGAACATCCTATATATTATTTAAGTAAGAACTTAAATGATACAGAAAGCAAATATTCTTATGTTGAAAAGCTAGCGCTCGCAGCTGTTCAAGCGATACAGAGATTTCGACACTACGTTCTCTTTCGAAAAACTACCATTCTGTCAGATTGCAACCCCATGACTTATATATTGTCGCGAAAGTTGCTGGGAGGCAAATATTCAAAATGGATAGCCATTCTACAAGAGTTTCATCTGGAATTTGTAAAATCCAAGTCAAAGAAAGCCTAGGTTTTCGCGGAATTATTATGTGATCTCCCATCGTCGTCCAATGATGAAACATCCGAAGAAACGATCGTGGACGAAAATTTGTTTATGATATCTTCAAGCAATTTATGGTATGGGGATATAATCATTTATCTCCAAACCCAAAGATATAGGCCAAATACCTCTCTCTCTGAACAAAAACGTATTCGATACCAAGCAAAAGACTGCATGATCGTCGGTGATACACTATACCGTCATGGTATCGATACGGTTCTGAGAAGGTGCCTCACCCATGAGGGGGCCGAAAAGGTCCTGAATGATTGCCATTCAGGCACGTGTGGGGGGCATCAATCTGGTTATGCTACAACGCAAAAAAATTTACGAGAAGGATACTTCTGGCCAACAATGTTTAAAGATTGCATAACCGCAGTCAGAATTTGCCATGCTTGTCAAATTTTCGATAGCAAAACTAGAAGACCACCTGCACCTCTGCAACCAATAGTTGATGTCGGGCCATTCGCCAAATGGGGCATCGATTTCATGACATGTAACCCCACCTCGACTAGGGGGCATGGGTATATCATAGTTGCAGTCGACTATTTTACCAAATGGGCCGAGGCAATGCCTACATTAGATAATACTGGTAAAACTGCTTCCCTCGTCTTTTTCAATCATGTAGTCACCAGATTTAGCATCCCACAAGCTATAGTCACAGATCATGGATCACATTTTCACAATCACATGATGGTCGAATTAGCTCCCAAACTAGAGTTGTCTCACGACAGCTCTACTCCATATTACCCGCAAGCCAACGGACAAGTTGAAGCAATCAACAAGGTCCTGAAGCGCATGCTGCAAAGGATGATTGGAGTTCACAAAAGAAGTTGGCACCTAATCTTGTACTCAGCCTTGTGGGCTTACCGAACATCGGTAAGGAATGCGACTGGGTTTACACCTTTCCAACTGGTATATGGCCTAGAAGCAGTCTTACCAATACAGTGTGAAATCTCGTCCCTCAAACTCGAAATTGACCTTCTCCCCGAAACTTCAGAAGAGGAGGCTCATTTCTTGGAACTAATCCAATTGGATGAAACCCATCGTGATGCCGCTTTGGCTAACGAAGACCATAAGAAACGAGTCAAGGCACAGTTCGACAAGAATGTCAAACCCCGTGTCTTCTCAGAAGGTGACTTGGTCTTGCTATATGACCAAGAATCTGATAAATTGAGGGCAGGTAAGTTTAAGTCCTTATGGATGTGTCCCTATATTGTTAAGCGAGTGTTAGCAAAAGGAGCCTACGAGTTAATGGACTATGATGGGATTCCACTGGCACAACCTCGTAACATGTTGTACCTTAAGCGTTACTATGCGTGATTCAGTATAGTAACCTGTATGCTTTTGTTATGTTTTTGTTTTCGCTAAAGTGTTTGTTTTGGTTAAGTAATCCACTTTTTACATTTATTGCAGATGTCAAACCTATTGGAGTCATGTGTTGGATATGCCAATGGAGCGAGTCGTAGTTCACGGAACCTATCTTCCGCGGCTTGGGCCATTTTTTATCCAAGCGACGAGTTAGTAAGTTTCAGAGGGGTATGTATCGGTCGATCAACGAATAACATCGCTGAATATAGCACGTTGATAGAAATTCTCTCTGATGCCATCACACATGGTATACGCCGACTGATTGTCGGGCTAGACTCACAACTCGTCATACTACAACTCACTGGTATCTACTCTGTCCGAAATCCAACTATTTATCGCATGTTCCTAAGGGTTAAGATTTTGGAAAGGCAATTTTATTTTATTCAATATCAGCATATTTCGAGAACCTTAAACACATTAACTGACTCATTGGCAAATTATGTGTTAGATAAACATTTGCAACATTTATAAAAAGAAGCATACCATCAATATTTGCATTTGGATCATGTAACTTAACCAAAATAAAGCTTCAAAAATCAAAAATATATATTTAACTGTTTATGGTTTACACATAATGTTCTATAACCAAGACAAACTTGGTCAAATGACCCAAAACTCAAAACACTATGGGGCACCCTAGTCTAATGATGCTCGTGATAGCAAGTCACAGCCTATGCAATCATGTGTAAGAGCCGAGTCCATCGTCTTGGCACACCAGTAGTATGCCGCTACAACTTCAAGGGCAGCTCGTCAGTCCTCACATCTGGAATACCGAGAGTGAGGCCCTCAACCTGTTCCTGTAATGCTGTGAGAGTCTCTACCACATCAAGGTTGCGAAGGATAGCCCTTCCAACAACCTCTCCTACTGGGGCGATAGCCGGCACTCTCAGGCGTACTACTGGCCGAATGGGACCAACATCTGCATGAACACATGAGTTTGGTTAAGTCTTGAAAAAATAAAGCACAAGGACATTATAGAAGAGAAACGATAAACAGGGATCTGGTCAAAAAATTTACCAATGGCGCCCCACTGTTCACCAGCCGGCAATATTAAATCTGGATCACCCCGGAAGTCCATACCGGCATATGGATACTCGGAATAAACCATATCCTGACGATCAAACCACCCGAAGAAGGCATCAGAAAAGGAAATCTAAGACTGACTAGCATGCCTAGACATATGGTCAACCCATCTCTGCATACGTGGTTCAGTCAGTGAAGGTAGGCCGAGTGCAATATACTGCGGCTGCATCAGTGGTATCTTTTCCAAGGCAAAGGCAGTCAAAATAGAAGGATATCCAAAGTTCTTCAACCTCCCACTCTTCACCTTGGTCAACTGTTCTTTCATCACAAGAAGTACTGCGTCGCACCAGTTGAACACCTTCGGTTGGAGACATTCCAAGGCATACTGCATATAAGATCGGTTGGATACATGAAGAGCCGCACCACCAGCCATCCTACCAAAAGTAAATAGAATAGTCCTGAGGGACCTATCAGTGACATCATGGATGATGATCTTGTCGTCTTTACTCGGCTGAGATCCCTCTCTGCAATACCGGCAAACATAATCTCTCACAGATTCACCTCCTCGAGCCGAACCTGATAAAGAGATGTGATCACCCCGCCTCGACAAGCCAGTCAGGAACTAGATGTCCACTACAGTCAAGGGGATGGATTTGCCCCTAATCTGGAACACCTGGTTGGTAGGATCCCAAGCATCGAGCAAATATTGCAGTAAGTTGATATGTTTTCTCATGCTAGAAATGCGGAAAAACTTTAGCAAGCCACAGTTCCGTAGTGTGTTTACTGTAATCGGGTCATGTAAAGCAAGCATGTCCTCTTCTTCATGCTCACATTCTCGCCATGTAATGGTCATCTTGCTCCAAAGATCTCTGAAAACAAACAAGAGAAGAGTTAGATCCCGATTTTGGTAAGAAACAGGCAAAATTTCCATCAAAAACTGTGCATAAAATTCCTTCTTTCCGCCCATCACACCTACAGTAATGCTCTGGGTACATTACATGTCAGATGGCCAGTATATAGGCCAACATCCAATGCACCTTTTGATACACAAAGGGTGCGCTGAAGACAGGGCGAGTTTTTCAAACCCCAGAGGCTTAGAAAAACCAGGAATCAAGCTTAGAATGCAAAATGGAAAGCATGAAATGAAAGAGCTCAATTTTAGCTCCTACCTGGTCCAGACGGTGCTGAGAATCGTCCATAGAATCTCCCGAAATCAGCTGATGAAAATCAAGGGGGAAAAGCACCTCCAAAGCTCCAACAAACAAAAGTTCAAATGAAATGGTAAAATGAGAGGTAAAAGCACTTTTACATTACTTTTTACATAGTTTGAAGTAAAATATTAGTGTTCTAACTCATTTTTCAAACATATATTGTTCATTTCTGACTAGTTTGATGAAGCAATTGAAAATACAACACAATCTTTGAAAGAACGAAGCTATTTATGGTAAAGTCAAGAAGTGACCGTTGTATCGAGCAGTTTTAGCACATAGTTCAAGCTCGTTAAAAAATAAACATAAGCCATGAGCAAATTTTTCCCCCCGCGTTTAAGCTCATTAAAAAATGAAATATTTCCCAGTAAATAACCATCGTGAATGTAGTACTTCAGCCTTTAAAAACCTTGGTCGTGTTCTCATCATCACCTCCACTCTGTATTGGCCGATCATTCACCTCCATTTGATTGTTTACCCTTTTTGAGGAACAGCTGCGAAGAGTGATCTCACTAGCCATCCTTGTAACACTGCCATGATTGGAACATTCCAAACCTTACCTGGAATCACCTGCTACCCAATTTTATCAGTCGTTCCTCAAAAGACGAGTCTCCTTTAAGCTCTTTTCAACTGACTCATAAAATATGAAAAGATTGTCGAGCCATTGGCCTCTCCAGCTCGCTAAAGGGACCGGAAGTGCTATCCCTCCTCTAAATTTTAATCTTTTTGGACCTAAGGGATTATTACACAAAAATATCGAGTGCTTGTTTTGTTCAGCTCGTTAAAAGTATCAAAAATTCATCCCTTTTGTATTGTTTTATACTTTTTCGACTGAAGGGATTAGATGATGAAAAAGGAATTTTAGAGTTTCCTTTACGTTCCTTTTTAGACTCTCTAAAATTTAAAAGGACCGAGTTATCTTTGTCGTTAAACTCATTAAAACTTAATAGTGACAAACTTGTCCATAGCAGACAAGAACGAGTTTCACTATCGCTAGGCTCGTTAAAACATAGCGATGGGTTTGCCCGAAGGGAAAATTATAGAACAAGCATATGTAATCCTCCTCAAGCTTGACAAAAATAAAGAGGTACTGGTCAACAATGACTGGGGAAAATTGGGAAGAAAACTTGAAGAAACTTTGTTGGTAGCAAGTCGCTCTTGAACATGACACTTTCACTCCACGTCCAAGTCGGGTTGGGTTGTTTCATTCACCGGTCACATCGCCATGGTCCCACCACACCATCCACATTTGGGGTAATGCTACCAATCCATCATGTCAGTGTCGCGGATATGTTCAAGAGAAGTCATTCAGAGAATTCACCTGTGCCTCACCCGCTATAATACATTCATACTCCATTCTTTCATGACCGCCACCCTGAACCGTATGTCATCAGATCGTTTTCACCTCCTTTAAAATCATTTGCTCCATTCCGTGTCATTGATGTGGGATTCATTAAGGCCCTCCTATGACGGATCACTTCTTGTCGACATCAGCTCATTATCCAAGAAGTCGATCTAGGAACACCCCGTTCAGTACTTTGAAGCTTGCATGCCTCAATGGCAAGTTTCTCACTTCCGGCGACAGGTTTACATCAATGGCCTTCGACCGAAAGATTTTGCATGGTGTTCGACGCCAAGTCCTTTATTCCCACCATGTGAATTGTACTGCAGTACCTTGAGGGTCATTATCATTATCGGTGATTCCTCTTGCGCCTGTTAACAGCTTACATCATTCGCTGGTAATCAAGCGATGTCTTTCCATGTTCGACTCCAGAAAATCTCTCACATGGATAGACTTGTACTTCGAGTGAAGATCGGACGAGATTGAAGACCCTAGATATAGTTTCATCCATCTGAGCTGCGATATATATTCAGGGAAATAAATACATTAAATGTACACAGATAATCATCCAATCAAAGGGATGATGGCTCTACCAAAATCATCAGTCTACACTCAGATGATTGTCTATCCTATGTACATGAAAATGAATTTATAAATGTTACACTAAAAAGTGTCACCATGACTATTTGCAGTTAGTATGGCTCCATCCACTGTCATACTATCCTCCTTGGCAAGTCTCATGCCTCTGCTTTCCATGTCAAACTTCAAGAAAGAGAGAAAAGTCATTTAAAAGTCAATTATCTCTGGTACGCAGTTTCTCTTAGCCTCACCTGCGGGTACGCAACCCAAGTTCACAAAACCTGCGTACTTGTACGCTCTGTATGTAAAGGGATGGGTGTGTACTCCTGTAAAGGTCATAAGGCGCAAGTTTCACTTCAAAAAAGTTACTTGTGGTCATTTCTAGAGTCTTCTAGAAGTATGTTTGATGTGTATGAAGTGCCTCCAGATGGTTCATGTACCCCTACCAAAGAGGAACTTATCCCATCAATAGGGGAGCTATCCCATCCAAAGAGGGACTTATCCCATTGATGGTGGACCTGAATAACTTCCTCTAGAGCACTATAAATACAGGCATTGGGCCAAAGGGAGGAGAGGTTGAAAGCTGAACATTCCTAAGGGTAGATGCTTCTGGAATTAGGACTTCCTTGTAGAAGCTTGTGAGGAGAGATTACCATCTTTACTTGTTTCCATTGGGAGGTGGGTGAGCTAATCAAAGTAAGGGAGAACTCTTGTGGACCCTGGGAGGAGCTTGCACAACACCAAGGCTCAGGTTGTAATGGTTCCTTTTGTTACCTTTTAATCCAAATTAGTCCATTCTTCTCAACAATTTGTTATTAATGAGTTGTTTCATGTACTCCTTGGTCTACATGTTAAATATGTTTTATTTTATGTGATATTCAGGTGCTATTTAATCGTTTGATTGTTGGTGAATGCAGGTTTCGAAGGGAAGGAGGAGCTCATCCGGATCAACGAATCTGGACTACTACAATAGCGTTGGATTATAGGTAGGATCTAAACACTTGAATTCTCATATTGTAAAAGCATATTTAGGGAAGGATTGCTCTTATTTGTCTTGTTTGTCATTAGAGAGTCTTAGGCTTTCTAGGAAGGTCGGTTGTGTCCGCACTAACGACTCTTTCCGCGTGACAAAATGGCGACTCCACTGGGGACTCCATTAATGTGTTTGAGTTCTTTTTGATTTGATATTTTGATCTGAGAAAAATTGCTTGTTTTCTGATTTTTGGTTGTCTAGCTGTGTATTTGGGTGGGTTAGCTTAGAGTCAATTTAGTTTTTTATTTTTCTTAGTATTGCCAGCAGTACGCAGTCTCTGGGTTTAACACAGTGCGTACTTGTACGCACTGCGTCTTTGTGCACAGTGCGTACCCACGCCTGTGTGAACAGATGACCTGTGTACCCCTGTCAATTTTGAGAAAATTTCAATTTTTGCTTTTTTCTCTTTTATATTTTGCTTTTACTTTGTTTTTACTGCCCAGATCCATCAGTTTAATATCAAAGATCTTCACCTGAACTTGTCCCGTTAGTGTCGAGGTTTTTGGTGGAATTCATAGGGATTTTGCCTTAGGGTTTGATTCTTAACTGGTCCTGTAGTGACTTTGGCGTTAGGGGTTGTCAAACTTTGGATCTCCCTGGTTTTGATCAGTCCTCTTAGGAGTCGGACCTGTCATAGAAGTCACCCTAGTGAGAGACCTACCTTTGTGTCTTCTCTTTGCGAATCTCGAAAAGTTTGTTTGTTAAAGCCTTGAATTCCATTCTTGAGAAAAAGAACAAAAAGATTTCGATTTTGTTTTTTTGGTTAGTTTATGATTCTGCATGAACTGATCCTTAGTTGCATTTTGACTAAGTAAAACATCCGAGAATCATCCTTGTAGGCTTTTGTCCTCATCATTTTTACTTTTAGGTAAATTTGCTTTTGATTTGCTTTTGAATGAGTTTGATTTGATTGTATTAGATTTGTTAAATTTGATTTGATAAAATAGTTTTACATGCTTTATTAATATAGAAAAAACACAAATTCTTTTGGAAAAAGTTTGCTTTGGTAGCATTTGTAGACTTTTGGGAGAAAAAGGAAATTTTGTAGAGTAATTAGTGGTCATGAGTTGTGTGTTTTGAAAAGATAAAGAGAATTGTTTCTTTGATTGTCTTTACTAAGAAAGTTGTTTTCTATAAAATTTGCATTTTCCAACTCTCTTAGTTAGGAGATTCATTGAAAAAGAAAAGTAGTGTAAATCATCTTAGGTGCATCTTTGTAGTGGTTGCGAGTCGAGTCTACACACCACCAGTTTCATCTCCATCACCTTTTTTCTTTAAGAAAAACCATAAAATTAACGCTTAAAGTAAAATCAACATAGTAACTTTTATTTACTAGGGCTCTGAAACACCAATTTAGATCAGGCTAGTGTCTTGGAGTAGGAGAGTAATTAACTCTCCAAGACAACAAAACCAAACAAGTAGCTTATCTTGTGATAGAATAAATCCAATTGTCTCATTTGTACTCTGGGAAAGCTCCTATTAAAGGAGAAGCACGAGCTCGTGTCCGAACCAGTGAGGGGATCAATCCTCCCTCGTTGGGAATGATGCCAGACACGCACGTATTACAAACGGTAAACCTCGGATTAACCATTGTCGAGGAGCCAGGGGTCACTTGTCGATAAACCTTGGATTATTGTCAAGGAACCGGCAAGGGGATTGAGCTTGATACTCTGCCCTTGCGTGCTGTCGGAGTGTAGACTATTCCCCCAGGTGCATTTGTTGCGGTTGGTAACCTTAGTGACCATTATCTTTAGGATTCTACCGAGGTGACCATGGAGGGAAGATCCCACTGTACCTGGAGCAGACGTTGGCTAGACTCACTTGGATTTTCCGGGGGGTTCACTTCACTCGAGACGGTTAAAGTGGAGGAACTTGTGCCGGTCTATTCATTAAGCAGGTTGCCGGGGTAACTGTTCCACCTACCACTTCTGTACTGAATCCAGCGATGTTGGGTTTCATCTCCAACTAGCGTTTTCGGTCTGGAAGGCTACTGTTTGTGCTTGGTTTGATGCCCTAGATTCTTTAGGCGTATGATTCAAATTTTTTTGGTTCTTTAGAGACTTTAGGTGGTTTGTTTTGAAATTTTACTTTGTTTGCATGTGCAGTAGTTAAAAGTTTTTAACTGTGGCGGAATTACCGAGACAGTCCCGTAGACTTCGGGGCAAGTCACCTGAGATTGTTACCGGAACCGATTTGTTGAGGAAACCCCGTAGATCACGGGGTGGACCTCCTGAAGACGTCCCGGGTCATTACGAAGGTTTAAAGGTCCTTGTAACTCCTCCTAGCGGTAGTAGAGTAGGTTCACCAGAAGAAGGAGAGTCTTTGTTGGTAGTCCATCAATATTACCAAAGTCTAGAGACAGGTTATAATCCTGAAGCAGTTGAAGTTTCTGAGCTTGCTCGTAGTTTTTCATCTACTAGTGATATAGGTGAAGAACCTGAAATATCTGAACCTGTTACTCCAACTTCTAGTGTACCAGATTCACCTAAGGTAGAAAGAGTCATCACCGAAAATCTTCCTACTGGTTTGATAGCTATTGAAGAACTTGTTCCAAAGGAAGAATTAGGCATATATACCCTTGAAGATCAACCTAATCTTGATCTAAGGGAGCGTGAGTCTATCTTTTACAGTCCTCCTAGAAGTACTACTTGGTACCTTTCGTTAACCAATTATTTAGACAACTCAGGGGTAGGTTTTTCTCCACCTCGTACTCCTTTTCCACCTGGAGGTATTTATACTCCTGTAAATATGTCTAGTCAGTCATCCGTGTTTACTCAATATCCTGAATCTTTCTTGCACGGCGGTCCTTCTGTTCCCACGGGGTATCAATCACTTTCTGGTACCTTTGTGGGGGCATCTCCTCAACCCATTGATCATGGGTTATTAACTGGAAACAATGGTAACAAACCGTTGGGTGTAGGGGACATTTACATGATGTCAGGTTCAGTTCCCGTTTCTCAACCTCAAGGTGGTAAATTACCGCCTGGGGGGCAGCCTCAATTAACGCCTGGGGGGCAACCTCAAGATACACAAATTGTGTCTGGGGGGCAGCTTCAAGGTCAGTATGTACCCATGGTAAAATACATGCCTCAAGGTCAACCCCAGCCTTAATATGTACCCCAAGGTCAACCTCAGTATCAATATTTACCTCAAGGGTATCAACCCCAAGGGTATCAACCTCAAGGGTATCAACCTCAAGGTCAAGGTCAACCCCGGTATCAGTATTTACCCCAAGGTTATCAACCTCAAGGTCAATACTCGAGTCAAGGTTATCAACCACCTCAAGGTCAGTCATATGTTCAAGGTATGGGAACTATGCCTTTCAGTTATCAATCTTATCCTCAATCCGGTTATGGATCTCAGTTTCCTCAACCTGTTACGGGTCAATACCCTTGGAATGATAGTGTGGGATCCATCACAAGGTCAACAGGTGTTGCAGCCAAGTATACAGTTGGTACCTCAAACTAGACAACCTATAGTTTCTGGTCCACCCCAGCAACCGCAACCTGTCCAGTCAAATGTTCAAACTTCTGTAACTTCAGTAGTTACTCAGCCGCCAATTGCACCTAGTACTCCATCTCAAACGGCTGCTGCAACTACCGCAACATCTACCGCACTTACTTCTGGAGTATCGACAGCTTCGGTTTCTACTGTCTCTGCAACCACTCCTCAGACATCTTTACCGTTGTCCGGATCTACGATTCAAACCACGGTCCAGATGCCCGTAGGGCAGCCTGGTTCAAGTACTGTTATAACAACTCAACCTCAATTTACCCACCAACAGTACCAGGGACAGTACCAATTCGGTCCTGCTGTCCAACAACCAGTTTACCAGTATCAACCGTATCCTGGGTACACTTATCAACAACCTCAACAACCCCAGTACGGTCCGGTTAATCCTGGTTTTCTAGGAGGATATAATATCCCTAATGCGATTCCTGTTCCTAGTTATCCTGGATATCCTCCTCTTGGGACTGGTCTTGTGACCTAGAGTTTTAGATATCCTAACTGGCAATTACCGTTTATTGTAACTTTGGATTTACCAGACTTGACGCGCCTAACGAACGATCCAATTCAATATCTTTCGTTCTGGCCGCCAATGCCAAATAAGTTGCCCAGTGATATACCCAAGTTCGAAGGTAAGTCTGGAGAAGATCCTTCCAATCACGTGATGACTTACCACCTCTGGTGTGCTTCCAATTCTATCTCGGATGATTCGATCCGCTTACGTCTTTTCCAGCGTACACTCATTGGTCTCGCGGCCAAGTGGTACATTGAGTTACCACGGGCCTCTTTTTACAATTTTAGCCAGTTAGCTACCTCGTTCCTAACTCATTTTCAGTTGCCAGTCAGATACGATAACGGCACAGAGCTATTAACTTCATTAAAACAGTCGACCTCCACTTATATTTCCGATCATATTCATGAATGGAGACGTCGAAGACGTTTAGTGAAAGTTTTTATCCCGGACCAAATCTTAGCTGAATGGTTTGTAAAATCATTATTACCGAAGATTACTGAAGATGTAGCTAAGGTCGGAGTAGTCACTGAGGAGCAAGTCATTGCTCAAGCCCAGTACCTTGACTTAGTTTACACTCAGTCGGGTACGTTGCACGAGAAGATCCCGGATCTTCCTAAGTCGAATCAAATTGCTGCTGCTCCTTCAGGGTCTCATGCTGCTGATGGCATGATTGGTACGGTGAATACTAAAAGTAAGAAGAAATCCTCAAAGAATTATTCTCGAATAATAACCTTACCGGACTCCCCGACAGGAGAGTCTTCTCCTGAAATTACTGCTGATATTCATGCTGTAGAGTCATCTACGGCTAAATCAAAAAACGGTGGTAAGAAGAAAGGCAAGAAGAAGGATAAAGCAGACAAGGCTCCAAAGGAGAAAAAAGAGAAGTCAGAATCTAACGACGAAAAGTGCAAACCTCGCTATCCTTATTTAATTTGTGAAGAAGATCATTTCACAAGAGATTTCCCTCATCGGGCAGAGGTTGTGAAAATCGTTAAGGGTTCCCCAACTCCTGCTGTTTTGAAAGATCCATTTCCGAAGAAAGAGAGTAAAATGATAGGTTCTTCCTCGAGTGCCAGTGAAGAGCCCATATTGATGATGTCTCATGTACGGATTGCGACTCGATCGCAAGATTATGGTAGTGAGAATCCTGTTGATGGTAAAGAAGCAGAATCTTCTCATTCTAATCCATCAACCTCAGCTCCCGGTTCCGATCCACTACAGATCGAGAAACCTAACCCAGACTTGATAATTAAACCACCCGCCAAGGGTATACTTCGAAAGTCTGCTTTCAACCCACATGCGAGAGCAGCTCAGAATTATAACATTGTTGAGGATTTAGCTGTTTCACCCTCAGCAATGTCGGCTTTGGAAGTGCTGCAATCATGCCCAACACAACGAAAATTACTCTTTTCGGCTATAGGAGCTGTTGATATTCAGGACCCGAACTTGATAATCTTTGATATAGAAAATAGTACACCACGTCTCCCTCATCAAATGGCTTTCCAGATTCTAGTGATAGTCAGAAACAGGCCTATTCATCGGACTGTAATTGATGAAGGAGCTTCTACGTGTATTATGTCGATTCAGTGTTGGAGATCGCTTGGTTCTCCTTCACTGAACTAATCCCTGACGATTCTTAAGGCATTTGATGGCCGTGGGTTCCATCCGTTTGGCATTCTACAGGATTTACCTATAGGGGTTGAAGGAAAAACCATTAGTCTGGATGTGGAGGTGGTTGATGCCCCTCTAGACTACAACCTTCTTTTGGGTCGCAGTTGGTCTTACGCTATGACAGGGGTTGTGTCATCGGTCTTCAGAGTTATAAAGTTCCCACATAATGGTAAGATCGTGACAATAGACCAGCTGGCTTACTTTTCATCCGACCCAGCCTCTTCAGAGAGTATCCGGCATGTCGGTAAAACGACTATCCCTTACAGGGATGTTGGTGTAGGATTGGTTAAAGATTCTGGTTTACTGGGAACTTTTCCTTTTCCTTCCATCAATGCAGACCCTTCATTCACATCCATTCATATGATTACTTCAGACAATATTATTTACGATGATCCTTGGATTGTCCCATCTGAATCTGAAATAGACTCCTTCGGTAATGCAATGCCTTTGAGTCCATATGAAATTTCTTATGAAGCCGTGAAGTCTTTTTCCGACTCCAGTTCAACCCAATTCGACCAAATGAATGTGGTCCGTGAGGAATCACTTTTCACATCAACCTCAGAATGGATAACGTTTCTTGAAGTCGTGTCATCTGATGAACAACTACGCGAAATCCTAAGTGTAGACGATCTACCATGGGAAGATCTTCATCATAGATCTTCGTTTTTACCTGAGACTGATGACTTTGGAAATGATTTTTCATCAATTTTTATAGTTGAATATGTCAAAGATGCTTAGAATCCCATGAAACATCATGATTCAGAGTTGAATTTGGGAAACATTTCCCAAACTATTTCCATCGACATTTCAGTTAAAACCGGAGTTATTGAAAACATTCATATAGGTGCCTCGTATACAGATAACGAAATTCAAACATACAAGGTCCTATTTCAACAATTCCGCGACGTGTTTTCCTGGTCCTATGAGGAAATGCCAGGAATTGATCCCTCCATTGTTGTTCATGAAATCAAGACCTACCCAGACACTAAACTCGTTCGGCAATGTCTGCGTCAGATACACCCTAGGAAAGCGGTTGCAATTAAAGCAGAAGTCGAGAAGCTGTTGAAAGCAGGTTTCATTTATTCGATCCCGTTAACGGATTGGGTATCGAATATTGTTCCGGTTAACAAGAAACAAGGAACAATAAGAATATGTATCGACTATAGGGATATAAATCGTGCTTGTCCAAAAGACAACTATCCTACACCCTATATCGATCAAATAATTGATGATTGTGCCGGCAGTGAAATATTTTCCTTTATGGACGGTTTTTCCGGTTACAACCAAATCAATATTCTACCTGCCGATCAACCAAAAACGGCTTTCATTTGTCCTTGGGGGACATTTGCTTATTGCAAATTACCTTTCGGACTTAAGAATGCTGGAGCCACTTTCCAACGGGCAATGTCTTACGCGTTTCACGACATCAAGCACATTGTGCAACCGTATCTCGATGATTTGCCTACTCATTCGTTACATCGAGCTGATCACCTTGTCTATTTACGCGCTATTTTTATGAGGTGTCGGCATTATCGAATTCGGTTGAACCCACACAAATGTGTCTTCTGCATAGAAGTGGGACGATTTCTAGGATTCGTCGTTTCAAAAGCCAGTATCCGCGTCGATCCCTCAAAGGTCGAAGCCATCATCAAATTACCTCCTCCTTTGAGTTTGCGCCAACTCCAAAGTTTGCAAGGGAAAGCAATTTTTTTACGTCGATTCATTCTTAACTACGCCGAGGTTACAAAGGGTTTCACCCAGTTGTTGAAACAAAATGCTCAATTTTCTTGGGATGAGATAGCTCAGAAATCTTTTGATGCACTTAAGCACGCGTTGACCCATGCACCGTTGCTGCATCCTCCCAACTACAACCAGGACTACTTTTTGTACCTCGCCTCCTCCCACTCCACCATTGGAATGGTCTTAGTTCAGGAAGATGAATTCGGAATGGAACATGTAATATATTATCTTAGCAGGATGTTAAATCCCACTGAGCTAAAATATTCGCATGTGGGGAAATTGGCCCTGGCAGCTGTGCATGCTGTCCAGCGTTTTCGTCATTACATTCTTCTCTGTAAAACTACAGTGATTTCGGATTGCAACCCTATGATCTATATTTTGACAAAACAATTGCTACGGGGCAACTCCAAATGGATTGTTATCCTGCAGGAGTTCGATTTGGAGTTTGAGAAGTCCAAGTCTAAGAAATCCTTAGTTTTTGCGGAATTGATGTGTGACTTCTCGCGTGCTGACACGGAAACTGTGGCAGAGGAACCCATTGCGGACGAATCTCTATTTCTTATCAGCACTTTAGATCTGTAGTATGGGGATATAATCATCTATCTCCAAACCCAATCCTTTCGGCCCGAAGCTTCAAAGTCGGAACACCGGAAAATTCGATTCCAGTCCCAACAATACAGAATTATTGGAGATACTCTTTATCGTCGTGGGGCAGATTTGGTTTTTCGTTGTTTCTTAACTCATGAAGAGGCAGAAAGGGTTTTGAATGAATGTCATTATGGAGCATGTGGCGGTCATATGTCTGGGTATGCCACAGCTCAGAAGGTGTTGCGTGCTGGCTATTTCTAGCCGTCCATGTTTAAAGATTGTATCATTGCAGTCCGAAAATGCCACAACTGTCAAGTGTTTGATCGAAAGATGCGCGCACCACCTGCTCCTCTCCACCCTATAATTGCCGTTGGTCCTTTTGCTAAATAGGGTATTGATTTTATTACTTGTAACCCTCACTCGGCCGGGGGGCATGCGTATATCATCCTTGCGGTTGATTATTTTACTAAATGGGCCGAGGCGATGCCTACATTTGAGGCAAGCGACAAAACAGCAGCGATTTTCGTATTCAAACATATTATTGCTAGGTTTGGTGTCCCACAAGTGATCATCACTAACCATGGGCACCATTTTTGAAACATTATGATGACATAACTCACAAGCCAGCTTGGTTTACGCCATGATAGTTCTACTCCTTATTATCCTCAAGCAAACGGTTTGGTTGAATCCATCAACAAAGTTCTCGTTATCATGATCCGATGAATCATTGGTATTCATTGGTCGAATTGGCACAACATTTTATTCTCAGCGCTTTGGACGTATCGAACCTCAGTAAAAACATCAACAGGGTTCACTCCTTTCCAACTAGTTTATGGTTTGGAAGCAGTGTTGCCAATTGAATGCGAAATCCCATCACTTCAAATGGCTATCGAATTACTCCCAGCTACTTTTGAAGAGGAGAAGCGTCTGTTATACTTAGCTAAATTAGATGAGACTCGACGTGATGCTGCTTTGGCAATCGAGACTCACGCAAAAAGGATGAAAGCTCAGTATGACCGTAACGTGACCCCTCATAATTTTTCGGAAGGAGACCTAGTGCTATTATATGATCAAGCTAATGATAAATTAGGTGCTAGAAAATTCGTTCCCATGTGGCATGGACCCTACATTGTCAAGCGAAAGCTGGCAAAAGGGGCCTATGAGCTGGTAGATTTTGATGGGGACTCTTTGGGTAAGCCCAGAAATGGACTTTACCTAAAGAGGTATTATGCTTAAATGGTGGGTATGGAGATTCAGTTAGTTTTGGTTAGGTTAATTTTCTTTCTAGTTGGAGTGTTTGTTTAGTTGAGGCTGTGTGCTTAGTTTAAAGAGTGTGTTTTTGTCGTTATTCTGGCTTATCTTGGTTTTACTCTTGATATTGCAGATGTCGACGCCTCTCCAAACGTACATTGGATTTGCTGATGGTGCTTGTCGTAGTACATGGAATATCTCTTCCGCAGCTTTGGTCATCTATTCTCCCTCTGACGAGTTAGTTTCTATGCATGGGGTGAGCCTCGGTCAAACAACAAACAACATTGCAAAATACAATGCAGTGATTGAGTTATTATCTGAATCTATTTCATTTGGGATTCGGAGTTTGATAGTGAGGTTAGATTCTGAACTCGTTGTATTACAGCTTAATAGAGTCTATGCCATTAGAAATCTAGTGTTATTAAGATTGTTTTTGAGGGTGCATCTCTTGGAACGTGAATTTGATTACATTGAATATCAACATATTCCAAGGTCTTTAAATACATTAGCAGATGCAATGGCATCTCGAATGTTAAATAGACATTTGTAACAATCATAAATGTAAATTTATAAACATTTCATCACACATGTTTAACAAAATAAGCCGGTAATAATGATATATATAGATAGGAGTGTGTCAAAAATATACATCGTCTTCGATCATAGGTTGAAAAACACCTTATGATCGGCAAAAATGATAAGTACAAAAAACCAAAAATGTCATATGTGTCTACAAAAGTGACTAGCCAATCACTGGTGGTGCTCTCTATACGAGACCACTGCCCGCGCTACCCTACACAGGAACCTTCTGAAAGGTCCTGGGACTGCGACCACGTAGCGCTGAAGTCGGATAGGAATGTCATCTATAGTAGTCTCTGGTATATCCGCCGTCAGACGCTCTAGATCCTGTTCCAGCTCGGCTAAGGTCTCTGCGGCCGCATCCTGTGGGGCTGGTGCTGGTACAGCTGGTACTCTCCTCTCAAAAGCCCGCAGGTTGGCCGGACGCCGTGGACCTACATCTGCATTTTGAAAATTTGTGCTGTCAGTTTTAAGGCGATATATAAAAAACAAAAAACAAAAAATACATAATTTAAAAACTTGTGAAGAATGAAATACCTCTGTCGTCCCATTGTTCTCCCTGTGGAAGAACCATGTCCGGATCATTGCGAAAATCCATTCCGGCATACAGAAAATCCTGAATCGCAAAGACCTGGCCCTCTAGCCAGTGAAAGTAACCATCAGGAAATCGAACAACTGCTGCTCCCTCATCAGGATGTCGGGCCATTACCGCAACCCATCTCGTCAACTTAGGCTCTCGAGGAGGCCCAACTGGAACTGTAAGATGTTGGGGGATCAACATTGGAACTCTCTCTAGGGCAAAGCTCACAACTAAAGGCCCATATCCAAAGGTATTCAGTTGTCCTCTCTTTGCCCTGGTTAGTTTGTTGGCCAACACAGCATCGCACCAGTTGAAAATGGTGCCTTGGAAGCAATCTATAGCCATCCGCATTTGGGACCTAGTGGCATGGTGCAAAGCGGCCGCCCGCAAAGTTTGGTAACAGTAAAGGCTATCACCATAAGTTCAGGTCGGGATATGTATTTGATTTCTATCCCCTTCTCCTGGTTTTGATTGTTCCACCACTCTAGCCAGAGACTAGCAAGGGATTGGCCACCCGGCATAGTCCCGAATAGAGAGAGTTGCTCGCCCCTGTTAGGCAAGCCAGTGAGAAAGTATATGTCGGAGGACTCTATCTTGAGCTGGTTTTCTCCGATGTGAAAACATTGATCCTGAATATTCCACCTTTCAACCAGCCACTCTAAGAATGGCACCTGGGCCCTCATGCCAGGTATGGCCCAGTATTTATAGAGTTTGCATGTCTTTAACGCATCAATAGAAGGTTGATGACCTATTGTGGCCAAATCAATGTCCTCGTGTTCTCTTTCACGCCAATCAAGCATGGTGTGCACCCTGCACATCATAAAACATCTGTTAGAGTCCATAAAATTTTAAAATTTTGGTCCATTTTGGAGAAATGAGGGTTTCAAAATGCGTTTTGCGGGGTACGCACCTCGGCTTTTAGGAATAGAGCGTCTGGACGCAGCTTCCCTTAAGGCCAGGTGCGTACGCCCGGTATTTTCCCCATTCAGAAAATATCTGGGTACGCAGGTCAGCAGTGCATGACCTGCGTACCCCGAAGGGTGCATCTTGAAACCCCAAGACCTCCAAAAAATCAAATAAAAACCTAAAAATGAATTTTAAACGGATGGAAAGCAAGAGAAGGATGTTGTAAAATACCTGATGAGACGGCGTTCGGTTCTGGAGGTCGGATTCTCCGCAATATCCACAGGAAGTTTCTTGTCAAAAGCCCTTTTCTCAACCTCAATAGTGAAATGGTAAAAATGACATGGTAGAAGGTCTTTTTATAGGTTTTTTGGATGAATGAATGCTAAGTTTGTTTATTTTTCACCATGAAAGGACATTTTTCAATGTATTTTTACCCATCTTAAACAGGTATGAGTAATGTGTCGTTTTTATGCAGGACAAAAGGACTTTAGAGTAAAATCATCATTTTTCACGAACCAAAACATCAGAGTCATCTTTTAAGCTCTTTTCTGACTCCTAAAATATGAAAAGATTGCCGAGCGTTTCTTTTGCACTCGTTAAAACGGAACTAAAAGACGGTCCCCTTATAGCTCTTTTCTAACCGTAAAAACAGGAAAAGATTGCCGGGTTTTTGTCGTTTCAAACTCGATACGGAAATAAAACGACGTGTCCTTGATCGCTTTTTACTTTTTAGGTCAGAGACACTAATCATGAAAGTACTCCTTGGTCGCAAGATCAAGTGGTTCTCTCAGGTATTATTTTATACTTTTTCGGGCTTGGGAGACACAAATTTACGAAAAATTTCACCGTGGAGTCTTCTTTAGTTTTTTTTCAGACTCTCTAAAAATGAAAAACGCCGAGTTTCTCCTATACTGGACTCGTTAAAATTTCATAGTAAAGGACCTGTTCGATTACAAACAGGAACGGACCACTCCTTCTTAGGGTCTGAATCTAAACTAAGTTGGACTCATCCGAAGGATGAGCTTATAATCAAGCATATGTTATCCTCCTCAAGCTTGTTAAAAATAAAGAGGTACTTGCCAGAAATGGTGGGGGAAAAGAGAGAAGAATGAGCCAATTTTTCATCCTTTGTTACAGAAGAACCTTATCACCGCTCTTGAACACGACACTTTCCGTTTTCCTGGGTTGGGAAATCCTTTGCCTTAAAATTTGATCAAACCACTTTGAAAGTCTTCAACTATTTCCGGGTATTAACTTTGGGTCAATCGTCACTGAACCATTTTTCGTGTCGTTATGTGTTCAAGAGGTCTCTGCAAATAAACCATTCATATGCAAAATACTTGTCATCCATTTGACCATCCCTGAGTCAGTCCTTACAGCAACATTTCTTCAACTTGAATGATGATTTTGTGTTGTGGGCTTGCCTGCAACGAGTCACTTTCCATCGACATCAGCACATTATCTAGAAAGATGACTTAGAAATCGACAGTACCTTGAAGTCTGCATGCATCAATGGCAGGTTTCTCGCCTTTGACGACAGTTTACATCATTGACTTTCGATCAAAGGATTCCGTGACGTGTTCGACATCAACTCATCTATTCACATTTCATGGATTGTACTGGGTACTTTGAGAACCACTGACATCACTGGTGGTCTCTCTCACACTTGTTAACGGTTTACATCATTGACTGGTAATCAAGTGGTTTCTACCATGCTCGACATCAACTCATTTATTCGCATGGATAGAATCGTACCAATTCGGGAAGTAGAAATGAAGACCCTGGATCTAGTTTCCACCATCCAGGCTGCGAGGAGTTTTGTATTCATTATACAGTAGACTAATCATAAACAGATGGCTGCGTCCATACTGTGTCTACAAAAGTCTATGATTTTAATGTACTGCAAAATCATTCTTGTATCAGAGCAGTAGTTAGATTATTAGTTAAAGTTTTCAATCTGAGTATGGGAATGCCTACCTCAGCGATGATATCATCTTATATATGTATTTTGTGTTGAAAAATTGCAGGTTCTGACCGAGTCCTCCACAAGATACTCCTTGAAATGATAAAGTACTTCACCCGTCCTAGACCATAAAAACCCTAATCTACTACAGGCTTTGCACTTTAGGGGGCAATCTGTTACACTAAAAAGTGTCACCATGACTATTTGCAGTTAGTATGGCTCCATCCACTGTCATACTATCCTCCTTGGCAAGTCTCATGCCTCTGCTTTCCATGTCAAACTTCAAGAAAGAGAGAAAAGTCATTTAAAAGTCAATTATCTCTGGTACGCAGTTTCTCTTAGGCTCACCTGCAGGTACGCAACCCAAGTTCACAAAACCTGCGTACTTGTACGCTCTGTATCTAAAGGGATGGGTGCGTACTCTTGTAAAGGTCAAAAGGCGCAAGTTTCACTTCAAAAAAGTTACTTGTGGTCATTTCTAGAGTCTTCTAGAAGTATGTTTGACGTGTATGAAGCTCCTCCAGATGGTTCATGTACCCCTACCAAAGAGGAACTTATCCCATCAATAGGGGAGCTATCCCATCCAAAGAGGGACTTATCCCATTGATGGTGGACCTGAATAACTTCCTCTAGAGCACTATAAATACAGGCATTGGGCCAAAGGGAGGAGAGGTTGGAAGCTGAACATTCCTAAGGGTAGATTCTGCTGGAATTAGGACTTCCTTGTAGAAGCTTGTGAGGAGAGATTACCCTCTTTACTTGTTTCCATTGGGAGGTGGGTGAGCTGATCAGAGTAAGGGAGAACTCTTGTGGAACCTTGGAGGAGCTTGCACAACACCAAGGCTCAGGTTGTAATGGTTCCTTTTGTTACCTTATAATACAAATTAGTCCATTCTTCTCAACAATTTGTTATTAATGAGTTGCTTCATGTACTCCTTGGTCTACATGTTAAATATGTTTTATTTTATGTGATATTCAGGTGCTATTTAATCGTTTGATTGTTGGTGAATGCAGGTTTCGAAGGGAAGGAGGAGCTCATCTAGATCAACGAATCTGGACTACTACAACAACGTTGGATTATAGGTAGGATCTAAACACTTGATTTCTCATATTGTAAAAGCATATTTAGGGAAGGATTGCTCTTATTTGTCTTGTTTGTCATTAGAGAGTCTTAGGCTTTCTAGAAAGGTTGGTTGTGTCCGCACTAACGACTCTTTCTGCGTGACAATAAAGTTGAGCATGGGAATGCCCGCCTCAGCTAGATCATGAAAATATTATGAAGATAATGTATTTTATTGTATCTTATTAGAGGTCTCCTCCTAGCTTGAAAGAAATTTGGATCCTCATAATAAAGCGTTTCACCCGACATCAAAAGATTAACGACCTCATGCTTTAGGGGGCAAATGTTATAGACATTTTTGGGCACTACAACCCCAAGCATGAAATGTCCATAAACCAAGGGCTCCTAAGTCCCTAAAAGTGTTGTTCTAACCCCTAAAGGAACAAGGTCAACTGATTACAACTTCTCCCCGAAGTTCTCCATGAAAAAACTACTCAAAACTGGTCAAAACAGGATCATTTCAGCTGCTCCATAGGCAAAGTGCATTGCATATCACCTAAACACATTGTGTGGGTGCGTTGCATTTCAAAAATTCCTTCTATGGGGTGCGATGGGCGAGAAGTGACAAATGGCAGTGTCATTCTGCGAGGTGGAGAGGCATGGAAACTTCCAGAAACTTCTCCTGTGACACTTGCCTCTGTGAATTCGACCAAGGATGAGTAAGAGATCATCAATCTCAAAGTGGAAGCAAGAACTATCAGAGGGAACACACTAATCAAATCACAAGCTGACTCATCTCCCTTACAGATATCTATATATGGATCCCTCATCCCAGAGATCCAGAGGCTGGAATTTTGCATATTGTAAGGAATTGTTGTTGGTTTCTTGAGACAACATCAGATTGTTGGGTGATCTAAGCTTTGTATGAGGTGAAGAGGGGCTTCCTTGCTGAGAGGATGATGTTGGGTCAGAACAACTGGTTGTAACTCCCCTTGGCTCTTTCTTGTTTATCAATAATAGCTATTCAAGTTTTCCTCCATACTCTTGTGTCATTCATGTTTGTTGCATTTGTATGGTCAATTTACATCTGATCCTAGATTGTTTATGATTATAGATCCATGTTCTTGTATAGTGCTACGCTACTGTGATCTTACAGGTACTTGGTGAAGCTGGGCGTGCAAGGGAATAAGTAGCGAAAGACTATCAAGAGAGAGAGGAATCGAACTAGGAGATTAGCGCAAGACAGAGGTTGGTCTTCTTTGTTCTTCTCTCATCTATACTTCATAAAGGAAAAATGAAAGCAACTTTACTCTGTTTGTTTCTAAGGTAGCTATCACACCTTAGTGGGATAAGCAGTTCTGTGTAGACACTTTTCCCTGTAACACCTATTTATTGATATTTCGAGTTTTAGTAGTACTTTTGGGATCTAAAAAAGTTGTTTTGTTCCATTTAAAAGAAAAATCTCATAAAACTTTTCTTTTTTTTTTCTTTTTCCAAGTTTTTGGTTTTTGGTTTCTTTTGTTTTAGTGTTGAAATGCGAATTGAGATATTTTGCGATTTGTTCTGCTTGCTATGAAGGGAGATCTGTGTTCAAATTTTTTCCCTCTTCATTTGAAGTTGGCTTATTGTCTTTGTTGTCACTCAGATTTTCCTTAGAAGTTATTAAAAGAAGGAAAGCTTCCGAGGTGACCACAAACCAACTTTTAGACTCGGGTGCTAATGTTGGATGATGAATGCATTTTCGGAAACATTTACTTAATGCATTTTCTTTTTCCATGGTCATATTAACTTTTAATTCTTATTATTTAACCCCCAAAACAAATTACCCTTTCTCGTATTATTAATAAAAATCCCAAAATAAATAAATATCCCATCCCTATGGTTTGAAAAAAAACCATAAATAAAGTTAATTAAATTGGATTAATTAATTGAATCATGATTAATTAAGACCCAAACCCCTCGTTGCATTAAGAAAGGGATTAATTAATAACCTCTCTGCCAGTACCGTCATCCCTGATATAATTAAGTCATTTTAATTATTTTAATTATGCAGCGGCCCCCCTTCATTAACTCCCTAACACTTTCCGTTGTCGACCGCCATTCGATCTGCCCTCCCTCATCCAATGACTTGCACTCATATCGCGCGAGCCTTTGGGTCAAACGTTAACCACGTGATGAGAGTTGTTTTGACTTTTCTCCAATGCTACACGTCATCCCATTTCTGGCATCGCACGACCCTCTACCAAAACCACCAACCTCCCAAAAGTTGTGCGATGAAAACCATTGCTACTCCCACTTACAGCTTTCGATAAATGACAAGGTGTCCCATCAGTCAGTTAACTCCAACTATTATTTTCCATTCACCCACCAAATTCCAAATATTCATTGAATTTATACATAAAACAAAAATATTCATGGTTTTCTCTTTTTACCGAAAAATGAAAGTTATGCTTCCATGCATGCACAAAGTATGTCCAGACCAGCAAATTATTCCCAAATGCCAACCACTATCAGTTGTTGAACTACGGGCCACTGTAGACTACTGTGTGCACCCTACAAAACCTTCACCATAGCCATTTGTCTTGGGAGTTAATCAAAAATAGGTATTTACCGCATTTCCTTCTTAGAAACCCTGTTTTTGTACTGCACTTCCACTAAATTACTCTAAACTCAAATAATTCAGTACAATTAAGTTGTTTCCCAATCCCAAGACTTCCCCAAGCACCTGTTTTATCTGAAGTCCTTGAAAACCCCAACTTTCTTCCTTGATACATAAGAACCAAGGATGGAATCTCTTGTCGCCCTAAATGTCACACCAATCACTCCTCCCCACTGGGATTTGGACTACCTTCCCTTGGTCGATAAATATTTTCAAATTAAGGACCTTACTTTTGATGAAACCCCCTTGACACTATACTGCAGGTATCGTGAAAATTATCTCCACAATGCTGATAAAATAGGTATTTGGGAGTCCAACCTCCCTAAATATCAGTTCCCAACTATCCATATTTTCCCATATATTGTCCACCAATGCCATGCAAATTACAACCCCAATGTCAGAGATCTAATGTCCCTAACCAAGAATTCCTTTGCACCATTACAGCTGAGTCTATAAATGAAATTTTGCAATTATAGCCTGGCTAGAACCTCACTCCCCTCTCCATTGTTGATCTACTTGATAAATCTTCAAATTTGTCCAGTTCTGAAATCAACCAAGTCAGTCATACTTTCATTGAATAACAATACATATCAAAAGACCCCCCTCCCTACATGACATGTGCTTTTACTAGTCTAGGCAGGGATATTATCACCATGTTTGCTTGCATTATGGGTTTTACCAATAGTGAGTATGTATATGAAATGAAATTTGCCTACATGACTATTTTTACCCTTGACTAACCTCCTGCATGCAAATATGACTATGCTGCATTCATTGCTGATAAGTTGCATGACCAATTCATGCGATTAGAGAATGAGAGGGTATTTAAATATTCTTTAGTCTTGTATCATCTTTTCCTTTACTACCAAGCTGATAAATTCCCTTTCTCTATACAAAATCTTGACACCAGAGGGAACCCTAGGTCAGTCATCTTTTGGACTTCCATTTTTCATTATTCTCATTCTTCTCCTCATCCTTATACACATTTTATTGATCAATTTGTGCATCCAGTAACTACTATGTTGATAGGAAGTCCCCCTCCTAGAATCAGTGATGATATTAAGAGAATTCTTCAATTATCCAAGCAATACAAGGTTGGTGACTGGTACTTGTACTAGAACCATACCGAGATCAAGATTTATGGGTGTGAGATGACTCCCTTTAAACTACCTAAATACGTCCCCATGATATTATTTTCCCTAGAGTACTATAGGAAAATGATAAATTCTAATGAAATCCACTTTATGAAAGCCAAGAAGAAAGATCAGTTAAGGATAAAGGATCACCTAGGCCCATTTATTTGAAACAACAGGAGAGTAGGGAAAGAGGCAGAGGAAATCCTTGAGAGAATGAGATTGGAAAAGAGTTTCATCTAGCCTTATGATCCTCATAGCTTCATCTGTGACAGAATGTAGAAGCATAAGCTATCCCCCTACATCAATCATAGTATTCCAGAGATTGAACAGTATGAAAATCAAAATGAGTTGGTAGAGGTAACACTAATAGAACAAGATAGTACACAAGTTGAAGTAGAAAATGTTATGAAAGATTTGGAAAGACAACTTGATCTGGATTCCTTTGTACAAGTGCCTGGAGAATCTTCACAGAGACCAACGCAGGAGCATAGTGCACAAACATCAAAACAACTAGATACCTCGGGAAAGAGGAAAGATTCAGGATCACAGAGCATTTCTGAGGAGTTGACCCAAACCGATACAAACATGAGCAACCCTCAAGTATTGCAGACTCCTCTTAATGAGGAGCGAATTCAAACAAGAAGTAGAAATGAGACAAGACCCTCTATAGTGCCATTGGACCAGGTATATGTGAAAAGGCAGAGATTGAATCCTCTATCTGAGCAGGAATATGAAGAGACAAGAAGTGACACAGTGCAGACAACACTAGCAGGGGAGACACCATCTACCTCTCAAACACAAGCACTAAACAGGCAGCCAAGTGTAGAAGTGTCATCACTAAGGACAATTTCAAAGAAAAGCCAGGATTTGAAAGAAAAGTAGAAAGAGATTAAGGCTAGGAATGAATAGCTCAAAGCTCTAACCTATGCCAAATATCTAAAAATGGCTCCTACAAATCAGACAAGGTTGATGTCAACCTTTGACATCAAAGAGGGAAAGATGCAGATGATCTTTTTGAAGCCAACAGTACAACATCCAAAGTCCATGGTTGATTATTTTAAAACAAATTTTGAAGTTCTTGCCAAAGACATCCACCCAATTGATCATACTGAGCTCCATAATCAAACGGGTGAGATGGTCTATTCCACATTAACCCGTAAAGCCATCATTGCACATTAGTTGCAGAATTCTCTGAGTAATACTACGACACAGTTACAGTTCGAAAAAGCCTCTTCTCATGCTAAGGACACAAGGATAAAATCACTAGAAGATCTAGTGATTGAGTGGGGACATGATCCCAAAGATGTTAAAGTAGTTGAAAGTTTGATAAAGAGAAAGAATGATGACATTTTTGCACTCGGGAAACAACTCAAAATCTCTCCCCTCATACATCCACAAACTTCAGAAGTAATTGAGAAGCAAAACATGGAAGAATTTATTGACTTGATTCTTAAGTTTAATGAGCAGCTGAAAGAAACAGAACAAGAAATAGAAAATGTTTTGCAGTCCAATTAGGGTGAGTTGGACACCATGCCTCAGACTCTAATACCCATAATTTCTAAAGTAGTTGCATCTACTATTACAGCATCTTTGGCACCCAACATTCCTCCAACAACATCTCTACTAGTAACAACAACAACAAGTACATCAGAAGCAACAATAACTTCAACAAAGCAAACAGAGTACTTAATAAAGTCCATGGAGGAAATGAAAATCCAAGCAACTGAAATAAAGAAACTGAAAGAACTTTTTACGAGCTTGGAAAACAAGTGTGAAATATCATAGATCAATTACACTGAAGAGGAGGGAAAGAATAGAAGGTTGAATGAAACAATTGGGACATTAGAGAAGGACTTAACATTGGAAAAATCCTTTAAGAGACATTAGAGAGATTTTATGGACCAATATCATTGATTCCATCAATGATATTTGGTCTTCCATTCACATCATTTTTTAGTAGACTGAGTTAGTTAAACTAGCTAGAGAGGCTATACAAAAGACCAAGGAAGAATTGGGGGAGAAACCTAAAGAGGCAACCCAATTAATCAACTTCTTGAATAGACAAAAAAGGCAACAGCTGGAAAAATGGGATATCGAAGATTGAACTGGTACTATCCTTGAAATTAAGAAAGTTCTCACTAAAAATAACTTAATGCTTAACCTGGAAATAAGATGTCAAAGTATTCAAGAGGACATGAATGATTTTATGGTACAATATGACATTCTTAAGGATAAAGGACTTCCAAGCCCACTAGTCATAAATGACAAACTCATGACTCATGATGACTACATTGATAAACTACACAAACAAACCAGAAGTCATGCCATCTCTTCCATAGTGAAAGCACTACCTACAAGGAAAGTGTTTTATGATGGTTTGGAAAATCTTTTGTATATTGAGCATGAAGTTAAGAACCTGTTCACAGTCCAGCCTAATTTTTCAAAATACATTGAAGCTGATGAAGTGTACAGGAAATTGATCAGGATGAAGATACCAAAAGAGGAATGGTGGACCAATATGCTAGATATCCTATAATTTACTATGGTAACTCTGAGGTAAATAGAAAATATTTACTAAGGTAAAGTCTGGTAAATAGGTAAAGAGTATCAGTAGGGAAAAGTAAGCAAGGATCCAGCACACAATTACTAAAGCAACAACAAGAGGAAAATTCGAGTTTCAACCTCCAGCTCTTCCATAAATAAAGGGACAACAACAATCAGTTTTACATCTGTCTCTATATTTTTGTAAAAGATATTTTGTATTCCCTAGAATAAATCTCATGTAGTTATGAGATATTTTTGATGTAATTTTTGTATAAATACTTCTCCATTTGAAGTATTGAGGGTGGATTCTATAACATCTCTGTAAATCTATGCTATCAAGTTGAGAAAGCTTTTGTACTCAAATCTGGATTTTTGCTGGAAAAGGAATGAAACTTGAGGACATTTCATCAAATTCTCGTGCAGTATAATTGCAAATAAGTATTCTATCCTTGTGATTTTATATGTTTTCAATATGTTTCAATGTTTCATGCATCTGAAATCTAAATGGTAAAATAGTCAAAGTATATCAGAATTAGCTTTATTGCTCTCTGCTATCAACAGTCTGCCATTTATATTTTTCCTTTTAAACTATTTTGATAAAGGAATTGTTAATTTCTCCTCTGTCCCTGTAGTTTTTCTCTAATAATTCCCTAGTATAGCATTCTTAATTACCCTCTACTAGTTGACCTATCTTCTTTTCCTCTTTCTAATTCTAACTTGAGGATTCTTGATTGCCCTCTAGTTTTGAGCAGAAATATCACCCATTCAATACCCAAAGTTTGTTTTTACTCTATTATCCTGCCTCCTGAACTCATACCTCAGTAATTTGACTTAATCGAGTGAATTATCCCTGACTAACTCCATAGCCCAATGGTCTAAATCCTAGTTTGTCCATTTGTTTCAGAACTCCACCACTCTCAAACAAAACATCCTCCTCGAACATTAATACTAGCCTAAAATATTTTCAAACATAGCTAAATCATAAAGAGAGAGCCCTCTCTGGACTTAGGTGGGCTAGCACATGAGTCTAAAAGCTAGTTTGTGGTTACCTCATATCCTTTCCTTCTTCTAATAACTTCTAAGGAAAATCAGAGCGATAACATAGTGGTGACTCCACTGGGGAGAACTAATCCTCAGTCGAAAAAAACCTTTAAGAAACTCAAAAGTTTGATTTAAAGAATATTAAAGGATTTTTTAGAAGTTATTTTGAACATCTATAAAATAACAACATTGAAAAACTTGAAATCTGGCTTCAAGAAGAACTCATTACACCAAGGCTAACCTTGATCCAAATCCTCCCCTTGTGCTTGAAAATCCTAACCTGATTCCAAGAATCATTAGAAGGCAAGAAAGTTCATTAAGTCCTAGACCTTTGTTCAGATCTCAATCATGTCCCGTTCAGTGGCTTTTCCTAGAAGATCTTTCTTTTGACGAACACTTTGAACTCTCTCTATTTAGAACCATATCTGATAGTGAACTATTGGACTTAGTCCAAGATCTAGAATTCCTCAGAGAACTTGAAACCCAACGAGCCAATTTGTCAATTGATCGATATTTGTAGAATTCCACTCAGTTATCTTTTACCACCAATAGAACACCTGAACTTTCTAAGACTACTTCTCTTTCTGTTAGTTCATCATTATTCCCTCACTCATCTAAAATCCATTCCACTCCTCCCTTCATCCCTTCACTTCCTCTTCAATCAATCATCACTCAACACCCTACCACTACCTCTAGTTCTTCTTCCACAACCCAGACACCACCTGTTACCCCAACTCCTGCCCAACCTACAATCATGGCCAATAGATATGCTCTCCTTATGTTTCATGTTGCCCTAGGTGCTATGCCATAGGATTATCAGAGTAAAATTACTACTTTTGATGGCACTGGGACCTACACAACTCAGCAACATACTAGGGAAATGAAAAACTACTTTGAACTTCATGAGATTAACAAAACAGATGTCCAAATGAGAATTTTCATCCAAAGTCTAGTTGGAGAAGTTAGAACCTAGTTTAGATCTTTAGCTCCCCAAAGCATATACAGTTTAAGAATCCTTTACCAACAATTCTTGAATAGGTGGGAGAAAAATAAGGACCCCCTTTAGATTTTATCTGAATATGAGAACCTTAAAACGGGACCTCATGAAACTATTTAGGACTATTGCACTAGGTTCAATAGTGTTTATATTCCCATTCCAGTTGACCTTAGGCCCCCACTAGGCTTAGCCCTGATTAAATTTCCTGATGGATTTGATTTAGATATGGCTTTCCAGTTAAGAGAGAGGAAGAAATGCATAGTGTGGTAGTAAGTGTTGAGGCTAACCTACTTTCCAAAAGATCCAAAGCTAGAAATGAAAGAAGAATATCTGTAAAAGATGAAAGTACACCCTTTGAAAAAAAGCTTGATGATATTGTCAAAGGAATGGACAAATTGTTGGACAGAGTTGAAATTATCGAAAGGAAATATCCTTGGGTGGCCAATAGGCTAATTCAGGGAGAAATCCTAACTTTAGGAAAAATCAGAACCAAAATGTGGGAAAAAACATTCCTGATCAAAGTATTAGGCCACCTTTCCAAGAAAACTATTCAGAGGCCTCCAATTCAGAAGAACCTGAACCAGACACTCAAATAAATTTAATGGGTCTAGATGATGAGGAATATGTCTTCCTAACTCAGGATTACCAAGAGTCCCACATGCTGCAACAATTCAAAACCCAAGTAGGAGAGTCATTTGATTTCAGACATGGATATGACTCTGCTATTTTTGAGGTTCATAAGCAGTGTAACTTAAGAAGCAGAAAAAGTATCGATGTCCCAGAAATAATCCAGAAAATAGGTCCTAATCAACCTAAAAAGGGTAAAATAGTTCCAGTGATAAAGACACTTCAGATCCTTTCAAGAACAAATCAAAACCCCTCCAACCCCACCATAGAAGACGTTTTTGATAATCAACCCAACAATGAACAACCTTCCACTTCACTTCCCTCCAAGGAAATAGTGGAAGAGTCTCCAAAGATCGGATTAGAAAAATTAGCAAAGAATGTCCCAAATCCTAAAAGAGAAGAAAACATAGAAAACATTGCTGCTAGAAATCCAAAAGCTCAAACAAATAAAGTAATCCTACCCTTTAATCTTGGAGCAGAGGTAGCCAATCTTAAAATTTCAATTCCTTTGGTAGAATGGGTAAAACATGATATTTATATGCCTCAGATAAAAAAATCATTAAAAATCATTGAAAATTCAGACTCTATAAATCTCTTTGATGACCAGCCTGAGTTGATTTTTGGCCCTGAAGAAAATGGGAAACCAATGGAAGGAGGGATACCACCTTTCTATGTCAGTCTCAATATCCATGATAAGATTTTGCATAATGCCATGTTTGACTCTGGTGCCTCACATAATCTCATGCCCAAGTCTGCTATGGAGAAACTTAACTTAGACATCACTAGACCCTATAGGGATTTATTTTCCTTTGATTCCAGTCAAGTGAGGTGTTTAGGACTTATAAAGGATTTATGTGTTTTTTTGGTTCAGTACCCTACCAAAACTATACTGATGGACATAGTGGTAGAAAACATTCCACCCAAGTATGGCATGCTATTGTCCAGATCCTCGGGCGCCAAACTTCAGGGGTCTCTATAATTAGACATGTCATATGCTACCATATCTATTTTTGGACAACCAAGGAAGCTATATAGAGAAACTTTAATGAAGTATGTAGTGAGTAGTCAAGAGAAGCCTCAAAAATTTCCCATTTACTCAGTGCATTTTGATATGGATTCCTTTATTCTCTATAATGCAAAAACTGATTTAGATGATGGTCCAAATGGTAGAGCAATAGAACCAAAAGAAATTGTAAAAGAAAAGTCAACTATCCAAATTCAAGATATATTAGATGAAAAAGAAAATCCAGATACCTTAGCTAAGAAAGATCTCATTACTCCCAATATAAATTATGAACATGAAATCCTATGGCATTTAGCATTTGATGGTTCAATAAACAAAGTACGTGCAGGTGCAGGGGTGTGGATCTATAACTTAGAAAATGATCATGCAGAAGGACACACCTATAGGTTAAATTTCAAATGCACCAACAATATGGTAGAATATGAAGCAACCTACTAGGCCTCAAGCTAGTCAAAGGATTAAGAGCTATAAGGGTATCAATCATGGGAGATTTTGAACTAATAGTTAAAAAAATTAATGGAGTTTACATAACCAGAGACCCTAGATTAGGAATTTATAGAGGTTTAGTTGTAGAAATCCTTACCACTTCTTTAGAAACCAAGCTTTCAACTATTCCTAGAAAACATAACATGCAAGCTCATAGCTTGGCTATGTTTGCTAGCACCAACAAATTTCCTTTCCAACCCAATCACCAATATATTGCTGAGGTTAGGCATAGGCCAACTATACCTGAAAATCTTATGAAATAGCAAGTTTTTGAAAACAATAAGTAGATTAATCACTTTTTGACATTGGATGAAGAATTTGCTAGCATTAATATAGATGTAGACATAGTTTCAGATTTTGATCACACTAATGAGTTAGACATTAAAAAATTGGAAGAAAACTCAATAAACGTGCTTCACCCTACTAAATTCATGAAAACAAGTATTCAAGACTTAAAGCAAATGGATATTGATGAAATAATTGATGATGAACTGAAGTCATAAATCCCAAAGATAACCAATTACCCAAGGGATTAACTCCTTTGGAGGACTTATTTAACTCAAATGATATTCCTAAAAAGCCTAAGATGGAGCCCTTGAAAGTAGACATTGAAGAATGCAACATAGGAACTCAAGAGAATCCTAAACTGATAAAATTGTCCAAATCATTACCCCCTGAGGAAAAACTGAAATATATGAAGCTAATGAAAGAAATTCCAGGATGTTTTTACCTGGAGTTACGAAGACTTAAAATCCTATGATACCAATATTATACAAAACACTATCCCCTTGAAAGAAGATAAGAAACCTTTTAGGAAAAAGCTAAGAAGAATTAATCTTGTTTTATTACCTTCCATTGAAAAGGAGATCAAAAGCAGGAATCATTGCCCCCATTAGGTTTTTAGATTGGGTGTCTAATCTTGTCCCTATAAGAAAGAAAACAGGAGAAATTAGACAGTGCATTGACCTTAGAAATTTGAACAAAGTCTCACACAAAGACAAATATCCCTTACCTAAAATGGATCACATACTATAAAGGGTGGTAGGTTCTACAAGGATTTCACTTTTAGATGGATTCTCAGGTTACAACCAAATTTTAGTCCATCTTGATGATCAAGCAAAAACTGCATTCACAACACCATGGGGCACCTTCATGTATGTCCAAATTCCCTTTGGATTGAAAAATGCAGGGGCCACCTTTCAAAGGGTAATGGATATTTCCTTTGCAAAAGAAATCCATGATTTCCTAGTTATATACCTTGATGATATAATAGTCTTTTCTAAGTTAGATCATAACACTTGGATCATCTCAGGCAAGTTTTTATTAAATACAAAAAATTTGGCATCTTTGTGAACCGAAAGAAATCTTTATTTGGTTTGGAAGAAGGAAAATTGTTAGGCCACATTATCTCTAAAGATGGAATTCGAATTGACCCAATCAGTATTAAAGCAATTTTGAAAATACCTCACCCAAGAAATATTAAAGAACTTCAGGCATTCTTAGGAAAAATATTTTTTCTAAGACGATTCATCTCTAATTTAGCTGAACTAATTAGATTATTGAATAACATGTTGAAAAAAGTTTCGACTATTAAGTGGACAGTAGAGGCTAAACAATAATTCGAAGAAATAAAATTAGCCTTAACTCAAACACCAATGCTTACAAGTCCAAAATTTGATAGAGACTTCATTATCTTTTCCTTTGCATCAAAACACACCATAGCTATAGTCTTACTACAAAAGGATGATCAAGGATGTGAAAAACCAATAGCCTTTTTTAGTAAAGCTCTTAGAGATGCCTCATTAAAATATAAAATAATGGAGAAACAAGCTTTTTCTTTGGTAAAAGATATTAAAGTTTTCAAAGTGTATATTTTGTATTCTCATGTAGTAGCTTATGTTGACAATGCTATTGTCAAAGACATCCTGACACAAGATGGAGTTGATGGCAAGAGGGGAAAATGGATAGCTACTATTTTATTATATCATATAGAGATAAAACCTACCAAGTTAATTAAAGGTTAGGGGTTGGCCAAACTTATGGCAGAAACAAATTGTCAAGCCCGAGACATAAATCTTATTGCAGAACTGGATAACAAACAAGAGATGGCAACTCCATAGATCAGCCAACCTTTCTAGATTCCCCTTGGTATGCTAATATTATATATGTTATACAAAACCTGCTAGATCCTCCTGCATTATCCAAAACTAAGAGTAGGTTTTTTGTTATGAAACCAGCTCAAAAAAAGATAGAAAAGAGAGATCCACGCCTTAGAATTCAGCCTCTTCGAGGGGGCAACCTCCTTTACATTACATAAATGAACAATTCTTGGATGCTACAAATGAAAATACCTCCTTTCTATATATAGGAGTCTAAGTGGTCCCAATACAATCAAAGCCTACATAACAATAATATTGTAGGGCACAACAATAACAATAGTGGGCTTCTATGTGGCACAATAGTAACAATATGGGCACTACATGGGTACATCAATATAAATAAGGGGTATAACTACAATAGTAATGGGGTAATCACTAGTATTATAGGGACCCAACATGCCCCTCTCCTTCAAAAAAGTGTTGTCCTCAACGCTTGAGTAGTTCAGGATACTTCTGCATAAAATTCTCATCCTCCCATGTGGAATCTTCAGCGGATAAGTTCTTCCACTTGATAAGGTACTCTGAAATTGATCGATTTCGTAGCTGTCGAGTTCTTGTTTCTATAACTGCTTCCGGTTCCAATATAATTTTTCCTTCTTCGTCAAGTTCTGGCAATATTGTTTGAACTGGGAGCTTGTCGCCTATAACCTTCTTTAAGCATGAAACATGGAAAACTGGGTGCAATCGAGAAGCTGCAGGAAGCTCCAATTTGTATGCCATAGTACCAATCTTTTGCAACACCTTGTACGGACCATAATACTTTGGTGATAATTTATTATCCTTCTTAGCTTGCTTGAGGGACATTTGCTTATATGGTTGTAGCCGTAGGAATACCCAATCACCTACATCAAAACTTCTTTCACTGCGATGTTGATCTGCCTGTTGTTTCATTCTATTCTGTGCCAACACAAGGTTATCCTTTAAGAGTTGGAGGACTTGTTGTTGATGTTCGATGTGATGTTCCACTGCCTGAACCTTAGAATTTTCTCTTAAATATGATGTGATGGATGGTGGTTGATACCCATAAAGTGCCATAAATGGGGTCATTTTTGTTGCTGTATGAAAGGAAGTGTTATACCACCATTCAGCCAGAGGCAACCATTTGACCCATTGTGTCTGTTTATCAGATACAAAGCAACGAAGATATCCTTCCAAACATTTGTTTACTATCTCAGTTTGCCCATCAGATTGAGGATGATAAGATGAGCTATGAGCTAACTGAGTACCAAGACAAGAAAATAATTCTGTCCAAAAATTTCCAGTGAAAATGGGATCTCTGTCACTTACAATAATCTTTGGGTTTCCATGTAGCTTTTGAATTGTTTCCATAAATGCAGTAGAAACTGTACTGGCTTTAAATGGATGTGATAATGCACAAAAGTGTGCATACTTGGTAAGTCTGTCAACTACCACCATGATGACACTCTTTCCCTCAGACTTGGGTAAACCTGTGATAAAATCCATTGAAACCTCCTCCCAACGTTGGCTTGGAATGGATAAAGGTTGTAATAGACCCATTGTCTTAATTGTTTCAACTTTATTTTGCTGGCAAACCAAACATTCTGCCACAAACTTTTGAATATCTGATTTAAGGCCATCCCAAAAAAATTCCTTCTTAACCCTGTGGTAAGTTTTTAAAAATCCTGAGTGCCCTCCTAAGGGAGAAGTGTGCAATTCCATAAGAATCTTTTGTTTTAGCTGGGAATTCTTACAGAGGTATAAGCGATCTTTGTACCATAACGAATCATTTTTCCAGCTAAATGTATCAGACGTACTGGAATCTTGTTGTAGCTTTCGAATAAGTGCCCACACTTCTTCGTCATTCTTCCATTCCTCCCTTGCTTCATTTATCCAATCTGGTTGGATAATAGAAATGGCGCACAACAATGCTTCCACATCCTCATCCTTCCTTGAGAGTGCATCTGCCACCACATTTTGCTTCCCCTTTTTGTAGATGATTTCAAAGTCATAACCCAACATCTTTGTGACCCACTTTTGTTGCTCTTCAGAGGATAATCTTTGTTCTAAAAAGTATTTAAGGCTATCATGATCTGTTTTTACCTTGAAGTGTCTTCCCATTAGGTAGGGTCGCCATTTCTTAAGTGCATGGAGTATTGCCAACATTTCCTTCTCATAAATAGCTTTTCTTAGAAACTTTCCCTTGATTGGACGACTTTCAAAAGCAATGGGTCTTTCATCTTGCATTAGAACAGCACCAATTCCATTTCCTGAAGCATCACATTCCACAATAAAGGTTTTTGTGAAGTTCGGTGTAGCTAAGACCGGTGCTTGGCACATTGCCTCTTTAAGATGTTCAAAGGCCTTTGTTGCTTCCGGAGTCCATGAAAATGCATCTTTCTTCAATAATGTTGTTAGAGGTGCTGCTATTCTCCCATAATTCTTAACAAACTTGCGATAATACCCTGTCAACCCAAGAAATCCTCGCAGATGCTTTATGGATGTGGGGATTTTCCATTCCTTAATGGCTTTAATTTTGCTAGGGTCTACCTTAACTCCTTCATGAGATACAATATGACCCAAATATTCCACCTCCTGGACTCCAAAGAAACATTTGGATCTTTTGGCATATAATTGTTTCTCCTCCAATAGTTGTAGCACCCTGTCAACATGTTCAACATGATCCTTCCAAGACTTGCTGTAGATAGTATATCATCAAAAAATACTAACACAAATTTTCTAAGGAATGGTTTGAAAATTGAATTCATCAAACCTTGAAATGTTGAAGGTGCATTGGTAAGGCCAAAAGGCATGACCAAAAATTCATAATGACCCTCATGAGTTCTAAATGCCGTTTTCGGAATGTCTTCAATCTTCATTCTGATTTGATGATATCCTGAACGAAGATCCAACTTGGTGAAGTAAATTGATCCATGCAATTCATCCAGTAATTCATCAATGACAGGAATGGGGAACTTATCTTTAATAGTGAGCTTGTTGAGCTCCCTATAATCCGGACACATGCGCCATGATCCATCCTTCTTGTGCACCAATACTACTGGAGCAGAGAAAGAACTTTGACTCGGTTGAATTATACCAGCCTCTAGCATTTCTGCAACCATACGTTCAATTTCACTTTTTTGGACATAGGGATATCTGTACGGCCTGATGTTTGGAGGAACACTTCCTGGAATCAGATGAATAGCATGATCATGATCACGCATAGGTGGGAGACCTTTGGGAGTCTCAAATACCTTGGAATGATTGTCCAGGACTTTTTGGAGATCTGGAGAAATAGATGATTCCAATGTGGAAACATCTAGCGAACATAATTGTGCAATTACACCCCTTTGCTCCTTTTTTAGAAGCTTTGTCATACCATTAGAGCTGATTATCTTTCCTGGTTTCCCTGCAATACCCCTTAATTCAACTTCCTTTCCTTCCACAGAAAATTTCATGAAAAGTTCTTGAAAATTAAAAGCTATTGTACCCAAGGATTGTAGCCATTGGACTCCTAGTACAACATCAGCACCTCCCATTGGAATGGAAAGCATTGGGCTAGTCAATACATATTCTCCCATGGATAGCTTGATATTATGGCACTTTCCAGAGCAATTTATTGTTCCTCCATTTGCAATCATCACTTGACACTCTGGTGCTGGATATAGGAAGCAATTCAATTCTTTTGCTACCCTACAATGAATAAAATTGTGGGTGCTTCCTGAATCAATCAACACTATTACCTTTTTCTTCTTGATTTGTCCTTCTATCTTGATGGTTTGAGGAGTGGTAATTCCCGCCAATGCATTACAAGATATGGTCGGATTTATTTGTTCTTCATCTAGGCTTTGTTCCTGGAATATATCCTCTTCTTTTGACCTTTCTTGCTCCTTTTCTTCTTCCTCTTCACAATCTATGTAGAATAATTTCTTCTCAGCACACTTATGACCTTTTGTGTATTTGCTATCACAATTGTAACAAAGCCCTTTTGCTCTTTTTTCTTCCAATTGTTGTGGTGTCAACCTTGTAGGTTGTGGAAGACTATGGGCAACAACACTTCCATCTTTATAGTTGTGAATGGTATGCTTCCTAGTTGCCATAATTTTGCTTTCCATTTTTCTTGCTAACCTGAATGCCTTCTCTAATGAATCAGGTTCCCAAAGGTGCACATCATGTTGGATATTATCCTTTAAAGACCCTATGAACACATCAATCCTATGCTCCTCTGGAATATCTTTTACCCTTATGTTCAATTTTTGGAACTCCTCAATGTGCTCCATTATTGAACCCTTTTGTTTGAGACTTATCAATTGGCTAAAAAAAGTGTTGCTTTTTGTATCCTCATAATGTGCTATCAATTCTTCCGTAAAAATTGCCCAAGTGATAAATTGTTTACGAGAACAAAGCCATTGATACCATACAAACTGATTTGGTTCCAAATATAAAGTTGCCATACGTACCTTTTGTGTGTTTTGCACATTATTGAGATCGAAGAATTGCTCCATCTGTAATATCCATGTGGTGGGATCCTTGCCATCAAACTTCCTCATATCGATTTTTGGAACATGGTGAGTCTTCGATCCAACATTAGAGTCTATGGAATCATGATTAACATTTCTTTTGTTCTCATCATGAGTTTCCTTTGGTACTCTTTCACCCTTAGTGACTATTTCTTGTAGCAACTTATCCATCTTATCATCCATGCCATCAATTTTAGCTTCCATGCCATCCATCTTAGCTTCTACACCTTTCTTTAAACCATCCATCTTAGCTTCTACATCTTTCCTTAAACCATCCATTTTAGATTCTGTTGCTTTTTGTGCAAGTGACACTCGTTGCACTTGTTCTTGTAATTTTGATATATCATATAGCATTTCTTCTTCCTCTTCATGAGTCATGCTAGAGCTTTCAGGCTCCTTACTAGGTGTTTGCATTTTCTTTCCTCATGGCATCAGTTACCGATAATAATTCTCTAATATTCCCTTTGAATACCTTCAAAATAAATTTTCAAACCAAGCTTAAGCAAAAATTAAAGAAAATCTACACACCTTTTTTCACTTTGTAGGAGCTCGATATTGCCTCCGATGTATCTCTATACTTTCTGATTATCTAGTTCTGAATTTGTGACTTGTAGTAGCCCTCTGTGTCCTCTTTCCAATGCCACAAGTCTGACCCAAATTGGATTCTCCAAGGAAGAGTTATGCGAAATCTCCCACAGTTACTTGATTATAGACTAGTTCAGTAGAGCAAACTTGGATGACGTGCCACGTGTCACTGTTTCAACCTTTGACTCTGAAAAATATATAAAAGAAAACTACAGTCCGTCCTCTTTCTGTACCTTCTTACGAAATTTCAATCTGATGCTCAGAAAGAAAGTTATGACGATTTTCCCTAGGTCACCTGTTTTGAGTGTAATTCAAGAGTCTGCAAAAAGACCAACTTCCTCAGATCATATCTCCACAAATATCGCGTGAAAAACTCTGAAATTCGGACCCAAGGTTCAGCGTGATTTCTTCTCAAATGGGTTTGTTTGGCGACTTCTGAAACATCACAGAAAAAACGTTATAGCGAAAATGCCACGATGACCTGTTTGGCGCAGCGAAACCTTAGAATCCAAAGCTCTGATACCAAATGTTATGAAACCAGCTCAAAAAAAGATAGAAAAGAGAAATCCACGCCTTAGAATTCAGCCTCTTCGAGGGGGCAACCTCCTTTACATTACATAAATGAACAATTCTTGGATGCTACAAATGAAAATACCTCATTTCTATATATAGGAGTCTAAGTGGTCCCAATACAATCAAAGCCTACATAACAATAATATTGTAGGGCACAACAATAACAATAGTGGGCTTCTATGTGGCACAATAGTAACAATATGGGCACTACATGGGTACATCAATATAAATAAGGGGTATAACTACAATAGTAATGGGGTAATCACTAGTATTATAGGGACCCAACATTTTTGAAAATGAAATCTTTGAAATTTTGCATTATGGATAATACTTTATTTTGGAAAAATCATGAAGGAATTTTTTAAACTATTTATTAAAATAAGAATCTGACAAAGTACTCCAAGAATTTCATGCAGGGGATTGTGGTGGGCATCTCTACTGAAGTCAACTGCTGACAAAATTCTAAGAGCTAGATTTTACTGGTCAACCTTGTTTTTAGATGTTAAAAAATTTGTAACTTCCTGCCACAAGTGTCAGATCTTTGAAGGAAAAAGAAAACTCTTACCCTTTCCTTTGAAACCTATTTCCACAGAAAAACCTTTTCAACAATGGCGTCTTGACTTCATTGGAGAAATACATCCACCCTCTTCTGCTCAGCATAAATGGATACTCGCTGCAACTAATTACTTTACCAAATGGATAGAATCTATTCCCTCTAGATAGGCCACTAATACTGTAATAATAGGTTTTCTAGAGGCTAATATTCTGTCTAGGTTTGGTTGTCCCGACAAAATTATCACAGATAATGCTGCAGCCTTCAAGTCAAAGAAAATGATTGATTTTTGTCATAAGTATCATATAACACTTGGTCATTCCACAGCTTACTATCCTCAAGGGAATGGACTTGCAGAATCCTCCAATAAAAGTCTAGTGAATATTATCAAAAAACTATTGGAAGATAATACGAAAACTTGGAACAAGAAATTAGCCAATGCTTTGTGCGAAGATAGGCTTACAACTAAGAAATCAATTGGAACCAGTCCCTATGAGCTAGTGTATGGAATGGAGGCAGTTTTCCCCTCATCCTTAGGAGTTCCAGTCATGAAATTACTTCAATAAGCCCAAGTGGAACCAAATTATGTACGAGGAGAATTAACTAGACTATCCATTTATAGTAAACCAGGGAGGAACTATACAACAAAGCCCAAGTACTGTAAGAAAAACTTAAGAAGATTTTTGACAGAAGGACCAAAGTAGAAGACTTCTATCTCAGAGACAAAGTGTTAAAGTGAGACTCAGGAAGAGATGACAAAGGGAAACATGGGAAGTTTGACTTCCTGTGGAAAGGTCCACACATAATATATGCCTTCAGAGGAAATAATTCCTATTTTCTTAAAGAATTGGATGGTGTAGAGATCGAAGGAGGACAAGTCAATGATCGGATGTTAAAGCACTACATTGACCCAATTTACTAATTTTGCCAGTTCATTTGTACATACTATATCCTTCATAATGTTCAGTGTTGATTGGATGGTAAAAGTTTTGAAGTTGAATCCCGAAGAGAAGGCCCTAAGTTTCAGAAGTATTACTGTCATATATACTAATAAAGCAGCAGAGAAAAGGAGATTTGTAGAGCACACTCAAAGTCTTTCAAAGGCCATTGATCTACAGTTCTTGACTTTCCACCAAGAAAATCCATCCCCAAATGGAGCCACTGTTATGTTCCTATACCAATAGTTGTCATATATCATGATTTACTTGGTTTAGCTATGAAATATGTACATAACTTTGCTTGTTGTAGATGTCTTCCATATTTGTAAAAAATCAAAAAAATAAAAAAATTTAAAGAAGGTATGCCTTAAAAGAAAAATCAAAGGGAGAAAAGAAGGAAAAAGGTCAAAAAATGAAATAAAATGAACCCCAAAGAAAAATAAAAAGACCATGAAAGTGTGCAAGCCCAAATGCCACTACTATTTCACTTTTTGTATAAATAATTGTGTGCAACTTGTTACTTATGCCACAATCTATGGTAACCAAACAGTTTAATCTTGGTTATTCCATGTTTTCAATTTCATGCTTAGAGATAGAGAATAAAATCTGACCAAACTGTTTAATCTTGGTAGGTAAGTAGATAGGTAGAGTGAATAAAAGGAGCTCAATAGTTTAATCTGAGCCCTTGGATGTAATAAGGATAGACTTAGATAGATTTCCATTGTAAAAGAAAAGAAAATTTTGATAAGGGTTTGCTAGTTCAAGTGCACCCTAATAAAGAAGAAAAAATGGTAGGATAAGTAGGTAGGGTAAGTAGATGATTGGTTGCAGAATTATGCATGATGAATGATTATCCAAATATCAAGTCATATACTTTCATCATCAAAAGCACTTAAATATATGGAGGACAATGGAGACATTTACATCATGGACAAGAGTCTAACTAATTAACCTCCTCGCACACTTTTTCCCTAAAATTTTTACTAATTTCCCATAACTACTAAAGGCACCAACCACCTGAAAGTTAAAGGGGCTGAGAGCATTTCTCTAACTTTTGGAGGGACCAGACCCTCGGCCCAATAACTTGTAAGGCCTAAGTCCTAAAGCCCCTTCATCAAAATTCACCCCCTTCATAATTCATTCATTCCCTTCAAATCCTTTTCCCAAGGTAAAATCACTCTTTTACTTGGGAAAAATAAATAGTTCTTTATAAAAACCCCCCAAACACATTTTATCCTAAGTCATAATGTTGGATGATGAATGTATTTTCGAAAAAATTTACTTAGCACATCTTCTTTTTCCATGCTCATATTAAATTTTAATTCTTATTATTTAACTCCCAAAACAAATTACCCTTTCCCGTATTAATTTTTTTTTCTCGGTAAAAACTAGCTAAACTTTTATATTATATGTACAAAAGAACTTTACACACAGAAAGACATGCCTTCCAGGGCCTGCAATAGCATCCTGGGAACCTTGACTGTAGACCGAAAAGCTCCCTCGCAGGGGCAGCATCGCCAGAACTTCTCATGACAACAAAAGCTCCCACACAGGGGCAGCACCGGACCGACTTCTCAAAAAAATGGCAAAATCTATCAGAATCCCTGAGGAACAACATTGTATAGACCAGACACATGACTGCCCACGCAGGGGCTTGCTGCTAAGATCGACTGAACCATATACCGGACAGATTTAAGCACGACAGAGACACAAGTGTCAACTGCCAGCGTAGACCAGACAGAATTGAGACTGAACCATAGACCTGACAAATTTAAACACGGCAGAGACACAAGTGTCAACTGCCAGCAAACATAACCGAATAACAAAATCAAAATACCCGCAGCTGCATTAGTCTTGGAGTCGGGCTGAGGATGGAAGGTGGGCTGCAAGATGTGCTTCCGCCTCTTCACAGAGGCTCTTGTCTTCGACCACGTACGCCCAACCGTCACCTTCTTCACGTCCTTCCCACATTTTCTTCCATTTCTCCTCGTCAACACCTGGAGGGGCTAGCCCCAATGGAGGTGAGAGGTCTTGCGTACTCTTTTCCTCCATGCCTCCAGCTTCAGACGGTGGTTGCACCATAGCAATGACCTTTTCCGCAACCGCTTCTTCTCCAACCTCAATTTCCTTTCCAGAGCCTTCCAGTGGCATCTCCAGCGTGCCCTGAGGACTTCCATCCTCAATTCCTTCTGGAATTTTGGTGAATAGGACTGAAATGTGGGCATTGACTCCTGCATTGTCCGCAGAGTTGCCCAGAGTGAATACCACAGAGCCGAAGGCTGGAAGCGCCGGCTCCCCTTCGCTGGAACTCCCAACCTCCAAGAATTGTCTAATGGGGAGCTGGGTCGCCCGGGCTCGCCTATGACAATAGCAGCAATAGCAGTGATGATGTTCATCTGCTGCAGGGGTTTGTGAGGAGGAGCCTCTCCATGGTCCCCTTTTGCTGGGTTGTCGCTCCCGTACTTTAACCATGGTGTCCCTAATGCCTCCTTTGTATGCCTGAGGGTAAGCTTGAACTCGGTAGCAATGCCAATTTCTTCCCAATTCGCCCTCTGGTGCACAGAACTCAGCTTGAATTCCTCCTCTTGGTGCCAGACTATTCCATTTCCCCAATTGTCGTTGCGTATTTGCCAATTGCCCTCCCCTTCCAGACCAGCAGCAAGGATGGCAGCAGAGACAGGCTTCAACTTTGTCGCGGGGTGGTGAAATCTTCCCCGGCCTGAACTCTCTGTGCTTCTGCACCCACCAACTCTCAGCAAACCAATATTCCTTGCTCGACCCATCAAGCTCCTCATATGCTGCTTCATTCCCTCGTTGCAGGCGCTCAATAACTGCGCTCTGCTCCTCCATCTACCTCTCCCCTCAGCCATCAATTGCATTAACTACAGCTTTGCGCGGAAGGGGAGTTTAATTGCCAATTGACGGCCTCCTCCGAGGAGCCGTGGGGTTAACACGGGGCTGCACATGCTGGGCATGTGGCTCGCCCCTCCTCGACACTCCAACACCCGCATCTGGGGCCCTTTCCCGTATTATTACTAAAAATCCCAAAATAAATAAATATCCCGTCCCTATGGTTTGAAAAATAAACTATAAATAAAGTTAATTAAATTGGATTAGTTAACCGAATCACAATTAATTAAGACCCAAACCCCCTGATGCATTAAAAAAGGGATTAATTAGTCATCTGGATTAATTAATAACCTCTCTGCCAATACCATCATCCCTGATATAATTAATTCATTTTAATTATTTTAATTATGCAGCGGGCCCCCTTCGTTAACTCCCTAACACTTTCCGTCACCGACCGTTGTTCGATCTACCCTCCCTCATCCAATGACTCTCACTCATATCGTGCAGGCCTTTGGGTCGAATGTTAACCACGCGATGAGCGCTGTTTTGAGTCGGACTTTTGACTTTTCACCGTTGTTACGTGTCATCCCATTTTTGGCATCATGTGACCCTCTGCTAAAACCACCAACCTCCCAAAAGCTATGCGATGAAAACCATTTTCATTCGCGCTTATAGGTTTCGCTAAATGATAAGGTGTCCCATCAGTCAATTAACTCCAACTGTCATTTTCCATTCACCCGCTAAATTCCAAAAAGTCATTGAATTTGTACATAAAACAAAAATATTCATGGTTTTCTCTTTTTACTAAAAAAATAAAGTTCTGCTTCCATGCATGCACAAAGTACGTCCAGACCAGAAAATTATTCCCAACTGCTAACCACTATCAGATTCTGAACTCTAGGCCACTGCAGACTACTATGCGCATCCTGCAAAACCTTCACCATAGCCATTTGTCTCGACAGTCAACCACAAACAGGTATTTACTGCATTTTCTCAGAAACCCTATTTTTGTACTGAACTTCCACTAAATTTCTCTAAAATCAAATAATTTAGTACAATTAGGCTGTTTCCTAGTCCTAAGACTTCCCCAAGCACCTGTTTTATCTAAAATCCTTGAAGACCCCAACTTTCTTCCTTGAATACACAAGAACCAAGGACGAAAGCTCCTGTCGCCTTAAATTTCGAACCAATCACTACTCCCCACATGGATTTGGACTACCTTCCCTTGGCCGATAAAGATTTTCAAATTAAGGAACTTACTTTTGATGAATTCCCCTTTAAACTGCAATGTAGGTATCGCGACAATTATATCAACAATGCTAATAAAATAGGTCTTTGGGAGTACAACCTCCATAAATATCAGTTCCCCATTGTCCATATTTTCCCAGATATTGTCCACCAATGCCATGCAAATTACAACCCCAATCTGAGAGTTGTAATGTCCCCTAACCAAGAAGTCCTTTTCACCATTACAGCTGAGTATATAAATGAAATGTTACAATTACAGCTTGACCAGAACCTCACTCCCCTTTCCATTGTTGATCTACTTGATAAATATTCAAAGATATCCAATTCTTAAATCAACAAAGTCAGTCAGACTTCCATTGAAGCACAATATAGATCAAAAGACCCCCATCCCTACATGACATGTGCTTTTACCAGTCTGGGCAGGGATATTTTCACCATGTTTTCTTGCATTATGGGTTTTACCACTAGTGAGCATGTAGATGAAATGAACTTTGCCTACATGACTATTTTTACCCTTGGCCAACCGCCTGCATGCTAATATGACTATGCTGCATTCATTTATGATAAGATGCATGACCAATTCATGAGATTAGAGAATGAGAGGTTATTTAAATATTCTTCACTCCTGTATCATCTTTTCCTTTACTACCAAGCTAATAAATTCCCTTTCTCTATACAAAAGCTTGACACCAGAGGGAACCGTAGCTTCCCTTTAAACTGCCTAAATACGTCCCCATGAGATTATTTGCCCTAGAGTACTAGTACTATAGGCAAATGATAAATTCTGATGAAATCCACTTTATGAAAGCTAAGAATAAATCTTAGTTAAGGATAAAGGATCACCTAGGCCCATTTATTTGCAACAACAGAAGAGCAGGGAAAGAGGCAGAGGAAATCCTTGAGACGATGAGATTGAAAAAAAGTTTCATCTGGCCTTATGACCCTCATAGCTTCATCTTTGATAGAAGGTAGAAGCATAAACTATCCCCTTACATCCATCATAGTGTTATCACCTAAATTTTCCTTAAGCTGAAGGAAGGCAAAATTCAGGGTAACCACAAACCACACTTAGTCTGGTAGCCAGCCCTACTAGAACATGAGAGGGCTCTCTCCGAGTCACACTCAGGAAAATAAACAATAGGGTCCGAGATGACTCAAAAATGAATACCGATTTTAGGCTACATAAATAAATATGATAGAGGTATTTTGATGAATGACTAAGTTTTCTGGGATTTGTTGGCCCAAGGAACAACATGAGCAGAGAATTTAACTCAAAGACGCAGATTATTTTGTGAGGAAAGACAGGTGGAAAGTCTAGAAATTAGATTTGAAATAATATGGAGTGGAGAGATTGTTTAAGAATGTGAAAAGGGCATAAATACATGAATCCTTTTCAACAAAAGAAAACATAGAACGTGAAAACTATCCCAAGGCAGAGCAGTACACTTAATTCTACCTTTCCTTACTTAGAAAGCTTTCACTGGAAACGAATATGAATGAAAATATGAAACATAACTAAATACATATGAGACATAAAGAAAATACATTTTCTAAACTCACGCCACAGGAATCTCATGAACTAGAGCTGCAACCTTTCATTAATTCTCTGTCAAAATGTACAGTGAGTGACTGGGTTTCTCTCCCACAGTTTCCCAGAAATTCCAACCCTTTACAAAATGACTCTCAATACAATAAATAAGCTTTGCCATGAGAAATTCGATCAACCCAGGAAATGAAGAGCCAACCATCAGCAGTTACATTTAATTTTCTATGAGGACCAATTAGAAAAAAGCAAATATGAGCGTAGGTTTTTTGGGTGGCTGTTCGCCTTCATTTGGCCACTTGGATAGAGGCCAAAAATGCTTTTTAAACTTTTCCTTTGATGCTAGGAAAAATGTATTGTAAATGAGCGGGACCACTTGGAGAAAACTGCGAATCGAAATTTCGTGGAGCGGGCGTGATTTTGGCCTTTAGGTCTCTGTGCGCCACGCTAAAAAATATATGCGTCGCGATACTTTGGAGCTGGTTTTGAGGAACCTTATGAAGTCAAAATTGAGCCCAAATGTGCTTGTTGGAAAGCCCTACCTGTCTACTTTCCCACCCAAGTGAAATTTCTGAATTTGGTGCCAATTTTCCCCTCCAAAACTGCAATCTCCCAAGACTGCTTCCTGTGTGTCAAATAGGGGCAAAGAGGTCACTTTTTGGGTGTTTTTGACCTCTTGAGACCTCAAAACTGGCCTAAACTTCTTGGCCATGCACCAACAGTCATGATTTCCCATGGAAAATCCAAAATGTAAATTTTTTGTCATTTGGAGCTGTTAGGCCCCTATACTACTAGTGTAACCCCTTATTTTTATTAGTATAACCCACTTATTATATTGATGTACCCATGTAGTTCCCATATTGTTACTATTGTGCCCCATAGAAGCCCACTATTGTTATTATTATGCCCTTACATTATTATTGTTATGTCGGCTCTGATTATGTTATAACCCCTTAGACTCCTATATACAGAAAGGAGGTCTTTTCATTTGTATCATCCAAGAATTGTTCATTTATGTAATGTAAAGGAGGTTGCTCCCTCGAAGAGGCTGGATTCTAAGGCGTTGATCTTTCTTTTCTATCTTTTCTTGAGCTGGTTTCATAACATTTGGTATCAAAGCTTTGGATTCTAGGGTTTCGCTGCTCCAAACAGGTCATCGTGGAATTTTTGCTATAACTTTGTTTATGTGGCGTTTTAAAAGTCACAAAAAAAACCCATTTGCGAAGAATTGGCGCTGAACCTTGGCTCCAAATTTCAGAGCTTTTCACGCGATATTTTCGGCGATATGATCTGTGGAAGTTGGTCTTTTTGTAGACTCCTGAATTACATTAAAAACAGGTGACCTGGGGAAAATCGTCATAACTTTCTTTCTGAAGATTGGATTGAAATTTCATAAAAATTTGCAGAAAGAGGACGGACTGTAGTTTCTTGTATGCAATTTTTTTTATCCAAAGGTTGAAACAGTGACTCTTGGCACGTCGTACAAGTTCACTCTACTGAACTAGTATATAATAAGGTCATCTTGGAAGATTGTGCATAACTCTTTCTTGGAGAATCCAATTTGGATCATACTGGTGGCATTGGAAAGAGGACACAGAGGGCTACTACAGATCACAATTTCAGAACTTAAAGATCTGAAAGTACAGAGTTACAGTCGTTTCAAGGTAGAGCTCCTAAAATCAAGAAAAAGCAAGATGAGGAAGTTTGATGGCAAGGATCCGGTAAATTGGATACTTCAGATGGAGCAATATTTTGATATACATGGTGTACAACTGTTACAAAAGGTATGTATTGCATCTTCATATTTAGAACCAGATCAATTTTTATGGTACAAAGGGCTTTGTTCGCATAAAAAACTTGTTACGTGGTCAATTTTCACGGAGGAAATGATAGCACATTATGAGGATACAAAGAGCAACACCTTCTTTAGAGCAACACCACAACAATTGGAAAGAGTAAAAGGGCTTTGTGACATAGTGGAAAGAAAAATTATGGAAACGAGGAAGTGTACCCCTCACAACTATAAAGATGGAAGTGTTGTTTCTCCTAGCCTTCCACAACCTACAAGGGTTACACCACAACAATTGGAAGAAAAAAGAGAAAAAGGGCTTTGTTACAATTGTGATAGCAAATGCACTAAAGATCATAAGTGTGCTGAGAAGAAATTATTTTACATAGAATATGAAGAGGAGGAAGAAAAGGATCAAGAAACAACAAAAGAAGAAGATATACGCCAGGACCCCACCCTAGAGAAAGAAGAAATGAATCAGACCATATCTTGTAAAACATTGGAAAGAATTACCACTCCTCAAACTCTCAAGATAGAAGGACATATCAAGAAGAAAAAGGTGCAAGAAGTGAAAGATCACGTCGAGAAAGAAGAAATGAATCCAACCATATATTGTAATTCATTGTTCGAAATTACCACTCCTCAAATTGTCAAGATAGAAGGACATATAAAGATGAAAAATGTTCAAGAAGTGAAAGATCACATCGAGCATCAAGAAATAAATCCGACCATATCTTGTAAAGGATTGAAAGAAATTACCACTCCTCAAACTCTAGAGATAGAAGGACATATCAAGAAGAAAAAGGTTCAAGTAGTGAAAGATCACATCGAGCATCAACAACAAGTTCTCCAACTTTTAAAGGATAACGCCACTTCAGTGAAAAATCAAACGAAACAACAAGCACTTAAAAAATGGTGACCTTACCAAATGGGAAGACTCTTCAAGGATGAGGATGTGGAAGCATTGTTTTGTGCTATTTATATTATCCAACCAGATTGGATAAATGAAGCAAGGGATGAATGGAATAAGGACGAAGAAGTATGGCCACTTATTCAAAAGTTGCAAAAGATCCCAATTCAAACAATATTGCCAGAAATAAATGTTGGAAATAATACTGAGAGGGGGGGTGAATCAGTATTATCTAACTCTTTTAATAAATCTTCCTTATTTGTTCTTTGAATTAGTTTTGCATGTCAGTACCATAAAATAATGAGCATGAACAAAGAAAACAGATAGTCACACCAAAGAACACAAGATGTAAGGTGGAAACCCAATGTGGGTGAAAACCACCTGCTGCAATATGTCTTTATCTTCTTTCAAATTAGAAACTCCTTTTACAATGGTTTTGTACTGGTGCAGTCCTTTACCAGTACGTAGGCTGCAACCTGCAGAGAGCTACAACTCTCTCGTTTTCCGGTTTCTCCTGGAAGGGAGCTACAACCCCCTACTTCTTTTCTTACAAGGACCACTTTTCATAAATTTTCAAACTGGATCCATAAGCATAAAATGATCATAAAGTATAAGAAAATCACCTAGTCAACTGTAGTAACCAGATTAACAATAATAGAACCAAACCCAGAACACAGCAATGATAAACAAAGATCTTAAGAGAAGTAAGCACCCTGCTCAACTGCTCGCCTGCTTACGTAAGCACCCTGCTCAACTGCTTGCCTGCTTACGGTACGCACCCTGCTCAACTGCTTGCCTGCTTACAGTATGCACCGTGCTCAAATGCTCGCCTACTTACAGTACACACCCTGCTCAACTGTTCGCCTGCGTACCTCGCTCTGAGTCCATTGAACTGCCTGCAGACCTCTGCACCTGCAACCCTTCTGTGCCTGCGTATGTATGCACCTGCAACCCTTATGTGCCTGCGTATGTACGCACCTGCAGCTCTTCTGTGCCTACGTACCTCTGCACCTTCAACCCTTCTGTGTCTGCGTACCTCCGCACCTGCAACCCTTCTATGCCTGCGTACCGGCGCACCTGAAACGCCTCGTTCCTGCATATGTACGCACTTTTCTTTAACTGTACCTACGTACCTTCGGGCATAGATGATTTCAAGACTTCAGAAATAACCCAGACTGTCAGATCTACAGATCTGAACATGCGCCGAAGAGATCTCAATCCATCAGTACATTCACCTTATTTAGATCTAGACATACTCCCAAGAGATCATAATATTTAAGATCTAGCCCTCATAAGATATTCAACCAAAACATCCTCAAGCCAAATGATCTCCTTTTCTTTATATAGGAAAGCTCTTCCTTAAAACATGGATCAATACCATGAGCCGACACCATAATAACCCAATACCGTCGGCTAAATACCAAGAGTAAAACATAAGAAAACCCCACATGTGAATTTCTTTGCCTTGAAATGTGTGCACTAGGGGTACGCACCTCCTGAACGGCTGACCTGCGGGTATGTATGTACTCTATGTAACTCTGACCTACGTGTACGCACCTTATGTAGGGTGTACCTGCGTACCCCTTATTTTCTTCAATATTTGATAGCTGATCATCAATCTCTGCTGCTGACTTGAAGTACTATGATCTATCACCTGAATGGGTTGCCATCAAGGACAACACTTTAGCCATAATGCCAACAATCTCCCCCTTTGGACTTGATGGCAACCTCAAAACTTCAGCTTCATTCTCCCCCTTTGACATCAAGGGCAAAGGGTTATGCTCCCCCTAAGAACATGCTCCCCCTGTATATGAACCAGATCTGCAACGTAGAACCATAATCCACCATGAAAGAGATAGAGACATATTGCAGCTACTTCCAAGATCTCCTTCTGCACATCCTCTATAATGCCAACAATGCATTATATGCTCCCCCTGAACATGTACCATCAATCAGAAGAGGTTCAGCAATAAGATGATGCATCAACAACCCCCAGCTTTTGCCTGAGGTATTCAAAAGTGTCCCTGGGCAATGGTTTGGTGAGAATATCAGCAACTTGTTCCTTAGAAGGAACATACTCCAACTTGACCTTCTGTTCAAGCACTTGTTCCCGGAGAAAATGATACTTGATTGGTATGTGCTTGGTTTTTGAATGCATAACAGGATTCTTTGAGATGCTGATTGCACTTGTGTTATCACATAAGATGGGGATTGGTGGTGTACAAGTGATTTGAAAATCCTGCAAAGTCTGCATCATCCAAAGGAGTTGGGTGCAACAAGATGCAGCAGCAACATATTCCGCTTCAGTTGTAGAAAAGGCAATTGAACTTTGTTTCTTGCTGAACCAAGATACCAGTCTGGAACCCATAAAGAACGCACCACCACTTGTGCTTTTCCTGTCATCCACGCTTTCGGCCCAATCTGCATCTGTATAAGCATGAAGTGTAACATCTGTATCTCTAGGATACCATAAGCCATAATTTTGAGTCCCTTGAAGATACTTGAAAATTCTCTTCACTGCCTGAAGATGAGTCTCCTTCGGATTTGCCTGAAATCTTCCAACTATTCCAACTACATGCATGATGTCCGGTCGGGTACCTGTCAAATAAAGTAAACTTCCAATCATAGATCTGTAGGTTGGTTGATGTACTGCTGCAGATTCATCATTTGCACTGAGGCTACAACCTATGACCATGGGTGTACATACTGGTTTTGCATCTTCCATACCATATTTCTTCAAAATCTGTTTGAGATACTTGGTTTGAGATAAAAAGATTCCTCCTTCTTTTTGTTGGATTTGCAAACCAAGGAAATATGTCAGTTCTCCTAGCAAGGACATTTCAAATTCTTTCTGCATGACCAAGGCAAAGCTTTGACTCATAGCTTCTTCATTGCTCCCAAAAATAATGTCATCTACATACACAACAAGTATTAGCAATTTGTCATTTTCAAATTTTATATAAAGATTGCTATCTGTTGATCCTTTTGAAAAGCCTTGTTGATGAAGATATTTGTCCAAACGGTAGTACCAAGCCCTTGGAGCTTGTTTGAGACCATAGAGAGCCTTTTTCAATCTGCAAACAAGATTTGGATCATTTCCAAGAATGAACCCATCTGGCTGTTCAATGTATACTTCTTCTTCCAAGTCTCCATTCAGAAAGGCTGATTTCACGTCCATTTGAAATACTTTGAAGTTTTGAAAACTTGAGAGAGAAAGGAAAATTCGGATGGCCTCAAGTCTTGCAACAGGAGCAAAGGTTTCTTCAAAGTCTATTCCTTCTTGCTGCGCATACCCTTTACAAACAAGTCTGGCTTTGTTTCTAATTACTTCCCCATTTTCATTCAATTTATTTTTGAAGACCCATTTTTCTCCGATAACATTCTTATCCTTTGGTCTAGGAACCAACTCCCAAGTGTTGTTCTTTTCGATCTGCTCAAGTTCTTCATCCATTGCCTTCACCCAACATTCATCTTTGCATGCCTCTTTCACATTTTGTGGTTCAGTAGAGGAGAGTAATGCCAAATAGATTGAAGCTTCTGCAACTGTTCTTCTTGTTTGTACACCTGCTTCTTTCTACCCCATAATCTGAGATTCTGGATGATTCTTCTGGACATATCTGGATGGATTCTTTTCTTCTATTCTTGTTTTCTCCTCTGGTTCTTTTTGAGTTTCTTCTTGAGGTTCTTCTTCTTCATCATTCTGTCGTTGCGGGTAGCCTTCATCTTCTTCGATGTCTTCATGATGTACTTGGCTAGGAATGTATCCCTTCTCATCAACCACTACATCAATGCTGTCAACAATTCTGCCAAGTCTTTTATTGTAGCATTTGTATGCTTTGCTATGTGGAGAGTAACCAAGAAGAATGCCTTCATCTGCTCTAGGTTCAAGTTTGCCAAGCTGCTCATCAGTATTCTTGATATAGCATTTTCTCCCAAAGATTTTGAAGTTCTTTACCGAAGGAGTCCTACCACTCCAAAGCTCATGAGGAGTTTGAGTGCTGTTCACTCAGACATTTGTTTTGTTGAGAATAACAACTACAGCATGTGCAGCTTCACCCCAGAAATTTGCGGGAGTTCCTGACTCATCAAGCATAGCACGAGCCATTTGTTGCACTGTTCTGTTCATTCTTTCCACAACTCCATTTTGCTGAGGAGTTCTTGCTGTAGAGAATTCTCTTCTTATCCCATGTTCTTCGCAGAAATCGAACAATTCATTTGAAGTAAATTCCCCACCTCTGTCGGATCTGAGGCACTTAATTTTGTGACCTGATTCATTTTCAACCAAGGCTTTGAAGGATTTGAATTTTTCGAATGCTTCATCTTTGTGCTTCATAAGTCCTAACCAGAAAAACCTGGAGAAATCGTCAATGAATAATATCAAGTATTCTTCTCCTCGAGGTGTTCTTTTCCTGAAAGGACCGCATGTATCTGTATGTACTAGCTCAAGAGGCATGCTAGCTGATCCTTCTTTCTCTGGAAAGTTAGTTCTGGTTTGTTTTCCAAACTGCCATGATTTGCATATGGTGTTGTTAGGAATTTTGATATTTGGAAGATTGCGAACTGCCTGATATTTGCATGCTTTCCTTATTTGTGAAAAGCTTAGATGTCCCAACCTCCGATGCCATAACCAGTGCTCATCATCCTTGCTCAGATAGCATTTTTGTTGTCCTTCTTCAAATATGTACAGATTATTTGGAGTTCTTTTGCCTTTGATCACTGTTTTACCTGTATCAAGATCACGAACAAGACATCCATTTGATCTGAATATAACCTTGGTTCTTTGATCACACATCTGGCTGACACTTAGAAGATTATGCTTCAATCCATCAACATACAAAACATTTCCAGCCTTGACCTTTTCTTTTAACTGAGCAATGCCTTTTCCTTTTATAGTTGCAGGAGTATCATTTCCAAAAGAGACTTTCTTTCCTTTTTCTAGAGCAGAATATGACTCAAGTTTTTCTTTATCACCTGTCATATGCTTCGAACATCCACTGTCAATGTACCATAGATTTTCCTGTCCCTCTGCATAAAATACTATCCCACATCTTTCTGTTTGTGGTTCCTTTATTCTCCATGTTTTGGTGCTTGAGGCTTGTTCCTTTTTGTGCTGAAACCTACTCCTGCATTCAGAGTCTTCATGACCAAAGTTATTGCAAATAGAACATTCAACTTCATTTTCAAGAACCGAAAAGTTTTTATAGGTCCTTTTTGTAATCCCGATCATACTTCTTTGTTTTTGAGCTTCCCTAGTCATGATTGTTTTATATGCAACACATTGAGTTGCTTTGTGACCAAAGTTATGGCAAGAAAAGCATTGTCCATTGAAGAAACTTTTGCGGTTATCGAATCTACCAGCCAATTGATTGTAATTTCTATTGTCATCTATTCTTGAACCAAATTGAGAAGATTTTACCTGTGGCTGGTTGTAGCTTTTGTTCACCCTTAAGATGGATTGCCCCTGATAGTTTTTGTTTGTAATTCGTCCCTGCTTTACCTGATGATCTTCATTGTGCTTTTTCTCATTTCTTCTTGCTGCATCAAGATAACTTTTTGAGGTGGATGCTTGAGAAGTTTCTCCATTATAGCCCAGACCTGTCTTGTTTAGTGGAGACCGCTGCACATTGATAATCTCATCCAAAGTTTCAGATCCTTTGACAAACTTGAGATTAATAGCTTTTGTTTTCTCAATCTCTTTTCTAAGACCAACAATTTCACCTTCTAATTTTTCAAGATGTTTTTCCTTTTCATCAATTTGAAATTGTAGAGTATCAATGATCATGTTCTTTTCTTCTATACATCTATTGAGTCTAGTAATTTCATCATAAAGGTTATCCACATCTATAGCATCCATATAATCATCATCTTCAAATGCCATTAACAACTTATATTCATTACCTTGTTCATCTTCATCACTGTTTGATAGACCATCACTATCTTCATGAGTGTAGTAGCTTTTCTTATTTGTGTTCTGTTTCTTGTTCCATCTAGCAGGTTCCTTTCCTTTATCCTTATAAGGACATTTTGCAGCATAATGACCTACTCTTCCACAAGCAAAGCATTTAAAAGGTAACTTACCTCTGAACCTTCCAGAGCCCCTCTGAAGATTTCTGACAAAATTTGATTCTTCTTCCTCTTCTTCTGGGACGTGGCTTGCTTCATAATAATCTCCTTTGCCTGATGCCTTGAAAGCAGCTTCTCTTCTGTCTGATGGACCTCCCTTTCACATTTCATAAGTTAGAATTCCATGTAGCTGAGACATAGTAAGAATTCGTAGATTTTCCTTTTCTTCTATTGCAGATACTTTAGATTCAAACTTGGGGGACAATGATCTTAGAACCTTTTCGACCACAATAGCCTCTTTTATTTCTTCACCCAAATTTTTCATACAATTAACAACCTCATCTACCCGAAGAAAATAGTTAGCCACACTTTCATCATTATACATTTTGAGACTCTCATACTGAATTCTGAGAGTTTGGAGTTTAGCACGCTTTACCTGTTCATCTCCTTCATAGCTCGTGACAATTTTGTCCCATATCTCTTTTGCGGATTTATAGTGCATTACCTTCATGAATTCTGATTGAGATATACATCCTAATAGAGTACTGACTGCTTTCGCATTTGTTTCATACTTCTTTTTCTCGGCTGCATCTGTAGGAGTAGCTGAAGGAAAAGCGTAGCCTGTCTCTACGATGTCCCAAACTTTTGTACCAAGAGATTGAAGATAGGCAGTAACTCTTACCTTCCAATAATTGAAGTTTGTCCCATCAAAAACTGGTGGCCTGATTGATGCTTCTCTCTCGTAGTTTCTCATGATGAACTGTTATGAAACCAGCTCAAGAAAAGATAGAAAAGAGAGATCCACGCCTTAGAATTCAGCCTCTTCGAGGGGGCAACCTCCTTTACATTACATAAATGAATAATTCTTGGATGATACAAATGAAAATACCTCCTTTCTATATATAGGAGTCTAAGTGGTCCCAATACAATCAAAGCCTACATAACAATAATATTGTAGGGCACAACAGTAACAATGGTGGGCTTCTATGTGGCATAAAAGTAACAATATGGGCACTACATGGGTACATCAATATAATAAGTGGGTTATACTAATAACAATAAGGGGTTACACTAGTAGTATAGGGGCCTAACATGCCCCTCTCCTTCAAAAAGCGTTGTCCTCAACGCTTGAGTAGTTCTTGATGCTTCTATAAAAAATTCTTGTCCTCCCATGTGGAATATTCAGTGGGTAAGTTCTTCCACTTGATGAGATACTCTGAAAATGATCGATTTCGTAGCTGTCGGGTTCTTGTTTCTGTGGCTGCTCCAGGTTCCAATATGATTTTTCCTTCCTCTTCAATTTCTGACAATATTGCTTGAATTGGGATCTTTTGCAACTTTTGAATAAGTGGCCATACTTCTTTGTTCTTCTTCCATTCATCCGTTGCTTCGTTTATCCAATTTGGTTGGATAATATAAATAGCACAAAACAATGCTTCCACATCCTCATCCTTGAAGCGTCTTCCCATTCGGTAAGGTCGCCATTTTTTAAGTGCATGTAGTATTGCCAACATTTCCTTCTCATAAATAGCTTGCTTGAGATGTAGCAGTAAAAATACCCAATCACTCACATCAAAACATTTTTCACTACGATGTTGATCTACTTGTTGTTTCATTTGATTTTGCACCGAAGTGGCGTTATCCTTTAAAAGTTGGAGAACTTGTTGTTGATGCTCGATATGGTATTTCTCTACTTGAACCTTTTTATTCTTGATATGTCCTTCTATATTTTGAGGAGTGGTAATTTCTTCCAGTCCTTTACAAGATATGGTCGGATTCATTTCTTGATGCTCGATGTGATCTTTCACTTCTTGAACATTTTTCTTCTTGATGTGTCCTTCTATCTTGATAGTTTGAGGAGTGGTAATTTCATCCATTGAATTACAAGATATGGTTGGATTCATTTCTTCTTCCTCGATGTGATCTTTCACTTCTTGCACCTTTTTCTTCTTGATATGTCCTTCTATCTTGAGAGTTTGAGGAGTGGTAATTCTTGCCAATGCTTTACAAGATATGGTCTGATTCATTGCTTCTTTCTCTGGGGTGGTGTCCTGACGTATATCCTCTTCTTTTGATGTTTCTTGATCCTTTTCTTCCTCCTCTTCATATTCTATGTAAAATAATTTCTTCTCAGCACACCTATGACCTTTAGTGCATTTTCTATCACAATTGTAACAAAGCCCTTTTTCTCTTTTTTCTTCCAATTGTTGTGGTGTAACCCTTGTAGGTTGTGGAAGGCTGGGAGAAACAACACTTCCATCTTTATAGTTGTGAGGGGTATGCTTCCTGGTTTCCATAATTTTGCTTTCCATTATGTCACAAAGCCCTTTTACTCTTTCCAATTGTTGTGGTGTTGCTCTAAAGAAGGTGTTGCTCTTTATATCCTCATAATGTGTTATCATTTCCTCCATGAAAATTGACCATGTAACAAGTTTTTTACGAGAACAAAGCCCTTTGTACCATAAAAATTGATCTGGTTCTAAATATGAAGATGCAATACATACCTTTTGTAACAGTTGTACACCATGTATATCAAAATATTGCTCCATCTGAAGTATCCAATTTACCGGATCCTTGCCATCAAACTTCCTCATCTTTCTTTTTCTTGATTTTAGGAGCTCTACCTTGAAACAACTGTAACTCTGTACTTTCGGATCTTTAAGTTCTGAACTTGTGACCTGTAGTAGCCCTCTGTGTCCTCTTTCCAATGCCACAAGTCTGATCCAAATTTGATTCTCCAAGAAACAGTTATGCACAATCTCCCGCAGTGACCTGATTATAGACTAGTTCAGTAGAGCGAACTTGTATGAAGTGCCACGTGTCACTGTTTCAAACTTTGACTCTAAAAAATATATAAACCAAAACTACAGTCCGTCCTCTTTCTGTAACTTCTTACGAAATTTCAATCCGATCCTCAGAAAGAAAGTTATGACGATTTTCCCCAGGTCACCTGTTTTGAGTGTAATTCAGGAGTCTGCAAAAAGACCAACGTCCGCAGATCATATCTCCGACAATATCGCGCGAAAAGCTCTGAAATTTGGACCCAAGGTTCAGCGCCAATTCTTCTCAAATGGGTTTTTTTTTGCGACTTCTGAAACGTCACAGAAAAAAACTTTATAGCGAAAATGCCACGATGACCTGTTTGGAGCAGTGAAACCCTAAAATCCAAAGCTCTGATACCAAATGTTATGAAACCAGCTCAAGAAAAGATAGAAAAGAGAGATCCACGCCTTAGAATTCAGCCTCTTCGAGGGGGCAACCTCCTTTACATTACATAAATGAATAATTCTTGGATGATACAAATGAAAATACCTCCTTTCTATATATAGGAGTCTAAGTGGTCCCAATACAATCAAAGCCTACATAACAATAATATTGTAGGGCACAACAGTAACAATGGTGGGCTTCTATGTGGCATAAAAGTAACAATATGGGCACTACATGGGTACATCAATATAATAAGTGGGTTATACTAATAACAATAAGGGGTTACACTAGTAGTATAGGGGCCTAACATGAACGATCTACCTTCAAGCGATCAAGCTTCTCTGAAGGACCTGCTCTGATACCAATTGTTGGAAATAATACTGGGAGGGGGGCTGAATCAGTATTATCTAACTCTTTTAATAAATCTTCCTTATTTGTTCTTTGAATTAGTTTTGAATGTCAATACCATAAAATAATGAGCATGAACAAAGAAAACAGATAGTCACACCAAAGAACACAAGATGTAAGGTGGAAACCCAATGTGGGTGAAAACCACCTGCTGCAATATGTCTCTATCTTCTTTCAAATTAGAAACTCCTTTTACAATGGTTTTGTACTGGTGCAATCCTTTACCAGTACACAGGCTGCAACCTGCAGAGAGCTACAACTCTCTCTCGTTTTCCAGTTTCTCCTGGAAGGGAGCTACAACCCCCTACTTCTTTTCTTACAAGGACCATTTTTCATAAATTTTCAAACTGGATCCATAAGCATCAAATGATCATAAAGTATAAGAAAATCACCCAGTCAACTGTAGTAACTAGATTAACAATAATAGAACCAAACCCAGAACACAGCAATGATAAACAAAGATCTTAAGAGAAGTAAGCACCCTGCTCAACTGCTCGCCTGCTTACGTAAGCACCCTACTCAACTGCTTGCCTGCTTACAGTATGCACCCTGCTCAACTGCTTGCCTGCTTACAGTACGCACCCTGCTCAACTGCTCGCCTGCTTACAGTACGCACCCTGCTCAACTGTTCACCTGCGTACCTCGCTCTGAGTCCATTGAACTGCCTGCGAACCTCTGCACCTGCAACCCTTCTGTGCCTGCGTATGTACGCACCTGCAACCCTTATGTGCCTACGTATGTATGCACCTGTAGCTCTTTTGTGCCTGCGTACCTCCGCACCTTCAACCCTTCTGTGTCTGCGTACCTCCGCACTTGCAACCCTTCTGTGCCTGCGTACTGGCGCACCTGAAATGCTTCGTTCCTGCGTATGTACGCACTTTTCTTTAACTGTACCTATGTACCTTCGGGCATAGCTGATTTCAAGACTTCAGAAATAACCCAGACAGTCAGATCTACAGATCTGAACATGCGCCAAAGAGATCTCAATCCATCAGTAGATTCGCCTTATTTAGATCTAGACATACTCCCAAGAGATCATAATATTTCAGATCTAGCCCTCATAAGATATTCAACCAAAACATGCTCAAGCCAAATGATCTCCTTTGCTTTATATAGGAAATCTCTTCCTTAAAACATGGATCAATACCATGAGCCGACACCATAATAACCCAATACCGTCGGCTAAATACCAAGAGTAAAACATAAGAAAACCCCACATGTGAATTTCTTTGCCTTGAAATGTGTGCACTGGGGGTACGCACCTCCTGAACGGCTGATTTGCGGGTATGTACGCACTCTATGTAACTCTGACCTGCGTGTACGCACCTTATGTAAGGCGTAGCTACGTACCCCTTATTTTCTTCAATATTTGATAGATGATCATCAATCTCTGCTGCTGACTTGAAGTACTATGATCTATCACCTTAATGGGTTGCCATCAAGGACAACACTTTAGCCATAATGCCAACAATAAAGAGGAAGGAACAATCATATTGGAACCTGGAGCAGCCACAGAGACAAGAACCCGACAGCTACGAAATCGATCAATTTCAGAGTATCTCATCAAGTGGAAGAACTTACCCGCTGAATATTCCACATGGGAGGACAAGAATTTTATACAGAAGCATCAATAACTACTCAAGCGTTGAGGACAATGCTTTTTGAAGGAGAGGGGCATGTTAGGCCCCTATACTACTAGTGTAACCCCTTATTTTTATTAGTATAACCCACTTATTATATTGATGTACCCATGTAGTGCCCATATTGTTACTATTGTTCCCCATAGAAGCCCATTATTGTTATTATTGTGCCCTTACATTATTATTGTTAGGTTGGCTCTGATTATGTTATAACCCCTTAGACTCCTATATATAGAAAGGAGGTCTTTTCATTTGTATCATCCAAGAATTGTTCATTTATGTAATGTAAAGGAGGTTGCCCCCTCAAAAAGGCTGAATTCTAAGGCGTTGATCTTTCTTTTCTATCTTTTCTTGAGCTGGTTTCATAACAGGAGCTCCCTAGCGAAAGCACGTGCCAGGTGGCACGATGCACAGGGAGAAAAACCCTGTTTTTTGTAAAAAAAAATTGCAAAAATACCAAAAATGCCCCAAATTTCTTGAAATTTGGGCTGGAGCTTCTTCATTAAGTGTTATGCTGAGCTAAAGAGGCTTCGGCCAATATCTGAAAACAATCGAGCTCCCTTTGCCTCTTTGCTTCTTTATTACCTTTCTCAAATTTTCCTTCAAATTCCTGATTCGGGCCTTGCAAACCTTGTTTCGTGCCATATAATGAAATGCCATATGTCTACACAAGTTTTTCTCCTTGCTGACCTTTTCTCCTTGTTGACCTTCTCCAACAATCGGACTCGTCTACTAACGTAAGGTCTTTCCATAACCAAAAATAAAAGTTGGAAAGTTGTAATGGGAAATACAACTAAAATCTGTTTCCTCGAAGATTCAGATGTACAATAAGCACCACCAATGATCCCTAGTGCCATTCTTCTTGCTAAATATAAGACTGTCTAATAAATTCGGAGGATCCCAAAATATTTTGAAGCATAGGTGCAACCGCATGCTCTCCACCATTAGAAGTTAATATTCTATCCCTGCCATTTTTAGCCCTTACATTTTCTATCCCAGGTAACATGACTTTAGATGGTCCTCTCAAATCATCAAACAACATACCAAATCTAAGTATAAATGATGATCTAAAATTACTCCTCAGAATCGATACTGCTCTTTTGTTGGATCCAATTAACATTTTAACTATGTTTTGATACCCATGATCTTTTTCAATTTCTTGATCAACTTCCTTGTATTACAAAAACGCACCCATAATAATAGCAACTGAAATGAAAACCAATGTTGACAACAGAATAGTTGTGGGGATACCTAACAGTAGGGCACCAATAATTATTGCAGCAATTAATCCATCTTCTATGAGAAATGTAGCTGCCTGGAACATACATGGCAGTGCAAGTATCAACAAAAACATCTCAAATCTTGGTATCACCAGAGCATCAGATTTGGGCCTATCTGTTTGCCATATCCACTTTCTCAATTGTAGAAGTAAAAGAATCAAGATGTGGATGAGCATCAAGCCACCTCCAATGACAATTAACCAAAATATGTTCTTCTTAAACTCCTTCCATCCATCAAAATTGCTTGCCTTCAGGGCAAAGTCTGCCACAGGTTTTATCCTCTGCCTCTGAAAAAACAATTTATACTCCATTGGAAGACATGGTTGCCCAAACATGGAAGTATTTATTCCCAGTTTGCATTCTCTTCTCTTCCTACCTTCTGAAAACAAGTCTTTGTTGCAGTTGCCTAAAATCATTGATTTGTGTCTTGTCTTGTGCTACCAGGGGAACGAGTGATATGTGGGACTGTGGAGGGTGGAAACGATGAGGGATTAGGGACTCTTAGGATAGGGTTTGGGTTTTTTACATTTGGAAATGTGTGGTAGGGAATTGGGAATAGGAGTTTATTAATTTTTTGGGATAGGATAAGAGATTAAGGAAAAATGGAATAAGGGAGAAGGGAATGATGGAAAGAAGGGAAAAATGGAATGGAGGGGGAACCTTGGTACCAAAACAATGGATTTGTAACCCTAACAACAATTGGCTTGAGGAATTTTAGAGGTAGGGTTAGAGAGTTTTTGTTGCAACCATTAGCAGCCATAAACCACCATGACATGGCACCAAACATGGATGAAAAGCAATGATGGAAGCCCAACTTACTTGTACAAGTGATGATGCACGATATTAGGGCGACTTGGAGCAATTTTTTGAAGTTTTTGGTGGCATGACTCATTGGGCAACTGGCACGGTGCATAGGTAAGGCGCGGTGCGCTGGGCTGCATTTCTCAGTGCAAAAACACACTGGCGCGACGCATTGGGTTTGAGGCGTGGCGCATAGAGCCTGTGCATAACACTTTTTGCAGGAAACTTTTGGAAGCCTTCCCTGTGTCCAAATTGGGCAAAGAATAGCTCGTCGGCAAGATATTTGGGTCTACCTTCCAACCCAACTAGAATTTTTCAATTTGGAGTTCATTTTCCTTGTAAAAAATCAAATCTCCCAAGACTAGTCCAAATGTGCCAAATGGGGCTGCCTCAAGGTAGAGTGCTGTTGCAGTCAACCTTTGAAGGTGTTCCTCAACTCCAAATTGAGCCCATGATAGCTCATTGGAAATCTCTTTGTCTCTAGTTATCATTTTACTCATCAAGAAAGTCATTTGGATAACCAAGCTAGGAAAAAAATTGATTTTCCCAAGGTCACTTTAGAGGTGCATCAATTCTCCTGAGGCAATTGTATTTTTGCCATTTCTCTAAAACCATGACACCTATGTAAAACTTGAAGGAGGTTTTTCTTCCTTTGACTATTTTGGATAAAAACCTCTCTCAGTTTTCCATAATTCATCTTTTCTTGCTCAGAAACATCATTTGAGTGAATTATTGAACCTTCCTTTGGCCTGCAAGTATTATTGAAGCACTTTGAGAACAACAATTTGCAAACCCTAGACCTAATAACTCTTTTCTGACCAAGAGATTAGAATAGAACTATAAATGAACTTTAAAATGATTTTACAAACAGACCTAAACCAGCAGGATAAGGCATGAGGGGAAATGACTGACAAGACCCTTCCGTGAGATTATGGCATGCCCCTAGCGGAATGAAGTTGAATGAATGGAGTGAGACTCCTAAAAATGAAATGCAAAAAGAGTTTTGATCTCTGAAGGGTTGACAAGACAGACTCTAACATTGGCTCGAATAGGGATGGTAGCTCCAGCTCCTAGGAGGTGCCAAGAACTGCATATCTTTGGGAGAGCAGACAGTGCCTTTGTCCATTGGGTTATGGAGTCAAAACACGGAAACTAACATTATGGAGATGGACTCTGACTGAAGACTCGAACTAAAAACCATAATAAAACCATACATGACTAAATCCTAACTAACGAACTAGAAATATGCTCATATTTTAGCTTATTCAGCAAAGCTACCCTGATTACTCTTTCCACCACCCGATCAAGTGAGATGGAACAACCAATGCAACTATGTAAGCATCATGGCTGATATTTTATTTCTTCCCAAAAAAAATTTGATGCGCAGGAAAAGGGAAGAATCGAAAGGAAACTCCCATGGAAACTTGGAATCAAGTTCACTGCTGACAAACTTGCAAAGCATGAATTGGCTAGATGACTTCAAGAATATTTCAAAAGGATCTTCATAAGCATCGTCATTGATTCCCATTAACACATTACTATTTTGGTCCAAGTAATCTTCATAGCTGGATATTAAAATTTTCCTCACATCTGTGCTGTCTTTCTTTGGTGATAGCAGTAGGCTATCAAAATGATCCTGAATTTCGTGAAGAACCAAACTCTGTTGCTGATTCCAAATAGAACCAAAGCCTCCTTTATCAATCTCCTCATATGACTGCAAACTTTGGCATGGGCTATGAAATGAAAAATCTGTTAAACAAGACAATGAAGGTGACCTTTGAAACAGATGATTATCAAAATTCTCTTTTGTCGCAAGGTTAGCTGATGAAGAAGGATTTTTACAGCAAACTGTTAGGATATTCCGACACATAGGATATAGTTAAGTTCAACTTGGTCTAGTATAGAGTTAGGTTAGAGTTAGGTAAAGTGTGTTTCTTTACCGTTGTACATTTTGTAACTTACAATCCGACGGTCACGATATGTAGTGATCCGACGGTTCACTCTCACCTCGGTATTACCGACACTTGATCCATGGCTTGACACCCGATTGGTCCATGAGTTCTATTTAAAGCGCATGGAGGGTCATTGTTCGGGTAATCCGTGCATGAGAGAAGCTTATGTAAATTTTCATTCTTTGATTAATAAATTGCCTGTAGTACCCACGTTGGGACAGGCCGTGGACTGTTTCCCTCCTTGCACTCTGAGGGTTTTAACCACGTCAAAATACTGGTGTATTGATTTGAGATCTGGTTGTGAGCGGTGTCCTTTTGGTATTCTTTCTGTGGAACTTACCCTGTAAATTCCTACATGGTATCAGAGCTATTTGAGGGCCGCGTCCGTTGGTGATCCAAATCTGAAGCCGGTAGAGCTGCATGCGGCTGTCGTTTCCTAGATCTGCTGTTTCTGACTGCTTTCGGGCCGAGAGGACTGCTCTGTTGCGTTCGGAGCATCTATTCCAGTGAGGAACCCCTTTCGTTTCACGCGAAAAGGTTTCCGGTAGCCCTAGCTGCGTCATTTTTCAGATCGGGAGGTATATAGTGTTTTTTTTGCAGTTTACTGTTAATTTCTCTCTGCTTATTTCGGTCTCAGTTTATTTAGCCTTTTTTTTACTGGAGCTATACCTTTCATTTCTACGTATGCTCTTTGCCCTGCGACTCTGTGTGATCTGGGCAAATCAGAAACAGAAAGGAAGGATTTTTCTCATGCGTATGCTCTTTTCCCTGCACCTTAGTGTGATCTCGGAAAATCAGAAAAACATTGAGAAAAATATTTAGTTTTCGGCTAAAGCTAACCTTGAGATTTTTTTTAAAAAATTTCTAGTTTTTTGGCTAAAGCTAACTTCGAGCCGCAAGGTTCGTTTTTCTTTGCATATTCGTGTTGGGTTTTGTGTTTTGTGTTTTGTAGGGAAAAAGAGCTTTCTCAAGGCAAGCACGCAAACCGAGGCCCCCCCCCCCCCCCTCTCTCTCTCTCTCTCTCTCTCAAATTTTTTGTATAGATCAATTGGTTCAAAACTATTTTTAGAGAGTAGAGGTCTTGGGTTCAAGTCTCCATTTTGTGGGGGCGGATTTTTTCATTCCTGCACATTCGCGCACTTTGCCGACAACGTCAACAAGTTTTTTTAAAAAAAGCCATAACTTCTTCATCCGGAAGCCTTTTTCAGAGCTGTTTTTTTTAAAACCACCTATTTTTTCGAGATCTATCCGTTGGTACACTTACTTTCAGCATCTTCAGCTTCAGTTTTTTTAAAAAATGGAAAGTCCATGCCAAGTCATTCTTGACAGCACTAACTACTTCCAATGGGTAGAATACATGGAAGATTTACTTAGAAGTAAAGGTCTCTTCAGAATAGCCACAAACCAAGAGAAGAAACCAACAGATGAAGACAAGGCAGCAAAATGGGAAAATAGACAAGATCAAGCACGTGGTTTGATAGGGATGTCTATTTCTCCTGATCTTAGATTCCACATTGCAGGACTTGAGACTCCTCATGAAGCATTAGAAAAACTTGCTAAAGTTTTTGGGATTAAAAATGAAATTAGATCCCATCAACTTGAAAATGAGCTGCTTACTTTGGATCCTAATAATTTTTCTTGCATTGAAGATTTCTTGTCCAAATTCAAGACCCTTAGATATCTCTTGGAAGGTGTTAAAGTTAAGAAAGATGATGGTAACCTTATTTATTCCATCCTTACTAAGTTAGGACCAGCCTACTCTGTATTTGTTTCCACTTTCCATTCTACAAGGGAAGCTTTCATTTGTCAAGGACAAGAATACAAGGCCCCTTCCTTTGACTCCTTTTGTGATTCCTTAATAAGAGAACAAGAAAAACTCTTACACCTTGGTCTTCTTAATCTTGGAAACTCTTCCACGAAAGCGTTAGCCGCCCAGCAGCACCCAAATTCAAAGAATCCTAAGAAGTCATATCCTCAAAAGAATGGTCCTAAACCATCTCAGCCTCAAAATGAAAGATCATTTCAGCAAAATGATAAGACCAATAAAAACAAATGGAAGAAGACTGATAGACATTGTAACTTTTGTAATCGAGATGGCCACTTAGAATCTAAATGCTTTAAGAAGATGGAAGCCTTGGAAGCCGCAATGAAGAAACATAACATCCATCTGGAGCCTACTTCAACTTCAACTTCCGGAACGGCACTTTCTGCATGTCATCGTCAATCATCTCAGTCTGGTAATGCATTAAATGTATCTTCTTCTTCTTCTCATTCTCATGAGTGGCTCATTGATTCTGGACCCTCTTGTCACATGGCCAAAAACCAAGCCATGTTTTCTTCTTTAAATGATTGTAACACCAAAAATATATATATTGGTGATGATAAATCTCTTAATGTTGTAGGGACTGGAACTGTTCATCTAGACAATGGTCAGTTCAATGATGTATTATGTGTTCCAAACTTATCCTGCAACCTTCTATCTGTCTATCAGATAACTCATTCAGGTGAAGGTAAAATTGTTGAATTTTCACCTCATGATGTTGTTATCAAGGATCTAAAAGATCCTAAACAGATTCTAGCTACTGGTCTTGCTGATGATTCCAAAAGGTTGTATAAGTTTCACAACTTTGGGTCATCCCATCTTCCCTCAGTATTTGTTGCTCATAATGATGAAGTGAGCAAACTTTGGCATGAGCGGTTTGGTCACTTAAACTATCGCTCCCTTCAGCATCTATGTAAAGAAAATATGGTGACAGGTCTTCCTATGGTATCTTGCAAAGATGGTGTTTGTTTCGGATGTGTACTCGGAAAACATCATCGGGACAGTTTTGACAAACGTGCCTCTTGGCACGCCTCAGCCCCTTTACAGCTTGTGCACAGTGATTTATGTGGTCCTCTTCCTGTTGCTTCATTCTCTGGCTGCAAGTACTTCTTAACTTTCATTGATGATTTCTCCAGACGCACTTGGGTATACTTCTTAAAACTCAAGAGCGAAGTATTTACAACTTTTTTGGCCTTCAAAGCATTTGTTGAAAAACAATCTGGACATCAAATTCTTAAGCTAAGAACTGATAATGGTGGAGAATATGTTAAAAACGCATTCATCAACTTTTGCACCGAAAATGGAATTCAAATGCAACATACTGTTCCATACACTCCACAACAAAATGGTGTAGCTGAAAGGAAAAATCGCACCTTAAAGGAAATGGCTAATTGTATGCTGCAATCTAAAGGACTCAGTCTTAGTTTTTGGGCCGAAGCAATTAATTGTGCAAATTATATAATCAATCGCACTCCTACTAAGGTTCTAGAGAATATCACTCCAGAAGAAGCTTGGAGTTCCATTAAACCAGATGTAAGTCACTTTCGTGTGTTTGGAAGTGAAGCATGGGCCCATATTCCAGATGAAAAGCATAAAGCTTTAGAACCTAAGAGTGAAAAATGTACTTTTGTTGGATATTCTGAAGATGTAAAAGGTTATAGACTTATTCCATTTAAGTCCAAAAATGTTATCATTAGAAGAGATGTAAAATTTGATGAAAATAAATCGGCCTGCGAGCCTAGTCCGGCGGATGTGCCACCTCTTCCTATCTCTTCTATCTTTGAAAACATTTCTTCTTCTGATGATGAAAGCGAGGATGATAATCCCCCCCACCTTCTCAGGATCCTCAACTTCCAAGATGGGTCCGTGCTACTCGGGATGCAGCAGGTGATCTTGCCGGTGATCCTACAGATCAGCGACGTACACGTTCTCAGTTTGAAAGAGCCTCTTCTTTACTGGCTCAAGCTCCAGTAAATCATGATCCTGACACTTTTGCAGAAGCTTCAGGCCATCCACATTGGGAAGCAGCTATGAATGAAGAATATCATTCATTGATGACAAATGATACATGGGATCTTGTTCCTCTACCAAAGGGACGCAAACTTGTTAGATGCAAATGGGTTTACAGAACCAAGTATGGACCAGATGGGAAAGTTGATAAACATAAAGCTCGTCTAGTTGCTAAGGGCTTTTCACAGGTTGAAGGCATTGACTACACTGAAACCTTCTCTCCAGTTGCCAAAATGAACTCTATCCGCCTTGTTCTTTCCCTTGCTGCCTCTTTAAAATGGGAAGTCCATCAAATGGATGTTAAATCTGCCTTCTTGCATGGGGACTTGCAGGAAGAAATCTATATGGAACAACCCATTGGCTTCATACAAACAGACTCCAGCCTCGTTTGTCGACTTAAGAAATCCCTTTATGGCCTCAAGCAAGCTCCTCGGGCTTGGTATGCCAAAATGGATAGCTTTCTTTTAGAATCTGGCTTTTCTAGGTGTCATTCTGACAATATTGTCTACACCAAGAAAGTGGGCAACTCTCTTATCATCCTTGTTCTTTATGTTGATGATCTTATTCTTACTGGTAGTGATCCCAACCTTATAAACCATGTGAAGTCCAGCCTTAAAAAGAAATTTGAAATGACAGACTTAGGACACTTACACTATTTTCTCGGTCTTCAAGTCTTGCAATCCCAAGAGGGTATTTTCCTTTCCCAGTCCAAGTATGCTTGTGATATTCTTCGTCATTTTCACATGGAAGACTGTAAGCCAGCCCCTTCTCCCTTTCAGTCTGGAGTCAAACTTTCAGTCTCTTGTACTTCTCCTGAAGTTGATGCTACCTTATACCGTCAACTTGTCGGAAAACTCTTGTATTTAACCCATACTCGTCCTGATCTTTCCTTTGCTGTTGGCCTTGTTGCTCGTTTTATGCAAAACCCCCGTGAAAGTCATTGGAAAGCAGCTAAAAGAATACTTCGTTATGTTCGAGGTACAGTACAGTTTGGGATTCATTACAGTGCCAAAGCAGCTCCTCTGTTAGTTGGTTTCACTGATTCTGATTGGGCCGGTGACCTTGATGATCGGAAGTCTACTGCCGGTTATGTCTTCACTCTTGGTTCAGGACCTATTACATGGGCTTGTAAGAAACAGGCTGCCATTTCTCTTTCGTCAGCAGAAGCAGAGTATCGTGGTGCCGTGGAAGCTAGTAAGGAAGCCTTGTGGCTTCGTCAGATCCTATCAGAGTTTGGCTTTGAGCAGCAGCATCCAACCACACTTTGGTGTGATAATCAAAGTGCCATTTAGCTATGCAAAGATCCAGTCCAGCATCAGCGCAGCAAACACATTGAACTACACATGCACTTCATCAGAAAGCTCATTCATGACCATGTTCTTGAAGTGCAATATTGTCCAACAGATGATCAGGTTGCAGACATCTTCACAAAGGCTCTCACAGAGGCGAAGTTCACTAAACTTCGATATATGCTTGGAGTTCAGGAAGTTGTCACTAAGGGGGGATAGACTCTAGTGCCTCCTTCCTTCTCCTATTGTGTCATATTTGTAAATCCTTCAATCCTATCCCAAGTTATTCTTAAGGGGAGATGTTAGGATATTCCGACACATAGGATATAGTTAAGTTCAACTTGGTCTAGTATAGAGTTAGGTTAGAGTTAGGTAAAGTGTGTTTCTTTACCGTTGTACATTTTGTAACTTACAATCTGACGGTCACGATATGTAGTGATCCGACGGTTCACTCTCACCTCAGTATTACCGACACTTGATCCGTGGCTTGACACCCGATTGGTCCATGAGTTCTATTTAAAGCGCATGGAGGGTCATTGTTCGGGTAATCCGTGCATGAGAGAAGCTTATGTAAATTTTCATTCTTTGATTAATAAATTGCCTGTAGTACCCACGTTGGGACAGGCCGTGGACTGTTTCCCTCCTTGCACTCTGAGGGTTTTAACCACGTCAAAATACTGGTGTATTGATTTGAGATCTGGTTGTGAGCGGTGTCCTTTTGGTATTCTTTCTGTGGAACTTACCCTGTAAATTCCTACACAAACAGAATCTAACACATGAGCAAAAGGATCATCAAAAACTTGAGGAGACTCCTGCGATGTATCAATTGAAACTATATGACATCCTATTGGTTGTTCATCTTTTTCTTTAGAGATATCACGAAGATTCTGCCTTATAAACTGAAATGCTTCGAAACAAAAGGGTACAGAATCCTATTGCATCATTAAATCATGTATTTCGGCTATCCCACCTTCATCTGTAATCTAACCTTGAATTGTGTTTGGTGGCTGCAAATCTGGTTCTATATCCAAAATGATTTCATAAATCATTTCAGGGAAAGATTTCTTATTAATGACCTGCTCAATAATTTCGCCATCTGTCTCATCCTCAACATTAAAACTAAGAGATTGTTGATTTCCTACAAGCTGTTCATTTGAAGATTTACTATGCAATTTACCCCTCAAAAACTGAAATGATTCAAAACAGAAAGGTAAGAAATCTTCTTCTATCATTTGATCACATGTGCCAACTTCCATGTCTTCATCTTCAACTCAACAATTAATGGCATTTGGGGGCTGAAACTCTGAATATAAGAAGTCTGGAACAAAGTTTTCATTGCCCTAAAGAGGATCCAAATCAAGTCTTGTCAACTGCTGATGTATGATTGCATGGAAATTATCTCTGATGAACTAACATGAATCAAAGCAAAAAGGAAAAGATCCTTCACTTACTTCAAAATCTGCTGCACTTTCCTCATCATTTCCATAACTGATATGCATCGGTTGATCACTGTACTCAAGCTGTTGTAAATGAACTTCCTCCTTCCAGAAACTAGCTGCTGATTTGTCTGCATGATTAGCTTCTTTTTGGAGAAAATAACCATCATCATCATACTGATCAAAATGAGGCAAATCGTTAGTATAAAACACATCATCAAGCATACATGTCATATCAACAGGTTTTTCTTCTCCCAGATGATCTACAAAGCAATCATTATGAAAGTTGAGATAAGAAACAAAATGTTTTGGATCAACAACTTGTTCATGAACGTCATTTTCATCTTTTGCAATCATTTTCTGCACCATCTCTTCTAATGCATTGACCAAAATGTCAAGCTTTTCCTCTAAAGGTGTAGTTTTCTCTAGATCCATGTTTTTCATCTCTTCTTATTTCAACCTTTCCCTTCTGATCAGCAAATGAGCCTCTACATTTACTGCACTTTTCTACATCTCTTCAAGTGCTACGACATTCTTTTCTCTCAGCTGAAACTCCATTTTCGGATCAAAGGCACCTGGGTAATGCAAGAGAGTATATCTAGGAGGGGGTCTTATATCAACCGGCATTGGATAATAAACTTGATTAAATCTGGCTGAAAACTGTTGTACTGTCTCCCCTGGCAGTCTTTTCAGTGGATTATACTCTTCTACAATAAGGAAAAAGTTATGTCCGATCCTCCACCTGTCAAGAAAAACTTTTATGAACTATTGTAAATATGTGATGCTCGCATCAGGCAGGGCTTTGAACCAACTCTTGACTTTGCCTCGCAAAGAAAGAGAAAAAAGCCTTATAATGACATCTTCTTCATCAATTTCTAAAAGGTCTAGAAAATTCTCAACATTCAACACATGTTGCTCAGCCTTGACATTGTTACATTCACTGTCAAATATTGGCAAGTATAGATCATAGGTTCGGGGAAAGCATGAAGCACAGAAGGTAAGATGAGAGGTTTATACCTATCTGGGACTATAAAAGGTGTAGGAGTATATATAGGAGCTATGGGATCAATTTTGTCTTCTTTAGGCTCATCACTTTGAAGAGAATCATCATAAGATGTAGGAAAAGTAAGGAGGCCAGGATCAAAGGGAAACTTAGTATTTATGCTTTTTGAATGGGTCAATTGAAGATTTTGATCACCTTTATCATACAACAAGTTCTGAAAAACTTTCAGGACAACTTCAAGAACAACAAAGAAGTAATTCACAAGAAAGCAGAGTAGGTCCTGAATACCATTCCACTTTGGATACCCGAACTTTGTGTAAGATCATTCCATTTTCTCAGAGTAAGAGTTCGTCCTGTAGTGGAGTCTTTACAAGAGTCGCCAGGTGAACGATTTCAACCTTCTTATGCCTGATCGTTGTCCACCATCAACCATCAGATCTGAACTTCATGCATGTACTGGGGTAAGACAATCTTCAAGCAAAACGTTTTCGTCCTCAGTATGGTCGCCACTATGTTAGAGCCCAAATCTGCCTTAGGCTGAAGGAAGGCAAAATTTAGGGTAACCACAAACCACACTCAGTCTGGTAGCTATCCCTACTAGAACAGGAGAGGGCTCTCTACAGGTCACACTCAGGAAAATAAACAATAGGGTCTGAGATGACTAAAAAATGAATACTCATTTTAGGCTAGGTAAATAAATATGATAGAGGTATTTTGATGAATGACTGAGTTTTCTAGGATGTGTGGAACCAAGGAACAGCATGAGCTGAGAATTTAACTCAAAGACGTAGATTATTTCATGAGGCAAGACAGGCAGAAAGTATAGCAATTAGATTTGAAATAATATGGAGTGGAGAGATTGTTTAAGAATGTGAAAATGGCATAAATACATGAATCCTTTTCAATATAAGAAAACATAGAACGTGAAAACTATCCTAAGGCAGAGAAATACACTGAATTATACCTTTTCTTACTTAGAAAGCTTTCACTGGAAACGAATATGAATGAAAATATGAAACACAATGAAATACATACGACACATAAAGAAAATACATTTGCTAAACTTACGCCACAGGAATCTCATGGACTAGAGCTGAAACCTTTCATTAATTCTCTGTCAAAATGTACGGTGAGTGACTGGGTTTCTCTCCCACAGTTTCCCAAAAATTCCAACCCTTTACAAAATGACTCTCAATACAATAAATAAGCTTTGCCATGAGAAAGTCGATCAACCTAGGAAATGAAGAGCGAACCATCAGCAGTTACATTTAATTTTCTATGAGGACCAATTAGAAAAAAGCAAATATGAGCGTAGATTTTTTGGGTGGTTGTTCGCCTTCATTTGGCCACTTGGATAGAAGCCAAAAATGTTTTTTAAACTTTGCCTTTGATGCCGGGAAAAATGTATTGTAAATGAGTAGGGTTACTTGGAGAAAATTGCAAATCGAAATTTCGCGGAGCACGAGTGATTTTGGCCTTTGGGTCTCTGTGCACCGCGCTAAAAACTATATGCATCGCGCTACTTTGGAGCTGGTTTTGAGGCACCTTCTGAAGTCCAAATTGATCCCAAGTGTGCCTGTTGGAAATCCATGCCTGTCTACTTTCCAACCCAAGTGAAATTTTTGAGTTTGGTGCCCATTTGCCCCTCCAAAACTGCAATATCCCAAGACTACTTCCTGTGTGAGGTCACTTTTTGGGTGTTTTTGACTTCCCGAGGACTCAAAACTGGCATAAACTTCTTGGCCGTGCACCAACAGTCATGATTTCCCATGGAAAATCCAAAAATGTAAATTTTTTGTCATTTGGAGCTCCCTAGCGAAAGCGCGCGCCAGGTGGCGCGGCGCACAGGGAGAAAAACCCTATTTTTTGTACAAAACTTTGTAAGAATACCACAAATGCCCCAAATTTCTTGAAATTTGGGCTGGAGCTTCTTCATTAAGTGTTATGCTAAGCTAAAGAGGCTTCAGCCAATATCTGAAGACGATTGAGCTCCCTTTGCCTCTTTTGCTTCTTTATTGCCTTTCTCAATTTTGCCTTCAAATTCCTGATTCAAGCCTTGCAGACCTTGTTTCGTGCCAGATGATGAAATTCAACATGTCTCCACAAGTTTTTCTCCTTGTTGACTTTCTCCAACAATTGGACTCGTCTAGTAACGTAAGGTCTTTCCACAACCAAAAATAAAAGTTGGAAAGTTGTAATGGGAAATACAGCTAAAATCTGTTTCCTCGAAGATTTAGATGTACAATAAGCACCAACAATGATCCCTAGTGCCATTCTTCTTGCTAAATCTAAGGTTGTGTAATAAATTCTGAGGATCCCAAAAGATTTTGAAGCATAGGTGCAACCACATTCTCTCCACCATTAGAAGTTAATATTCTAACCCTGCCATTTTTAGCCCTTACATTTTCTATCCCAGGTAACATGACTTTAGATGGTCCTCGCAAATCCTCAAACAACAGAACAAATCTAATTATAAATGATGATCTCAAATTACTCCTCAGGATCCATACTGCTCTTTTGTTGGATCCAATTAACATTTTAACTATGTTTTGATACCCATGATCTTTTTGAATTTCTTGATCAACTTCCTTATATTGCAAAAACGCACCCATAAGAATAGCAATTGAAACGACAACCAATGCTGACAATATAATAGTTGTGGGGATACCTAGCAGCAGGGCACCAATAATTATTGCAGCAATTAATCCATCTTCTATGAGAAATGTAGCTGCCTGGCACATACATGGCAGTGCAAGTATCAACAAAAACATCTCAAATCTTGGTATCACCAGAGCACCAGATTTGGGCCTATCTGTTTGCCATATCCACTTTCTCAATCGCAGAAGTAAAAGAATCAAGATGTGAATGAGCATCATGCCACCTCCAATGACAATTAACCAGAATATGTTCCTCTTAAACTCCTTCCATCCATCAAAATTGCTTGCCTTCAAGGCAAAGTCTGCCACAGGTTTTATCCTCTGCCTTTCAAAAAACAATTTATACTCCATTGGAAGACATGGTTGCCCAAACATGGAAGCATTTGTTCCCAGTTTACGTTCTCTTCTCTGCCTACCTTCTGAAAACAAGTCTTTGTTGCAGTTGCCTAAAATCATTGATTTGTGTCTTGTCTTGTGCTACCAGGGGAAAGAGTGATATGTGGGACTGTGGAGGGTGGAAACAATGAGGGATTAGGGACTGTTAGGATAGGGTTTGGGGTTTTTACATTTGGAAATGTGTGGTAGGGAATTGGGAATAGGAGTTTATTAATTTTTTAGGATAGGATAGGAGATTAAGGAAAAATGGAATAAGGGAGAAGGGAATGATGGAAAGAAGGGAAAAATGGAATGGAGGGGGAACCTTGGTACCAAAAAAATGGATTTGCAACCCTAACAGCAATTGGCTTGAGGACTTTTAGAGGTAGGGTTTGAGAGTTTTTGTTGCAACCATTAGCAGCCATAAACCACCATGACATGGCACCAAAATTGGATGAAAAGCAATGATGGAAGCCCAACTTACTTGTACAAGTGATGATCTACGAGATTAGGGCGACTTGGAGCAAGTTTTTGAAGTTTTTGGTGGCACGGCGTATTAGAAAACTGGTGCGGTTCATAGGGAAGGCATGGCACATTGGGCTTCATTTCTCAGTGCAAAACTACACTAGCGTGGCGCATAGGGAAGGCGCGGCGCATTGGGTTTGAGGCGCGGCGCATAGAGCCTGTGCGTAACACTTTTTGCAGGAGACTTTTGGAAGCCTTCCCGGTGTCCAAATTGGGCGCAGGATAGCTTGTTGGAAAGGCCTTTGAGTCTACTTTCCAACTGAATCATAATTTTTCAAGTTTTAGTTTATTTTACCTATCAAAAATCAAATATCCCAAGACTGGTACAAATGTTCCAAATGAGGTTGCCTCAAGGCAGAGTGTTGTTGCAGTCAACTTTTGAAGGTGTTCCTCAACTCCAAATTGAGTTCATGATAGCTCATAGGAAATCTCTTTGTGTCTAGTTTTAATTTTACTCATCAAGAAAGTCATTTGTCTAACCAAGATAGGAGAAAACTTGATTTTCCTAAGGTCACTTTAGAGGTGCATCAATTCTCCCGAGGCAATTTTAGTTTTGAAATTTCACTAAAACCATGACACTTGTGTAAAAAGTGAAGGAGGTTTCTCTTCCTTGGCCTATTTTGGATAAAAACCTCTCTCAAGTTTCCAAAATTCATCTTTTCTTTCTCAGAAACATCATTTGAGTGAATTATTGAACCTTCCTCTGGCCTGCAAGTATTATTGAAGCACTTTGAGAACAAGAATTTGCAAAACCTAGACATAATATCTCTTTGTTGACCAAGATATTAGAACAAAACTGTAAATGGCCTTTAAAATGATTTGACAAATAGACCTAAACCAGCAGGATAAGGCATGAGGGGAAATGACTGACAAGACCCTTTCGTCAGATTATGGCATGCCCCTAGCAGAATGCAGCAGAGTGAATGGAGCAAGGCTCCTAAAAATGAAATGCAAAAAGAGTTTTCATCTCTGACGGTGGACTGACAAGACCGAATCTAACACATAGTATTCCAGAGATTGAACAGTATGCAAATCAAAATGAGTGGGTAGAGGGAACACTTATAGAACAAGATAGTACACAAGTTGAAGTAGAAAATGTTATGAAAGATTTGGAAAGACAACTTGATATGGATTCCTTTGTACAGGTGCCTGGAGAATCTTCACAGAGACCAAGACAAGAGAAAAGTGCATAGACATCAGAACAACTAGATACCTCAGGATAGAAGAAATATTTAGGATCACAAAGCATTTCTAAGGAGTTGACGCAAACTGATACAAATATGAGCAACCCTCTAGTGTTGTAGACTCCTCTTAATGAGGAACAAATTCAAGAAAGAAGTAGAAATGATACAAGCCCCTCTACAGTGCCATTGGACCAGGTATATGTTTAAAGGTAGAGATTGAATCCTCTATCTGAGCAAGAACATGAATGGACAAGAAGTGACATAGTGCAAACAACACTAGCAGGGGACGCACCATCTACCTCTCAAACAAAGGAACTGAATAGGCAGCCATGTGTAGAAGTGTCATCACTAAGGAAAATTTCAGAGCAAAGCCAAGATTTGAAAGAAAAGTACAAAGAGATTAAGGATCAGAATGAACAAATCAAAGCTCAAACCTATGCCAAATATCTGAAAATGGCTCCTACAAATCAAACAAGGTTGATGTCAGCCTTTGACATCAAAGACGAAAAGATGCACATGAGCTTTTTGAACCCAACAGTACAATAGCCAAAGTCCATGGCTGATTATTTTAAAACAGATTTTGAAGTTCTTGCCAAAGACATCCACCAAATTGATTGAATTGAGCTCCATAAGCAAATGGGTGAGATGGTCTATTCCACATTGACTAGTAAAGCCATCATTGCACATCAGTTGTAGAATTCTCTGAGTAATATTACAACACAATTACAATTGGAAAAAGCCTCTTCTCAGGCTAAGGACACAAGGATAAAATCACTAGAAGATCTGGTGATTGAGTTGGGACATGATCCCAAAGATGTTAAAGAAGTTGAAAGTTTGATAAATAAAAAGAATGATGACATTGTTGAACTCAGGAAACAACTCAAACTCCCTCCCCTCATACATCCACAAACTGTAGAAGTAATTGAGAAGCAAAAAGGGAAGAACTTATGGACTTGATCCTTAAGTTGAATGAGCAGTTGAAAGAAACAAAGCAGGAACTAGAAAAAGCTTTGCAGTCCAAACAGGGTGAGTCAACCATCATGCCTTAGACTATAACACCCATAATTTCTACAGCAGTTCCATCTACTATTGCAGCATCTTTGGCACCCAACATACCTCCAACAATAGCTCTACCAGTAACAACAACAGAAAGTACATCAGAAGCAGCAGAAACTTCAACAAAGCAAACATAGTACTTAATAAATTCCATGGAGGAAATGAAAATCCAAGAAACTGAAAGAAATGATTACCAGCTTGGAAAACAAGTGTGAAATATCACAGATCAATTACAATGAAGAATAGAGAAAGAGTAGAAGGATGACTAAAACAATCAAGACATTAGAGAAGGAATTAACATTGGAAAAGCCTTTAAGAGACATTAGTGAGATTTAATGGACCAATATCATTGATTCCATCAATAATATTTGGTCTTCCATTCAGATCATTTTTTAACAGACTGAGTTAGTTAAACTAGCTATAGAGGCTATACAGAAGACCAGGGAAGAAATGGGAGAGAAACCTAAAGAGGCAACCCAATTAATCAACTTCTTGAATTTCCAAAATAGGAAATAGATGGAACAATGGGATATCGAAGATCGAACTAGTACTATCATTGAAATTAAGAAAGTTCTCACTAAAAATAACTTAATGCTTAACCTGGAAAGAAGATGTCAAAGTATTCAAGAGGACATAAATGATTTTATGGTAAAATATGACATTATTAGGGATAAAGGACTTCCAAGCCCACTAGTCATAAATGAAAAACTGATGACTCGTGATGACTACATTGATAAACTACACAAACAAGCTATAAGTCAAGCCAACTCTTCCACAGTGAAAGCACTACCTACAGGGAAAGCGTTGCATGATGGTTTGGAAAATCTTTTCTATATTGAGCATGAAGTTAAGCACATGTTCACAGTCCAGCCTAATTTTTAAAAATACACTGAAGCTGACGAAGTGTACAGGAAATTGATCAATATGAAGGTACCAAATGAGAAATGGTGGACCAATATGCTCGATATCGTATAATTTGCTATGGTAATTTTGAGGTAAATAGAAAATATTTACTAAGGTAAAGTCTGATAAATAGGTAAAGAGTATCAGGAATAGATAAAGAGTATCAGCAGGTGTTAGGTCCCTATAATACTAGTGATTACCCCATTACTATTGTAGTTGTATCCCTTATTAATATTATTGTGCCCCTATTGTCCCCATATTGTTATTACTGCGCCCCATAGAATCCCTCTATTGTTATTTTCGTGCCTTTATATTATTATTGTTAGGTCAGCTAGGTTATATTGTGACTCCTTAGACTCCTATATATAGAAAGGAGTTTTTGTCAATTGAATCATCAAAGAATAATTCATTTGTGTAATATAAAGGAGGTTTCCCCCTCGAAGAGGCTAAATTCTAAGGCGTTGATCTATCTTTTCTATCTTTTTGTGAGTTGGTTTCATAACATTTGGTATCAGAGCTTTGGATTCTAGGGTTTCACTACTCCAAATAGGTCATCGTGGAATTTTCGCTATAAATTTTTTCTCAATGTTTCAGAAGAAAAACAAAAAACCCATTTGAGATGAAACCGCACTAAACCTCTAGTCTGAATTTCAGAGCTTTTCGTGCTATATTTGCAGAGATATGATCTGAGGAAGTTGGTCTTTTTGTAGACTCCTGAATTACATTCCAAACAGGTGACCTGGGGAAATCATTATAACTTTCTCTCTGAGCATTGGATTGAAATATTGTAAGAAGGTATAGAAAGAGGACGGGCTTTAGTTTCTTGTAGATATTGTTTAGAGCGAAAGGTCGAAAAAGTGATACGTGGCACATCGTACAAGTTCGCTCTACTGAACTAGTCTATAATTAGGTCACTGTGGGAGATTTGGCATAACTCTTCCCTGGAGAATCCAATTTGGATCAGACTAGTGCCATTGGAAATAAGACATAGAGGGCTACTGCAGGTCACAATTTCAAAACTGCATGATTCAAAATTACAGAGATACATCAGATTCAATATCTAGCTCCTACGAAGTGAAAAAAAGGTGTGTAGTTTTTTTAAAATTTTTGCATAGGCTTGGTTTGAAAAATTAGTTTGAAGGAATTCAAAGGGCATAGTAAAGAATTATTATCGATAATTGATGCCCTGAGGAAATAAAATGAAAACACCTAGTAAGCAACCTGAAACCTCTAGCATGACTCATGAAGAAGAGGAAGAAATGCAACATGATATATCAAAATTACGAGACCAAGTGCAACAAGTGTCACTTGCATAAAAAGTAACAAAATCTAAGATGGATGGTTTAAAGAAAGATGTAGAAGCTATGATGGATGGTTTAAAGAAAGGTGTAGAAGCTAAGATGAATGACGTGGAAGCTAAGATGGACGATTTGAAGATAGATTTGAGGATAGATTTGAAGACAGATTTGACAAAGTTTCTACAAGAAATTCTTACTAATGGTGAAAGGGTAGTAAAATAAACTCATGATGAGAACAAAAGAAATGTTAATAATGATTTCATAGACTCTAATGTTGAATTGAAGACCCACCATATTCCAAAAATCGATAAGAGGAAGTTTAATGGCAGGGATTCTGCAACATGCATATTACAGATGGAGAAATTTTTTGATCTCAATAATGTGCAAAACACATAAAAGGTACGTATTGCAACTTTATATTTGGAACCAAATCAGTTTGTATGGTATCAATGGCTTTTATCTCGTAAAGAAATTATCACTTGGGCAATTTTTATGGAAGAATTGACAGCACGTTATGAGGATACGAAAAGAAACACATTTTTTAGCCAATTGATAAGTCTCAAACAAAATGGTTCAATAATGGAGCACATTAAGGAGTTCCAAAACTTGAACATAAGGGTAAAAAATATTCCAAAGGAGCATAGGATTGATGTTTCACAAGGACTTTGAAGGATAATATCCAACATGATGTTCGCCTTTGGGAACCTGATTCATTAGAGAAGGCATTAAGGTTAGCAAGAAAAATGGAAATCAAAATTATGGCAACCCGGAAACATACCACTCACAACTATAAAGATGGAAGTGTTGTTGCCCCTAGTCTTCCACAACCTATAAGGTTGACACCAAAACAATTGGAAGAAAAAATAGAAAAAGGGATTTTTTACAGTTGTGATAGCAAATACACTGAAGTTCATAAGGGTCAAAATAAGAGGATATACTCCAGGAACAAAGCCTAGATAAAGAAGAAATGAATCCGACCATATCTTGTAATGCATTATCTGGAATTACCACTCCTCAAACCATCAAGATAGAAGGACAAATCAAGAAGAAAAAGGTAATAGTGTTGATTGATTCAGGAAACACCCAAAATTTTATTCATTGTAAGATAGCAAAAGAATTGAATTGCTTCCTATATCCAGCACTAGAGTGTCAAGTGATAGTTGCAAATGGAGGAACAATAAATTTATCTGGAAAGTGCCATAATATCAAGCTATCCATGGGAGAATATGTATTGAATAGCCCAATACTTTCCATTCCAATGGGAGGTGCTGATGTTGTACTAGGAGTCCAATGGCTACAATCCTTGGGTACAATAGCTTTTAATTTTCAAGAAATTTTCATGAAATTTTCTGCGGAAGGAAAGGAAGTCAAATTAAGCGGTATTGTAGGGAAACCAGGAAAGATAATCAGCTCTAACGGTATGACAAAGCTTCTAAAAAGGGAACATGGAGGTGTAATTACACAATTATGTTCGTTAGATGTTTCCACATCGAAATCATCTATTTCTCCAGATCTCCAAAAAGTCTTGGACAATCATTCCAAGGTATTTGAGACTCCCAAAGGCCTCCCACCTATTTGTGATCATGCTCATGCTATTCATCTGATTCTAGGAAGTGTTCCTCCAAACATAAGGCTGTACATATATCCCTATGCCCAAAAGAGTGAAATTGAACATATGGTTGTAGAAATGATAGAGGCTGGTATAATTCAACCTAGTCAAAGTTCTTTCTCTACTCTAGTAATATTGGTGCACAAGAAGGATGGATCATGGCGCATGTGTCCGGATTATAGGGAACTCAACAAGCTCACTATTAAAGATAAGTTTCACATTCCTGTCATTGATGAATTACTGGATGAATTGCATGGATCAATTTACTTCACCAAGTTGGATCTTCGTTCAGGATATCATCAAATCATAATGAAGGCTAAAGACATTCCGAAAACAGCATGTAGAACTCATGAGGGTAATTATGAATTTTTGGTCATGGCTTTTGGCGTTACCAATGCACCTTCTACATTTCAAGGTTTGATAAATTCCATTTTCAAACCCTTCCTTAGAAAATTTGTGTTAGTATTTTTTGATGATATACTAATCTACAACAAGTCTTTGAAGGATCATGTTGATCATGTTGACAGGGTGCTACAACTATTGGAGGAGAAACAATTATATGCAGAAAGATCCAAATGTTTCTTTGGAGTACAAGAGGTGGAATATCTGGGTCATATTGTATCTCATGAAGGAGTTAAGGTAGACCCTAGAAAAATTAAAGCCATTAAGGAATGGAAAATCCCCACATCCATAAAGCATTTGCGAGGATTTCTCAGGTTGACAGGGTATTATCGCAAGTTTGTTAGGAATTATGGGAGAATAGCAGCACCTCTAACAACATTATTGAACAAATATGCATTTTCATGGACTCCAGAAGCAACAAAGGCCTTTGAACATCTTAAGCAGGAAATGTGCCAAGCACCGGTCTTAGCTACACTGGACTTCACAAAAACCTTTATTGTGGAATGTGATGCTTCAGGAAATGGAATTGGTGTTGTTTTAATGCAAGATGAAAGACCTATTGCTTTTGAAAGTCGTCCAATAAAGGGAAAGTTTTTACACAAAGCTATTAATGAGAAGGAAATGTTGGCAATACTACATGCACTTAAGAAATGGTGACCCTACCTAATGGGAAGACACTTCAAGGTAAATGTAGATCATGATAGCCTTAAATAATTTTTAGAACAAAGATTATCCTCTGAAGAGAAAAAAAAGTGGGTCATAAAGATGTTGGGTTCTGACTTTGAAATCATCTACAAAAAAGGTAACCAAAATGTGCTGGCAGATGCACTCTCAAGAAAGGATGAGGATGTGGAAGCATTGTTGTGTGCCATTTCTATTATCCAATCATATTGGATAAAAAAAGCAAGGGAGGAATGGAAGAGTGATGAAATGTGGTGACTTATTCGAAAGTTACAAAAAGATTCCAGTACATCTAATAAATTTAGCTGGAAAAATGATTCGTTATGGTACAAATATCACTTATACCTCTGTAATTATACCTCTGTAAGAATTCCCAACTCAAACAAAAGATTCTTGTGGAATTGCACACTTCTCCCTTAGGAGGGCACTCAGGATTTTTAAAAACTTACCACAGGGTTAAGAAAGATTTTTTTTGGGATGGCCTTAAATCAGATATTCAAAAGTTTGTGGTAGAATGTTTGGTTTGCAAACAAAATTAAGTTCCAACAATTAAGACCTCGGGTCTATTACAACCTTTGTCTATTCCAAGCCAATGTTGGGAGGAGGTTTCCATGGATTTTATCATAGGTTTACCCAAGTCTGAGGGAAAGAGTTTCATCATGATGGTAGTTGACAGACTTACCAAGTATGCATACTTTTGTGCATTATCACATCCATTTAAATCTAGTACAGTTTCTACTTCATTTATGGAAACAATTCAAAATCTACATGGAAACCAAAAGATTATTGTAAGTGACAGAGATCCCATTTTCACTAGAAATTTTTGGACATAATTATTTTCTTGTCTGGGTACTCAGTTAGCTCAGAGCTCATATTATCATCCTCAATCTCATGTGCAAACTGAGATAGTAAAAAAATGTTTGGAAGGATATCTTCGCTGCTTTGTATCTGATAAACAGACAGAATGGGTCAAATGGTTGCCTCTACCTGAATGGGGGTATAACACTTCCTTCCATACAACAATAAAAATGACCCCATTTATGGCACTTTATGGATATTAGCCACCATCCATCACATCATATTTAAGAGAAAATTCTAAGGTTCAAGTAGTGGAACATCACATCGAGCATCAACAACAAGTCCTCCAACTCTTAAAGGATAACCTCGGGTTGGCATAGAATAGAATGAAACAACAGGCAGATCAACATCACAGCAAAAGAAGTTTTGATGTAGGTGATTGGGTATTCCTACAGCTACAACCATATAAACAAATGTCCCTCAAGTAAGCTAAGAAGGATAATAAATTATCACCAAAGTATTATGGTCCGTACAAGGTGTTGCAAAAGATTGGTACTATGGCATACAAATTGGAGCTTCCTACAGCTTCTTGAGTGCACCTAGTTTTCCATGTTTCATGTTTAAAGAAGGTTATAGGTGATAAGCTCCTAGTTCAAACAATATTTCCAGAACTTGACGAGGAAGGGAAAATTATATTAGAACTGGAAGCAGTCATAGAAACAAGAACTCAACAGCTACAAAATCGATCAATTTCGGAGTATCTCATCAAGTGGAAGAACTTATCTGGTGAAGATTCCACATGGGAGGATGAGAATTTTATAAAGAAGCATCCAAAACTACTCAAATTTTGAGGAAAACAATTTTTTTGAAGGAGAGGGGCATGTTAGGTCCCTATAATACTAGTGATTGCCCCATTACTATTGTAGTTGTATCACTTATTAATATTGTTGTGCCCTTATTGTCCCCATATTGTTATTACTGTGCCCTATAGAATCCCTCTATTGTTATTTTTGTGCCTTTGTATTATTATTGTTATGTCATTTGGGTTATATTGTGACTCCTTAGACTCCTATATATAGAAAGGAGGTTTCTTCAATTGAATCATCAAAGAATCATTCATTTGTGTAATGTAAAGGAGGTTGCCCCCTCGAAGAGCCTGAATTCTAAGGCATTGATCTATCGTTTCTATCGTTTTGTGAGTTGGTTTCATAACAGCAGGGAAAAGTAAGCAAGGATCCAACACACAATTACTAAAGCAACAACAAGAGGAAAATTCGAGTTTCAACCTCCAGCTCTTCCATAAATAAAGGGACAACAGCAATCAGTTTTACATCTGTCTCTATATTTTTGTAAATGATATTTTGTATTACTTAGAATAAATCTCATGTAGTTATGAGATATTTTTGATGTAATTTTTGTATAAATACTTCTCCATTTGAAGTATTGAGGGTGGATTCTATAACATCTCTGTAAATCTATGCTATCAAGTTGAGAAAGCTTTTGTACTCAAATCTGGCTTTTCACTGGAAAAGGAATGAAAGTTGAGGACATTTCATCAGATTCTCATGCAATATAATTGCAAATGAGTATTCTATATTGTGATTTTATTTGTTTTCAATATGTTTCAATGTTTCATGCATCTGAAATCTAAATGGTAAAATAGTCAAAGTATATCAGAATTAGCTTTATTTCTCTCTGCTATCAATAGTCTACCATTTATATGTTTTCTTCCAAACTATTTTGAAAAAGGAATTCTTAATTGCCCCTCTATCCCTATAGTTTTTCTCTAATAAGTCCCTAGTATAGGATTCTTAATTTCCCTCTGCTAGTTGACCTATCTTCCTTTCCTCTTTCTAATCCTAACTTGAGGATTCTTGATTTCCCTCTAGTTTTGAGCAGAAATATCACCCATCCAATCCCCAAAGTTTGTTTTTATTCTATTATCCTACCTATTGAACTCATAGCTTAGAAATTTGACTTAATCTAGTGAATTATCCCTGATTGACTCCATAGAAAAATGGTCTAAAGCGTAGTTTTCCCATTTGTTTCAGAACTCCACCACTCTCAAACAAAAGATCCTGCTTGAACGTTAATACTAGCCTAAAATCTTTTCAAACATAGCTAAATCATAAAGTGAGAGCCCTCTCTAGACTTAGGTGGGCTAGCACCTAAGTCTAAAAGTTGGTTTGTGGTTACCTCGGACTCTTTCCTTCTTTTAATAACTTCTAAGGAAAATCTGAGTGATAATAGTCTCTATAAAGAGTTTCATTTTCTTATGAGCATTGTTTAGGATCTTATATCATCATTGTAATTTGCATTAGGTTAGTTTTAATTTTAAGGAATTCTTAGTCTTTTTGGTTTTTGGGTGAGTGTGGATTGTTTTAGAAAAGAAAAGAAAAATACTTCTCTTACATATAAGTTTTCACAAAACCCAAGTAGAGATCACTCTTAATCAAAGAAAATGACTGCATTCATATAGTTAGTTTTCTAATGATTTATTTTCCTCCATAAAAGCATCATCAGTTTCACTCTCATAATTCCCCCTGACTTAAAGAACAACTATATAAAATCATGTGATTAATAAAATGAAATAGAATTTTTATTGTTGTGATTAAACAAACACTAACAATTTTAGGTTCATTAGGGCCTTGGATTAGGTGAGTGGAGAGCTAACTCTCCAGGGCCACTCAAATTACAAAACATAGAAGTTGAATAAAGAGCGAAACCCAATATCGTTAGAAATATCAGGAAAGCTCCATGACTGGGAGTTAAGCATGAGGGAGAGTGAAGACAAGTAAGAGAGATACCCCCTCTCCAACTTGTTGGATCCCACCTCACAACTGTTCCGCCTGGATTTTGATACGAGTTGGTATCCATAGTGTCTTTTCCTAGGGATTTCATAGGTGGATGTGGAGGGGAATCCCGTGGCATGTGAGGCTGATGTTGCATCACATTCAATAGTACTTCTAGAGGGTACCCTTCCGAAGCTTGGATGCTTTCACCGGAAAAGGTCGTTGACATGAGGTTAGCATAACTGCTTCTGACACCTTTGCTGGTAGGCCTAGGCCATCATTATCCCAGACTATCTTCAAAAGGTACCTTACTTTGCTTTGTTTTATTTTTTTGTCCTGTCCCCATCACCTGAAGCATAAATACTTGGAAGTTGCTTGATTGGTTGTATCTTTAGGGACTTTATAGTCGAGTGCTCTTTCCTCTTTGTATACAGTTCGCTTTAGGTATTTTGTCTTGTCACTTTTCGACTTTAGATTTCGAGTGACTAGCCTACCACTCCGCTGATCTTGAAAGGCTTTCGATATTTCTTTTGAAAGTTGTGGAGTTTCCTCGTCAAGGGAAAAGGTTTTGATTGTGAATCTATGTTCCTTGGAAAGTCATTTGTACATTCCCATAAGGGAAGGATCTACGAAGAAGTTAGATATTGCCAATATTCTTGCGGAAGCCAACCAAAGTACCCTCCCAAAAGGGGATCCTTATGTTTTTCCTTTCTTTGGAAAAGTTGGTACCCCTTTTATAGCCACTTTGAATATTCCTGGATTGAATGTTGGACTACCAATTTGGTTGTGGTCCATTCTGAATATTAGAGATGATCTTGAAGCTTCTCAGATGAATGATTTATTTCAAGGGCATAAAATGGGTGTTAATTGTTCATCTTATTTAAAAGAGAAATATAGTATTCCTCATTCTCCTCCATCTTGCAATAAGAGATCTAAAAAGAGGAAAAATAGGAAGACAAAGAAGAAGAATAGTTCTATCCATTCATCCTCAACCTCTACTAGTCATGTTGGAGATGAGCCTTCAGCCGCTGCAAGTCATGTTGGGGGAACAAGTCTAGTCACTGCAAGTCATACTAGTAATTTATCCTCAACCTCTATTAGTCATGTTGGAGATGAGGCTTCAGCCATTGCCAATCATGTTGGGGGCATAAGTCTAGTCATTTCAAGTCATACTAGAAAAGAGTCATTAACCTCTACGTGTCATGTTAGGGAATTTCCACCAACCACTCCTAGTCATGTTAGTAGAATGGATGTTGATCATAAATTGAATCATAGAAGTTTTAAACCTAACTTCCCTTGTAAGATATGCAAGGGAGACATATTACTCATTTGTTCCCTAGTATTCCAAAGGTACAAAGGATATGGTTCGAGTCTGAAGGTTCTTCTACTCTTGAATCTGATATGGTTTCCGAACAGTCCGATCAACCATTGGTTGATAACATGGTTGCACCAGTGAAATCTCTGGTTGATTACACTCCCCGTTTGGGGGACGAAGTGCCTAATAATAGAGTCTATTTGATTTCTAGTACAGAGTCTTCTGTTATAGGGGGAAATCTAGTTTCTTCGAATGTTCCCCCTCCAAGTTCTAAGAGTGTCTCCTTTGATTGGGATAGACTTGTTGAGCCTCATATTCCTTCTACTGAACCTCTCCAAATAAAGGTCAAAGTTAATTCCACGAATGTCTATCGGTGTATGGTGGATGAAGGATCCTCTACAAGTATTATATCCTCCTTGACTTGGAAAGCTTTTGGTTCTCCAAAGTTGTTGACAGCTGAGAGTCAGTTGTTAGCCTATGATAGATGACTTGGTGAATCTATGGGTCTTCTTGCTCAATTACCTATTACTTTAAGTGGGAAGACTGCCTTAATGGATATGATGGTGGTTGATTTCCCTTTAGACTTTAATATGCTACATGGGAGTGATTATGTCTATGCTATGAATGTTGTGGTGTCTTCACTCTTTCGAGTGATGTGTTTTCCTCATAAAGGGAATATTGTCACTATTGATCAGATTGCATCTGATAATCACCACCCTAATTCCAATTTACTATAAAATACCCCTTGCTTTATTCCAAGTGTTCAAGTAGACTCTACCCCACCGCGGGTAAATTATGTGATGTTGAATCCTCAATGTTCAGTTGCTTCTAAGAAGGATCCATTGAAATATTATTTTCCTTCTTGGGACTTGGTCCCGATAGTTGGCCAAGTTATTTCTCATATTGGGACATGGGACCCCTTAATTCCCTCTTTTAATCCTTATAATTCTCATGATTTCTTGGAGTTTGATTTTCCTTCACAGGAGGAACTTTTTGAAGCCATGAGTTCTGACTACCAAAGGTGTCCTTGGCTTGAGCCTTGCAAAGGGTTTATCCTGAAGAACTATTATGCATAAGCCCCAAGGTTGTGTGGTTCCATGTACCATATTGTAAATATAAGGTACTCATTTTCACATTTTTGTATTCTATAACACAATATTTAATCTAAATTTTATATGTAGGATGTATTAACTTCTTGTCTAGTGTTCCTATTTATGTCTAGAGAACTTGGAAGATTTCTCCTTTGAACATTTTTATGGTTGATCCATTCTGGCGAGTATTGGTTCTTGAAACTCGCATATAAGTTAGGTTTTTCACCTCCATTATGTATTTATTAGTTTCCTTTCCCATTTTGGCCTTAGGATCGACCCCACCAAGATATGATGTAGAACCTTCTCATTTCTTAGAAGTGGTAGAGCCTACCTTATCATGGGTGCCCTAGATAGTACCTTGTTGTCACTTGGCACCCATGCTGAATTTTTGTTCTTAGGCTCAGGAGTCCTCTTTAGTCCTACCATGACTTGTGCATTGAAGCCTCATTCCTCTACTTCTTAGCTATTTTTTTGGCTTTATACCCTAGAGGCTCCTTTGTGTTGAGTTGTAGTACTACATTGCATATTGACTACTTGAACCTTTTTGCATTGAGCAGACTTCACTTGGACTTGTGTTTAAGCCACTTATCGACCATGTATTCTACAAAATCAACCTTACAGTCACTTAGCTTCTACAACTTGATACACCCTTTTACCCGTGGAAAGAACATTCCTTTGAGTGTCCTTGTCTAGTTTCTCCACCTTACATTGAGCATAGGAATGTTCCCATCCAAGGAATTAGAGCATCTGATTTTTTCGACACTCATTCTTTCCACTGTAGTATAACATTATTTTATTATTTTTCAAGCTTCATATAAGAGAAAAAGACAAAAAAATAAAAAAAAATTATATATTAAAAAAATAGTGGGAACGGGACATTATTTCCATGTTTTGATGGCAGCTAGAGTCAGTCATGTCACCCTCGAACAAAGCACTCGAAATAAATTATTTCCTCCATTGGGGTGGGCTTTAGTTTGACTTAGGAGATCCTTAACCTTGTTATCGAGTCAGTCCTCCTCTGATTGGTTACCTCTTCCAATCATATGGAGATTTTTCTTATGCCTCCTGCATGACAAACTTATGCAACGTTATCATATGCTGCCATGTAGTCACAGTTTAGTCATGATTTTGCTCAAGGGAAGTAAACCTGAGGCGGACTCTCTGCGATGTCTCTTGACCTATTTTTTAGTCAGTTATCCCTAGTTTTTAGCATCATGTTCATTATCATATCAGTTTTATTAGTCCTTTTCTCATGCCGGTTTGAGAAGGTCTCCATTTACTTCTTGTTGGCAGGTCTTTCCCTTATCAACTACGAAAATTTCTCTAAGGGTAGATCTAGAGCTGCACCATGGCCCTATTTTTATTATTGATAGGTCACCTTATGCTCAACATCATTCAATATCATGGGTCTTTGACTAGGTGGTTTCCCTTGTGTTCAACATCAGCTTTTATTATCACACATTGGGATTTGTGTAGCGCCTTGGTTTCCATTTGACCCTATTGGTGGATTCCTCACCTCTGTGTTAGATTTAATTATTTGTTGGTTTAAAGGGTTTCTATTGTGTGCTAGCCACATCTTGTGTACTTTGAAAACATGCTTCCATTGAGTTACTACATCTTTTTTCGTCTGATTCCTTCCACATTATTGGCCTACGGGTTACACTCGTACTAGATTGATGAAATATGCCTTAATGCCTTCCTTCTAGTGGATATTTTCCCATTGACTTCATCTCATTGCTCTGGGAAAGGGATCTAGAGTCCATTTGGCAGTACCTTAGGGTTTGTAATCATCAATGGCAGATCCATTTGCTATCGATAGTGGGCGAACATCATTGTCTCCTGATTGATAGATTCTTTCAAGTGTTCGACTACAACTCATTTATTAGTACTTGTTAGATTGTACTGGGCACCTTGACTCATCATCATTATTGGTGAGTAGTCTCATGTTTGTAAATTGTATACATAAATGACTGATAATCAAATGATTCCTCACATTCTTGACTTCAAATCAGTCATTCCCATTATGTAGAAATGTACCACGGAAATCTGTGAAGACCTTGGGTTGCATCAGCATGTCGTGGTTCACTTGTCAATTGCTCAGGTTTTTACTAGTTGACACCATCCACATTATATGTTGTAATTCCTTACAGTGACATCTTATATGCTGGCACCTGAGTTGCAGTGTAGTACCATTTATTCCATCATGTTCACTTGGTACTATTTGGATCAGCTTCTTAGCTTCAGTGATCAAATTCATACTTCATCATCATTGATTAGCTCTTTATATGTGATATTCGGACATGTACTTTCTTGATTATGATAAAATGATCCATTATGTATTTTTAGTTCCTTTATACTTATATGCATATTTGATCTTCTTTTTTACTTGACATGCAGACATTCTTTACTATTTCTAAGCATGGGTATGCCCATCACAGACAATAGTTTCTTTCTAATCTCTTTCGATGGCTTGGTAGATTTAATTCTAGTGAACCCCTCCTCAGTCTTGGCATGATTCTTACCATACACTTAATACATTTCAGCCATCATGTACCCCCTCTGACCTCATATATTAGGGGGCATTTTTTATAGCACCATTTACCACTTTTGGTAGATCTGATGCTATGATTATGGCCTAGGGCAACCCTTCCTTCTAGGCTTGGTCCAAAATCTGAAAAAACAATGTTTTATTCCCTATAAACCCTCTGATAAAAGTGCATACAGATGGGTCAACATATATCCAACCCACATACATATGTTAAAACACTTAAAAAAATTAAATTTCCTTAATTTCAGGCGGATTTCACAGGTTTTACCTTTTACTCACCTCCTATTGTTTGTGGCCCAATTGTTTGCCAACTAAAAAAACTAATTTGGAGAAGTATAAATAAACCTCCATGGGAAGTCCTTAATGGAAAAGAGATGAGATATTGATACCATAGTGAGATTATCCCTGAACAATTCTAAAGAATCATTGTTCCTCCTGCACTCCCCAAAGCTTCAGAAAACCCTTGTTTCCTTGATTATAGATATCCCCCATCTTTCTTGAGATATCCTTGTGTTGGTGATGAAGGAAGATTGATGAAGTTCGTGAAAGGATAGATCTAGATGACGGTTCTGCATGGAGCCAAAGAAGGACTCAGGTTGTATTTCTCCACTTTACTTGTAGGTTACTTCAATAAAAGGAATGATGTTCTATTTCCGATATTAAATGTGTTTATGCATTAAATTATGTTGTAATTCATTTATGAATCTTATATTGTTGTATAGTTAGTCATTCATTTATATGATTTAAAATTAATATCATGAACATGCTTTATGTTTCTACTGTTGTGTATATTTCATTAGAAGAATTTTCAGGTTTCAAGAACATTGGGAGAAGCTGAGGTTTTGCATCCTGCTGGATCTACCCAAAGGAAGGACATATGGGTAAGGACATTCCTACACGATTTAGTATAATAAGAATTTTTTTTGATTGCCTAAGCATTTCTTGTTGTGGTTTTCCCTCTGCTCTGTTGGGGTTCTCAACCCAAAGCCCTAGGGTGGTATCACTCATAATATATTGTGATTCTAGAGTGGAAATGGGTGTTGAGAAATTGCAACAAGAAACTCCAGTTTAATTTTTCCTTGAATTAAATTGAGAATTAAAATTGAATTCTATTCATGATAGCTTGTAAATAGTTAATTAAGCTTACTTAACTTAATTAGCTTAGGAATTTCGATTTGGAAGTCTTTCTATAGTCATGTATATATTCTCGCTAAGTTTTAGGGGTCCAGTATGAGTTTAAATTGAGTTGGAAATTAGATCCATCAGTTTCCTAAGTTAATTTCAGTTAAATTAGTTCCAAATTGTTTGAGGACCTAATAGAGAGTTAATAGTCAGTTGGTGCACTAGTGAATCCACAAGTGTCACTCTACTTAACTAAATATTACCTCATCAGAAACTCATGCATGTCAATTCTGAGAAAGACCCAGTTAGACTAGAGTGCAAGGACAATGTACTATCATTTTTATTATTTACCGAAGTGTAAATATCATGCAGGCATCAGAGATTGATAATGTGTTTGGATTGCACAGATTTGGAAGCATAAATTCCCTTTAAATACTGGTTATTCATCCTAGAAATTATGCAATAGATTGGGAGCTTGGAGAGCTACAAAATTAGCTAAGTGTTGGCCAAGAGCTAGCTTGTGAGCTAAGAGAGTTGAGCATACTTTTGCACAATTGTTCTAGTGAGAACAAGCTTTATCTTAACTCATATTTCTGATATATGTAATATTGATAACAAGGTTTTGAGAAGTGGATTTCCCCATATACATCTTGTGTTATGTGACATTGATTTATCTTCTTCTTGTTCATATTATTTTCATCCATCTATTGGCTTCCGTTGGTTTAAGGTAGAAGTAGATTCTTGTCCTGTGCTTTAGTACATTCCATGAACTTGTGAATCTACAAGATTTTCTACATGGTATCAGAGCTGAGAACAGTATGCTAGAGGAGATTTAGAAGTTTTTTGTTTTGGGTTACAGGTGAAATTTAAAGTTACAATACATACTTCAGGATCGGCATATGGCATTCTACGGTTTGCAGCTCGAGTATTCCTTGGAAGGAATCTCAAATTTTATAGCCTAAAGGGACAAAATGGAGGTTATGCTAGAAGCTAATGGCTTGAAGGAATCCATTGATCAATAAATTCCTAAGCCAACAACATCGTATGCACAAAATTTGGTCGAATGGAAGAAGTTTATGGCAAGGGCAAGGCAGATATTCTATGAGGGAGTTCGAGACCACATTTTATCAAGTCTCCATGGAAAGGAAACTTCATATGCTATGTGGAAAACATTGATGGACTTATATCCGAACAAGGGCAACCAAAGGAAATTGGCACTAGAGGACAAACTTTGAAAAATCAAAATGGAGAAAGGCGAGCTGATTCCAAAATACTTAAGCAAGTTAATTCAGTGTCATGATGAACATGGAAGTATTGGAATCACATTTTCCAAGGATGATATGGTGAGTATTTCTCTTCTAGAAATCCCAAAGAGTTTGCATAGTTATCAAGACCCTGTCAATGGTCAGGCGAAGCTGCCGTATTGGGAACAACTATGGTTGAATTTGATGCAGGAGGAGATCAAGAGGAATACTGTGGGTGGCTCTTCATCAAAGACTTATTCATATGAAGAGAACTATGCCTGAGTGATTAAGGAGAATAAAGGGAAAGGGAAAGCTTCCCATTCCAAATTGGTTTCTTCTCATAGAGGTAAGAATAAATACATGATGAAAGTTAAGTGCTTTGATTTCATGACCTAGGCCATTTCTCTACAAATTGTCCACTCAAGAAGTCGAAGAAGAAGTTGTCAAGAGGAGCGGAAGGTGACGTTTTGGCCTCTCAATTCGAAATGGAATTTTTCCACATTGCATTCATGGTGTCATAAATGATGGGAAGTGTATGGTACTTAGACAGTGGATCTTCTTGTTGGGTGTGGAGCTTGATTATCTTCTGTATTCAAAGGTATTGCCGCATTAGACCCCAGTTCGAATTGGGGTAGCAATGCTGCCCATAAAATATTCATTGTAGGGGGGGTCGAGGGGGGCGGGGCATTTTGGGAGCCCCTCCCTGGTGGAGGGATTGGGGGAAGCACCCCCGAAGCTAAGAATAGATGTAAAATTTCCTTGTAAAATGTTGTAATTTTGTAGTCAATCTGGGTTGTTCATTAGGTGGAGATCTGACGGTAGAAGTTATGTTTAATTTAGGGTTTTTTTCCCTAGAAGGAAACCCCTTGCTATTTATGATGGAATTGTATTGTGTCTATGTAGATCTGTATTCTGAGTGAGGAAGAGAGAGGAGATTGAGAGTGAAGAGGGAATTATAGTGGATCTACTATAGGTTGTATCTCTTTAGTTTTATGGATAATATAAAAGGAAGGATTGGCTGTTTCTCCATGGACATAGCCCAAACTGGGTGAACCACGTATATGTGTCTCTCTTGTTTTATTCGTTTTCTGTGTTTATATTTCTGCAATATTTTATGTGTTTCATTTCTCTATAATATATATTTTTCTAAAAACTAGTATAAGAGCCGAAGGTCTATTTGGTTGACAAACTCGCAAGAGAGAAGGGTTCCTAGTTCGAGTGGGAGAAATGGTGGAAGATGGTAGGTTTAGGGTCGAAAAATTTAACGACCAAAACTACCAGTTGTGGAAGATGCAGATGGAAGACTATTTGTACCAGAGAGATATGTACCAACCATTGAGAGGAAAGACAAACAAACCGACGAGTACGACAAACACAGAATGGGATATTATCAATAGAAAAGCACTTGGAACAATATGGTTGTGCCTAGCGGCGTCGGTAGCATTTAATATTTCAAAGGAAACGACAACAGAGGGTTTAATGTCAACATTGGCCAAACTATATTTAAAACCCTCGACCTCAAATAATGTATTTCTTATGAATAATTTATTTAATATGAAGATGTCAGAAGGTGGATCTACTGTTGATCATTTAAATGAATTTAATACAGTTACCAGTCAGATAAGTTCTGTAGGGGTAACTTTTGATGATGAAGTTAGGGCTCTTTTATTTTTGTGTTCATTTCCAGAAAGCTGGAATGGTTTAGTTATGGCCATTAGTAACTCTGTCTCTGGCTCTAGTACTTTAAAGTTTGATGATGTTGTCGGTGCAATCCTTAGTGAGGAAATGTGACAGAAAATCTCTAGTGAGACATCAGGTAATGCTTTGACTACAGAGGCTAGGGGAAGAAAAATGGAAAGAGGAAAGAGCCCAAGATATTGCAGTAAGTCAAGAAAAGCCAAATCCAAGTCCATATTGGGGATAGTGTGCTGGAAATGTCGGAAGAAAGGACACCTGAAGAAAGACTACAAGTCTCGAAAGGGAAAAGAAGGAGACACGCAACAAGAAAATAATCATGAAGCAAATGTAACAGGTGATGTGTTGCAAGGCGCTTTGATTCTTTCATTAGAAAAAATTATTGATGCCTGGGTGGTAGATTCAGGGGCCTCATTCCATGCCACACTTGATAGGAAACATTTTCATGATTATGTTCAAGGATATTTTTGATATGTTCAATTGGGTGATGATAAACCCTGTAAAATCATTGGAATGGGTACAATTTTCATAAAAAAGCAAAATGGAAATCAATGGCTATTGAAGGAGGTAAGGCATGTTCTAGATCTGAAGAAAAATATGATTTCAATAGGGTAGTTGGGAGGTGAAGGTTGTGTAACTACTTTCACAGATAAAACCTGGAAGGTCACTAGAGGATCCCTGGTAATAGCGAAAGGAGGAAGGGTTGGTACATTGTATTTATGCAATGGTATTTCTAATTCTGTTAATGTTTTAACCTCTACAGAAGAAGATATGACATTGTGGCATCATAAGCTCAGGCACACAAGTGAGAAGGGGATGTAGATTCTTCACTCAAGAAATTTTTTGCTAGGTTTGAAGCATGTTGATTTAAAATTCTGTGAGAATTGTGTTTATGGAAAATAGAAGAGAGTCAAGTTCCTCAAAGTTGGGAAAGAAAAGAAGATCGAAAAATTAGAGCTTGTGCATAAAAATGTATGGGGACCTACTCAGGTATCATCTCCTGGTGGCTCTCGTTATTGTGTTACTTTTATTGATGATGCAACCAGAAAATCCTAGGTTTATTGTATTCGAAATAAGTCTGATGTATTTGATACTTTCAAGAAATGGAAAGATTTGGTTGAAAATGAGACAGGAAAAAGGTTGAAATGTCTCAGATCAAGCAATGGAGGTAAATATTGCAGCAAATAGTTTGATAGGTACTATTCAGAGAATGGAATTTGTAGAGAGAAGACAGTTCCAGGAACATCACAACAAAATGGTTTGTCAGAAAGGATGAATAGGACAATCGTGGAGCATGAAAGGTGCATGAGATTGCATGCAAGATTACCTTTACAATTTTGGGTAGATGTTGTAGATACTGTTGTTTATCTAATAAATAGAGGACCTTCAAGTTCCTTGAATGGTCGTATTCCAGAGGAGGCATGAGCATGTAAAAAGGTAAACTACTCTTTTTTAAAGACTTTTGGTTGTGAAGAATTTGTCCACATTAATAAAGAAAATAGAACAAAGCTTGAGGAAAAATCAAAGAAATGTGCCTTTATTGGATATGGTGTTAATGATTTTGGTTATCACTTTTATGATTATGAAAAACACAAAATCATTAGAAGTAGAGATGTCATATTCAATGAAAAGTTTTTGTATAAGGATCAGTTGTAGGAAAAGAAACAGGAAAAAGAAAACAGAGAATACAGAGTGCTTGAAGAGATCACAGAAATAGTGATGGTGCCTGAAAATCATAGTGATCAACAGCCAGAAAAAAAACCACAATAGCAAAAAGCACCTCAAATACCTAAAAGTGGTCTTAGAATATCTACCAGGATAAGTAGACCTCGTGAATGATACTCTCCTTCGTTATACTATGTATTGTTGACGGATTCTGGTGAACTAGAATGTTATAAAGAAGCAGTGCAAGTAGAAACCAGGAAGAAGTGGGAGCAAGCCATGAAAGAAGAGATGGACTCCCTAGCACATAAACAGTCTTGGGACATAGTCAGGTTGCCTGCAGGTAAAACAACATTGCAGAATAAATGGGTTTACAAGTTGAAGGAAGAAGATGGAGGTAGAAAAAGGTATAAAGCTAGACTTGTGGTGAAAGGGTTTGCACAAAAAAAGGGCATAGACTTTGATGAAATATTTTCTCTTGTTGTTAAAATGACATCAATCAAAACTATTTTAAGTCTAATAGCAGCAAAAGATTTGCATCTTGAGCAGTTAGATGTAAAGACAACTTTTCTCCATTGGGATTTGGAGAAAGAGATATATATGCAGCAGCCAAAAGGATATGAGGTAAAAGGGAAGGAGAAACTATTGTGCAGGTTGAAGAAGAGCTTGTATGGCTTAAAACAGGCTCCAAGGTAGTGGTTTCTAAAATTTGACAGGTTTATGTCGGAACCGGGTTATACTAGATGTCACTCTAATAATTTTGTTTATCTCAAAAGGCAAAATGATGGCAACTATATTATATTGTTATTGTATGTAGATGACATGCTTGTTGCAGGTTCTAACATGCAGGAAATAAATGTGTTCAAAAGAAAATTGGCAAACTCATTTGCAATGAAGGATTTGGGTGCTGCAAAACAAATCATTGGTATGAGAATAACTAGAGACAGGAAGAATCACAAATTAACATTGTCTCAAAGTGAGTACGTAGGAAAGGTGTTGAAAAGGTTTAACATGCAAAATGCAAAACTAGTTAGTATACCTTTGGCTAGTCATTTCAAATTACGTAAGGAGGAGTGTTGCGAGACTCAAGAAGAAATGGCTCATATGTAAAAAGTTCCATATGCATCAGCAGTTGGAAGATTAATGTATGCAATGGTCTGCACAAGGCCTAAAATTGCACATGCAGTGGGAGTTGTAAGAAGGTACAAGAACAATCCAGGAAAAGAACATTGGATGGAGGAAAAGTGGATTCTCAGGTATTTGAGAGGTACCACAAATCAAGCATTATGCTTTTTTGGTTCAAACATTGCTCTACAGGGATATATTGATGTAGATATGGTGGGTGATAGAGATAACAAGAGGATCACAATAGGGTATGTGTTTACTGTAGGTGTAATAGCTGTCAGTTGGGTCTCAAAACTTCATAGTTTTGTTGCACTCTCAACAACAAAAGCAGAGTATGTTGCTACCACAGAGGCTAGTAAAGAAATGAATTGGTTACAAAGGTTTCTGGATGAATTGGGTAAGAAACAGGAGTTTGGAAGGTTATACAGTGACAGCCAGAGTGCCATACATCTTGCAAATAACTTTGCATTTCATTCCAAGACTAAGCATATACAGCTCAAGTACCATTTATGGTCACCATTGGAAGATGGACAGTTGAAGTTGGAAAAGATACACACTAGCTAGAATCCTACAGATATGTTAACAAAAGTTGTGAATAGGAAGAAACTGAGAATCAGATAATTTTCAATTGGTCTTCAAGTATGATGAAGAAGATGAGAAACAACCAAGTCCAAAGTGGAGTCATTGTCTAGCAAATGAAGTAGTGGTGGAGTTGCTATAATCAATCTCCAAGTGGGAGATTGTTGGGTGTGGAGCCTAATTATCTTCTATATTCAAAGGTATCGCTGCATTGGACCCTAGTTTGATATGGGGCGGCAACGCCACCCATAAAATATTCACTGCAGGGGGGGCGTTTTGGGATCCCCCCCCGCTAGCGGGGGTATCGAAGGCAGCACCCCCGAAGCTAAGAATAGATGTAGAATTACCTTGTAAAAAGTTGTAATTTTGAATTCAATCTGGGTCGTTCATTAGGTGGAGATCTAATGGTAGAAGTTATGTTTAATTAGGGTTTTTTTCCCTAGAAGGAAACCCCTCGCTATATATGAGGGAATTGTATTGCGTCTATGTAGATCTGTATTTTGAGTGACGAAGAGAGAGGAGATTGAGAGTGAAGAGGGAATTATAGCGGATTTGTTGTAGGTTTCATCTCTTTAGTTTGTTGGATAATATAAAAGGAAGGACTAGCTATTTCTCCGTGGACATAGCCCAAACTGGGTGAACCACATATATTTGTGTCTCTCTTGTTTTATTCGTTTTCTATGTTTATATTTCTGCAATATTTTATGTGTTCCATTGCTCTGTAATATATAATTTCTTACACTTCTTTCCACATGACTCGCAACAAAGAGTTATTTAGTGACCTTGAGGAGAAACATCTCCAGATGCATATCAAGATGGATGATGATGGGAAGTATAGTGTTACTAGATTGGGCTTGATTACGTTTTAGAGGGAGCATGGGGCTCCACTCAACTTGAAGAATATTATGTATGTTCCCTGACTGAAGAAGAACTTGGTATCCATTTCCATGCTTGAGGATAGAGGCTATGATGTGATATTCTCAAAAGGAAAGGTGTTCCTTCGACGCATAATGACAGGTCCAGTAAAAAACATAGGGATTGAGGTGAAGAATCTCTATAAGTTGGAGGTATAGGAGTGTGATGCTTTGAGAATAAAAGTAGAAATGGTACAGAGCTGAGACATTGGCGAGTTGTGGCATAAGAGATTGGAGCACTTGCATCATGGGGATTTGAAGATATTGCAGCAGATGTCTATCGGTCTTCCCAAAGGTAATCTTGAGCGATTTGATACATCAAAGGGGTGTACTTTGGAAAAATACACCAATTCTTCCTTTCACGATAAAGACAGTCGAGTAGAGGATATTCTAGAGTGAGTACATTCAGATGTGTGTGGGCCATTCTCAGCAGCATCCACAGTGAAACACAGGTAGTATGTTTGATCTGAAATGGATCCAAGAACTCTCTATGTCAATGAAATTGTTTAAAAGAGAAAAACTGTCACATGAGGAAAAAACCTTAGAACAGGCGGAAAACACTATAGACAACCAAAAACATGAAGAAATGATAAAAAATAGGCTTATCAGTGGTCGAAGGAGTGATGGAAAAGAGCCATCGGGTCTCATCAATCAACAGTCCAGAACTGATCAGCATATCGCAAATCGGTGGAGGCCATCGGGAGGCTATCGGAGACTGCCACCTAAAACAATGAAACAACGATTAACACGGTCAATAGGGACCGTCGATCAAGCGCACAGATCGACGACCCGGGTTGACTCATGATATCATGTCGGACAAACCCATGTGAGTTCTTACCGATGACCTGGGGCTCCTCCGACATGTGATTATGACAAGTCGCATCGCAAAATCGCATCTGAGCTACACCGAAGAGCGGGACACACACACACACACACACACACACACACACACACACACACACACACACACACACACATACACACACACACACACACACACACATATATATATATAGGCATATACGACATGCGTTGGTCAGACTTGATAACATTTTAAAGAATGTTTGGGTATCTATTGAGATCCGTAAAATGGTAGTTTTGTGTGTATTGTCATGTATTTCATTTAATAAACGAAATATGAAGGGAGGTGCCAATGCAATGAAACCCAGACCCGAAGGGGTTTGCGAATGAAAATATATAATATTTCACGTGCAAATAAAGCCATTTTTGTGGGATTTTCTAATGTTTCAATGTATTTTTAAATACAAAGGGGAAACCATGGAATAGTTGTTTGCAACACGTGATAGCGACTTACAGGTGGACCTAATAGGAGAATAGGCCGCATTTATGAATATTTGAAGTCCAAAAAACTGCGTTGTGGCGGATTTCCCATTTTTGAATCCATTTCTCTGTGTAAACAGAGAATCACTATTTCGGGGATTTCAAAGGCTAGATGCACTCTTCCGTTGTAGAACAGGTGGCCACCTCCACTAAAAGTGTTAGCAATGATTATTTAACACCCAGAAGGGGAATTTGAGAGGATGGAGGCTGTGAGCCAGAAAGCCCAAGAAGAGGAAATTAACAGAAAACACAGATTGGATTTAAAGAGACAAAAGATAGAAGATAGAGCAAGCAGTGCTGCGATAGAGCAAGATAGAGGTTCAATGAGGAGAGTCTGTGTACTCAAAAGAGACTTGGAGGCTCCAAGTAAAGCCTTATTGTTTTGTATCTATTATGTGAGGCTCAATTTGAGCTCACTATTGTAAAACTATATTTTTGAAGACATAACAGATAGGTCACCATTGAAGGTTGGACCAAGAGATGTAGCCCAGGAGGGTTGGGTGAACTCCATATTAAACTTGCATTGTTTATGTGTTTTGTCTATTATGTTTCTCTAACTGCTTCATTTTCTATGTGTTTCGCAATCTTATCGATCCATTGCACAAAGTAACATATGCCAGTCCATGAAAATGAGTCTGTATTACCTTAATAATTGTCTAAGATCTCATAACTAGATCAAGTGGTATCAGAGCTTTAGGTTGCTAAGGTTAGACAAGCTTGTGCTGGATTGTTGAATGCTAACTAAGTCAAAGCTCAAATTAGGAGAAGGAGAACTTGTTGAGGCTAACCTAGAAATTGGTGGAGTCTATCTTAGGAAGAAAATGACAGAAGAAATTCCCTTGGAATCAGACCCTCGGTTCATGGACAGTTTCATGACCATGAGAGCCATGGTAGAAGAAATAGACTAATAATTTAAGAAAGGATGAGGGGAAAGCCCTTCAGTATCTCAAGCAAACAAAGGAGTAGAGGAACGTCTTCTAATTGCCCATTCATAAGGAAAAGGGAAAGGGGAAGAGCCTCCTCCATCAACACCTCCTTCTAGCGTTGAAAATAAAAAGAAGAAGGCTTATGTGATTAAATTAGATGTAAAATTTTATTTGCCAATATATGATGGAGAATTAAATGTAGAAAATATATATAATTGGATTAGACAGTTTGATGTATATTGCAGGGTGCAGAACATTGATTCAGGAAGGAGAAAGATTTAGTTGGCCAACCTTCGCCTTGGAGGAACTACCCTAGTGTGGTGGGAAGGTAGGACACAAGCTAATTTGAAGAAGCATGGTAAAGTTCTTTCTACCTAGAGTGAATTTGTTTCTGCCATTAAAACAAAATTCTATCCACCAGCTTATATACAACAAGACATGATGAGTTGGTAGACTCTTCACCAATTAAAGAGGCAAAGTTTGCAAAGCTATACCCAGGAATTTATAAAAAGAGCTTTAATTCTAGGCATTTCTCTAGACTCACCTGAGGCTTTTCTGAAGTATATAGGTGGTCTGCATAACTATTTGAGGCACACCATTCTCATGTTTAACCCCACTAGCCTAGATGAGGTATCCATTCAGGCTACACATCTAGACGCTAGAGGCAAGAATGTGAACCCAAAGATTGGGGGATCATCAAAATCCACTGCAAGAAAGAACAAGGAAAAGAGGAAGCATAAATGGAAAGAGATGAAGGAAAAACTTGTACATAAAATAAAACCTTCATGCACTCACTGCAAGAAGGATGGACATGAAGATGAACATTGTTGGTCTTTGCATCTAGAGCTAAAACCCAAGAAGTTCGATGGCAAGAAGAAGAAGACTGCTACTACTATACAGAAAGATTTGGGGTCAGAATCAGGTGATGAAACAATAATCACAACTACAGGCATAAAAGGTAAAAATTCGAAAGCATCTACTAGTAATTCTACACAAACTATTGATAATGAAGAAAATGAGAGGAAAAGTCATGCGCTTTTTCATATTAGAGTTATTTCCAAGCATCAAAAGATTGATACTTTATTTAACAGTGGTTCACAAGTAAACTTGATTTTTGAAGAAATTGTAAAGAAGTCGGGATTACTAACCACACCTCACAAGAAGACATATCCATTAGGTTGGGTATGTGATAAAGCAAAGCTACAAGTGACTAGACAATGTAAACTTAGGTTTTATTTTGGGTCAGCATTTGTAGATGAGGTTGAGGTAAATATTTTTCCCTTAGGTATATGTGGAATTGTTTTAGGAAGTCCTTACTTGTATGATAGAAAAGCCATTTTCTATAGAGTTGAAAATAAGTATCAACTCACCAAATATGAAATAGAATATATTGTAAGAGCTCGTAAACTCAAAAAAAATTACACTCATAAACTCAAAGCAGATGAAAAGAATTTTAACTTCATGCAAGCAATTTTTACTGATGGTTGTAAAGGAAAAGAACCCTGATAAAACCAATATATTTTAAGGTTGTGATGCTAAACAGAAAGCTGATTTAGATATATTTGTTTCAAAATATGATATCCTATTTCAAGAACCTAACGGTCTGCCACCCAAAAGGGGAATTGTACATGATATTCATTTGCAACAAAATGCTCCATTTCCTAACATCGAAATGTATAGGTTATCCACTTTAGATAATGTAGAGATCAAGAAGCAGGTACAGGAGATTCTCGAGAGAGGGTTCATAAGACCAAGCACATCAACATTCAGATCTTTGATCGTGTTGGTGAGAAAGAAATATGGTTAATGGAGGATGTGCATTGATTACAGAGTGTTGAATAAAATAATGATCAAGAATTGTTATCCCCTTCTTCTCATTGATGATCTATTGGATTAGCTGAAAGAAGTTGTTTACTTTTCCAAGTTGGACTTGCGTAGTGGCTACCATCAGGTCAGAGTAGCAGAACAAGATGCATGGAAGACTACTTTCAAAACAAAGCAAGGGCTATATGAATGACTAGTTATGTCTTTTGGCTTAACTAATTCTCCTACAACTTTCATAAGGGTTATGAATGATGTACTTTGACCTTTTATTGATGATTTTGTAATTGTATATTTAGATGACATTCTTGTTTTCAGTGAAACCCATATGTTATCATTCTGGGACACTTAATTCTGAAGTAGTTAATTATCCCACATATGATAAATAATTGTATGCGTTAGTAAAAAGTGTGAGAAAGTGGAAACATTACTTAATGGGCAAAGAAATAGTTCTACATACTGATCATCAACCACTTCAATATTTGCACTCACAAACTAAATTGCAGCAATCAAGACACTATAGGTGGATGGGTTTTCTACAGCAGTTTCATCTTGTCATCATATATAAGAAAGGAATACACAATAGGGTTGCATATATGTTATCCAAATCAATCATAAATGCATCTTCTATACTTAAGCATAATTCAGTATTGAATGAAAGCTAAATTGAACAATATGCTCAAGATGTAGATTTTAAAGATGTATATGCAAATTTAAGTCATGGAAAACAAGTAGAAGAATTGGATTATCATGTTAAGACCAACTCTTGTATCATTTCGGAAATTTATGCATTCCTCAAACTGAGAGAGTTAATATAATCCAAGAAGCACACACTTCTCTAATATCCACTTATTTTGGTGTAAGTAAAATAGTTGCACAACTGCAAAGATTTTGCTATTGGCCAAGAATGCATGAGACAGTTTCTAGATATATTAAAGGGTGTATCATGTATGCTAAAAGAAAGCCCAAAAATAGAAAATTAGGCTTGTACACTCCACATCCAGTCCCTTCTCGTCCTTGGGAAAGTGCTTCCATGGACTCTGTTGGGGGATTGCCAAAATCTAGAAAAGGTCATGACTATTTATATGTTATTGGGGATAGGTTCAAAAAAATGTGTATTTTAATACCTTGTAACGAGCAGATTACAATTGAATAAACAGTGAAGTTGTTCTTTCAGCATGTCTGGGTTCATTTTGGGTTACCCACTTCCATTGTATCTGATCAAGATTCCTGATTTGTTGGGAAGTTTTTTTCAAGTCTATGGGAGTTAATGGACACCAGATTGAAGAAGAGAACAAAATTTCATGCACAAATAGATGGCCAAATAGAGGTGGTAAACAGGACAGTGATCTAGTTTCTTAGGGGTTATTGCAGCAAGCATCCCAAGCTTTGGATCGCCAAATAGAGGTGGTCAACAGGACAGTGATCTAGTTTCTCATGGGTTATTGCAGCAAGCATCCCAAGCATTGGGATGAACATTTGTGTTATGTGCAACATGATTACAACCGCGCTAATCATTCTTCTACACAAATATCTCCTTTTGAGATTTGTTTTGGTTTCACACCAAAGTCTCCCTTGGATTTTGTTTTTAGTAAAGACATAGCAGTTGTTGGACACAGTGATGTGGACAAAGCAACCATGTTCATTGAACAGATCCAAGAAATTTACCAGGCAATGCAGGAATAGCTGGAAAAGAGCCAAGCCAAGTACAAGGCAAGGCATGATAAGCATCGAATGGAGCACAGCTTCCAAGTTGGTGATCAAGTCTGGTTGTACATCAGCAAAGATAGAATGTAAGGTGAAGGTAAGAAGCTGAAGCCAGTAAGGTATGGACCTTTCAAGATACTTGAGAAAATTTTTGAGAACGCTTTTTGCCTTGATTTGCTAGCTTACATGCACATCTATTCAATGATTGATGTAGAAAATTTAAGACTGTTTAAACCTTCATTAATTGAAGATCCCAAAGGGAAAAGTCAGTTGCCTTCTATTGATGATCTATTGTGTGAATATCTCAATGCGTTGCAAGAAGATACAGTTCTGGATAGGAAGGTGAGAACTACGTGCAGAGGGGACATTGAGTACCTCAGAATTGGACATAAGGGTTCAAAACTAAGCAGTGCATGATGGATGGAAATTGGACAAGTGAGGAAGTTGTATCCTCACTTGATCGATGCTTGAAAACAGACTTTTGGTGCTCCAAAAGCTTTTTATTGGGAAGGCGTGATCCAAAATGGATCCAAGAACTCTCTAAGTCTTTGAAATCGTTTAAAATAGAAAAACTATCGCATAAGGAAAAACCCTTAGAATAGGCGGAAAACACTATTAGCAGCCAAAAACATGAATAAATGATAAAAAATAGGCTTATCGTGGTCAAGGGAGTGATGCATAGGAGCCCTCAGATCTGGTCGATCAATGATTCAGATCCGATTGACATATCGAAAATCATCAAAGGCCATTGGGAGGCTATCCAAGACTACCACTTAAAACAATGTGGAAGTGATTAGCACAGTCAACAGGGACTACCGATCAAGCATACAGATTGACGGCCTGGGTTGACTCGCGATGTCATGTCGGAGAAACCCAATGTGAGTGCTTACTGATGACTTAGGGCTCCTACGACATGCGCTTGTGACAATTCGCATCGCAAAATCGCATTCAAGCTACACCGAAGAGTGGGACATATATATATACATATACGCGACGCAATAGCCAGATCCAATAACATTATAAACAATGTTTTGATATCTGTTGAGATCCATCAAATGACAATTTTATGTGTATTGTCATGTATTTCGTTTAATAAACGAAATACGAAGGGAGGTGCTAATGCGATGAAACCCAAACCCGAAGGGGTTTGAGAATGAAAATATATAATATTTCACATCTGCATAAAGCCATTTTTGCGGGATTTTTGAATGTTTCAATGTATTTTTAAATACAAAGGGGAAACCATGGAACAGGTGTTTGCGACATTTGATAGTGACTTACAGGTGGACCTGATAGGAGAATGCGGTGCATTTATGAATATTTGAAGTTTGAAAAATTGTGTTGTGGCAAGATTTCCCATGTTTGAATACATTTCTCTGTGTAATAGAGAATGATTGTTTCAAGGATTTCAAAGGCTAGATGCACTCTTCCATTACAGAATAGGTGGCCACCTCCCCTAAAAGCATTAGCAATGATTATTTAACGCCCAGAAGGGGGATTCGAGCACATAAAAGCTAGGAGCGTTATAGACATTTTTGGGCCCTACAACCCCAAGCATGAAATGTCCATAAAACAAGGGCTCCTAAGTCCCTAAAAGTGTTGTTCTAACCCCTAAAGGAACAAGGTCAATAGATTACAGCTTCTCCCAGAAGTTCTCCATGAGAAACTGCTCAAAATTGGTCAAAACATGATCATTTCAACTGCTCCACTGGCTAGGTGTGTTGCATCTCACCCAAAAATACACTGTGAGGGTGTGTTGCATTTCAAAGGTCCATTCTGTGTGGTGCGATGGGCGAGAAATGACAAATGGCAGTGTCATTCTGCGAGGTGGAGTGGCAATGGAAGCTTCCAGAATCTTCTCCTGTGACACTTGCCTCACTGAATTCGGCCAAGGATGAGTAAGAGGCCCTCAGTCTCCAAGTGGAAGCAAGAACTATCAGAGAGAAGACACTAATCAAATCACAAGCTGACTCATCCCCCTTACAGATATCTATATATGGATCCCTCATCCCAGAGATCCAGAGGCTGGAATTTTTCATATTGTAAGGAATTTTTGTTGGTTTTCTGAGACAAACATCAGATTGTTGGGTGATCTAAGCTTTGTTTGAGGTGAAGAGGAGCTTCTTTGCTGGGAGGTTGATGTTGGTTCAGAACAACTGACTGTAACTCCTCTTGGCTCTTTTCTTGTTTATCAATAAAAGCTATTTGAGTTTTCCTCCATGCTTTTGTATCATTGATGCTTGTTACATTTGTATGGTCAATTTACATTTGATCCTAGATTGTTTATGATTATAGATCCATGTCTTTGTATAGTGCTATGCTTCTGTGATCTTACAGGTACTTTGCGAAGTTGGGCGTGCAAGGGAGCAGGTAGCTGAGGACTATCAAAGAAGAGAGGGATCGAATCGAAGGATTAGCACAAGACAGAGGTTGGTCTTTCTGTTCCTCTCTATCTATAATTCATAAAGGAAAAACAAAAGTAGTTTTTCTCTATTTGTTTCTAAGGCAGCTATCACACCTTATTGGGATAGAGCAGTTCTAAATAGACACTTTTCCCTGTAACAAAATGGCGACTCCGCTGGGGAGCTAATTAGTTTATCTGTTTATCATTCTTTGTTGTCTATTTCATAAACTTACGAGTAGAATTCGAACTTCATTTGCCATAACAAATGCAAAGTAGACAACTGCTACTTCAATCCATTCACTGGATCTGTTCATGATTTAAACAACTGATTCACAAACTATCTGATTTCCCTTGTGATAGCTCTTGGATCCTCCTTAGATCTACCCCTGATTGTTGCATTACTGATTGCTTTTTACTTGGCCAAAACCCAAGAACTGAACGACAAACTGTGACCCGGAACCCGAACAGAGTCTCGTTTCTGGCCCACCATAGGGACTGTTCAGAGATTCTAAATTTCAGTGCACTTCCTGAGTGGACAACCTACACTGCATTTCAGATTCTCTGTGTTACAGGTGCGCTGATCAGACTAGCTCTGTGCAGTTGTGGTCTCTGTGGTTCATTCTTTCCAGTTCTATTCTTGAATTTTGCTACCTGTGATCAGTATATGCCTGTTTGAAACCCCTTTTCCTTGTTGTTATTCCGCCTCCTTTGTACAAAAGAACTGTAGATGTTTTTGTGTGTTTGTTGAGTCATTTACAGTTCTCCTTTGCAAAAGTAGCATAATCGTACTGTCATACTTTGATTTGAAACTTTCGCAAGTGTCGATTTCAATCCTAGGAAAGAGTTTGATTGCTGTTGATGGTCGATTATCCTGTTACTATTGCTTTTGGTCTGAATTTGTAATTTTCTAGTGTCAAAAACAAGTATTCATTTCAAAATCGTAAGGTGTTGTAATCGTCTCCATTTTTTGATTTCGAAAAGAAACTTGTTTATATTTGTCGCTTGAAAAGAAATTTAGATTTGTGCATCAACTTTCTTTTTAGCATTCATAAACTAAGAAAGTCGAAAAACAAATACATGCATGTGCATTTGCATATAGACAGTCTGATTGGCTTGATTTAGGAAAGTGCATTTAGAGTGTGCTCTTTGCTCTTTGTGAAAAGATTCTGTCTTTCTTTTCCCTAGTAGCTAGGATTTTCATTGCATAAAGGAGATAAAAAGTTTGTTTATCATCTTAGATTGCATTTTAGGAATTACATCTACATCTCGTGGTGAACCCGAAAGGAAAACTTCATAAACAAGATCAACTTAAAATAAATTCAATGAATCTAACAATGCTTTGGAACTTAACGCACAACATTTAGAAGTCTAAGCTAGAGACGTATTTCGGCGTCGTAAAGCCTGGTAACTGTTGTTCTCACTGATGGTTGGGTGATTCCTCCACTTTGAGATGATAAGTGCTAGTACGGACTTGTGCTCCCACGTACCGTCGAGTATATTTTGGGAGACCCCAATAGGCTTAATCCTTTATCCATAGGAAGTCGTGTCTGCCGCCCTATCGATCGCAATGCACTGAACACAGCATTCGGGAAGATTGACTGCCGTACCATAAAAAGTATTCTGCAGTTTTGCGATTGGTTTGGTAATCCCTCTACCTAGATTTCCAGAGCAGTCCCTTTCATTCCTTTTCAAACTCCTTAATGGAAAAGGTCCATCTGAGCACTTGTCACTTCAGGCTCATTAAAAATCGAAGGAGACTAGAGTCATCTTTTGTTTTTTCTCAACTCTTAACAACTGAAAAAACAAGTTGTGTCAAAGCGTCTAAAATTTATTTTAAACGGAATATTCATTACCCCTTTCCTACGTTGATCTTGGGTTGAGAAAATGGAATCCACCAACCAAGGAATTCCCCTTGGAGGAAATCCTAGTCCCTTCTCCTCTTGGGGAGATGTTGGTGCACCCCATATGGCCACATTGTCGCTTCCAGGAATCACAATTGGTTTGCCTGTATGGCTCTTCTCAACCTCTATCGTTCAGAACACCACAATTATTGAACAATCGAATCAGCAATTAGACGAGTCCAGAGTTACCCACCAACCTTCTACTTCCTCTAATTCTTCCTCTCCTCCTTCCTCTTCACTTGATGGGGCTGGTAAAGCCAAAAGTCAAGTGCCTAAGGAGAAGAAGGAAAAGAAGAAGAAAGAGAAGAAGAAGAAGGAGCCAAAAGCGAATGGGGGCAAACGAGTGTCGTCTAGCGAAAATCCACACACTGCACCGACTAGGCATAAATCACCATGTGTCATTTTCAAGGGAGACCATTATAGTAGAGATTGTCCTTGTATCCCTCAGATCTTAAGGGACTGGTCTCCTCGCTTGCACAACCCGGTATCATCAACTTCTGATGATCGTGTTGAAAACACACCATCAACTAGTGAAAGTGAAGCCCCAAGACAGAAAGGAAAATATAGATTTCCTTGTAAACTGTGTGAAGGCGATCATGTTGTCCACTATTGTCCCTTCTTAGATGAAGCTAAAAGAGTTTTGGGCGATCGTCCGGTTTCACCATTACGACTTCCTCCTGTATATAAAAAACTCTTGCTGAGTCCGTCACTAGTTGAAAATCCGGCTGGCCTGCTCAGGTGGTCGGCCGAAGCATCTATCATTGAAGATAAACCATCTGAACCCATACCAGACGAAAGTCAAAAGGTCGAGGCGGTAGTTGACCTGGTCTTGACTTCAGAGGTTCCATCTTCAGATGATACAATCACTGAAAAGAACAAGGCTGACACCATCCAAATTCTTTTCATAAGCACAGACTCCAACGAACATGGGGGCAATTTACCCGTTCCTTTACCGCAAGAAGGAAGTTCATCAGGGTCGTACCCAACCGTCTATTCGGTCCCACCTCCAAGCAACCTAGTTGTCTCCTTCGACTGGAATCAACTAGGTAGACCCCGTTTACCAGCTAGTATACCATTCTGAATCATTGTTCAAATATATAGAATGGTTATGGCTGGTACCATCATAGATGAGGGGGCTTCTGTAAGTATCCTTTCCTCGACTGCTTGGAAAGCGCTTGGTTTGCCATCGCTTCTGCCTGAGATGAGAAATCTAACAGGTTTTGATAAAGGAACCAGTCGACCGTCAGGGATCCTTCCCAATGTGCCCATAACATTGAGAGGGACAACCGTTCACATGAACATAGTGGTAGTTCAAGGACCCCTGGATTACAATCTACTCCTTGGATGAGACTATATTTATTGCATGAGAGCCATTTTCTCATCACTCTTTAGAGTGATGTGTTTTCCTCACGAAGGAAGAGTGGTCAAGCTCGTAGACCAGCTTTCATTTCCTGGATCGAACATAGCAAATAGTCATATACCATCCATGAATGGTCTTTTCACGCAAGAGATGTCTCAACCCCCAGTCTGTCCACCCGATGAGCGCGAGTGATTCGAGGGACATGACTGAAACCCAGGGGGCATGCACCCTGGTCTGCTTCGGCATGAAAACCTCGGGTATAGGGTAGGTTTCCATGAGAGTATATGACCTCCATACTCCCGTCTGTGATTGGAAGAGGGAGTTGGACTGGAATAAGATCCTCTTGTCAAAGTTATGTGAGTTGGCGGGCATCGCCACCCACCTTTGTTTATCTCGGTAGACATCGCCGAAGAGGTGTTTTCTTTATGCCGTAAATAGAACTATCTTTGGTAACATGTAAGAGGTAGGCCTCTCTCGGTAAAAAAAATGTTTTAACGGACTAAAGAAGGGGTAACCTTGAAACTCTGTTTTATACCTTGGGGCATGCAAGCCTTTTGGCATGTAAGCGAAGAGCGACTATTTATTTTTTAAATTTATAGGACCTCTAACCCTTTAAACTCGTAGAATTGGTCATTTCCTAACTTGCATAAAGAAAGGATATGGGGCAAAACTCTACAAGTTGCCGTTTTATATGAGACATTATTATCACACGACTGGATTAATCGAGCAGTTTTAGCACATAGTTCAAGCTCGTTAAAAAATAAACATAAGACATGAGCAAATTTTTCCACCCGCGTTTAAGCTCATTAAAAAATGAACTATTCCCCGGTAAATAACCATCGTGAATGTAGTACTTCAGCCATTAAAGCCTTGGTCGTGTTTGCACCGTCACCTCCACTTTTTCATTGGCTGATCATTCACCTTCATTTGATTGTTTACCCATTTTGAGGAACAGCTGCGAAGAGTGATTTCAATAGCCATCCTTGTGACACTGCCATGATTGGAAAATTCCAAACCTTACCTGGAATCCGCTGCTACCCGTTTTTCACTCGTTCCTCGAAAGACGAGTCTCCTTTAAGCTCTTTTCAACTGACTCGTAAAATATGAAAATATTGCCGAGCCATTGGCCTCTCCAGCTCGTTAAAGGGATAGGAAGTGCTATCCCTCCTCTAGATTTTAATCTTTTTGGACCTGAGAGATTATTACACAAAAATATCGAGCGCTTGTTTTGTTCGGCTCGTTAGAAGTATCGAAAATCCATCCCTTTTGTATTGTTTTATACTTTTTTGGACATAAGGGATTAGATGATGAAAAAAGAATTTTAGAGTTACCTTTACGTCCCTTTTCAGACTCTCTAAAATTGAAAAGGACCGAGTTATCTTTGTCGTTAAACTCGTTAAAAGGATTAATAGCGACAAACTTGTCTATAGACGAGAATGAGTTTCACTATCGCTAGGCTCGTTAAAACATAGCGATGGGTTTGCCCGAAGGGCAAATTATAGAACAAGCATATGTTATCCTCCTCAAGCTTGACAAAAATAAGGAGGTACTGGTCAGCGATGACTGGGGAAAATTGGGAAGAAAACTCAAAGAAACTTTGTTGGTAGCAAGTCGCTCTTGAACATGACACTTCCACTCCATGTCCGAGTCGGGTTGGGTTGTTTCATTCACCGGTCACATCACCATGGTCACACCATACCATCCACATTTGGGGTTAATGATACCAATCCATCACATCAGTGTAACTGATATGTTCAAGAGAAGTCATTCAGAGAATTCACCTATGTCTCACCCACTACCATACATTATACTCCATTCTTTCATGACCGCCACCCTGAACCTTATATCACCAGATCGTTTTTACCTCCATTAAAATCATTTGCTCCATTCCATGTCATTGATGTGGGATTCATTAAGGCCTTCCTGTGATAGATCACTTCTTGTTGACATCAGCTCATTATCCGAGAAGTTGATCTAGGGACACCCCATTCAGTACTTAGAAGCTTGCATGCCTCAATGGCAAGTTTCTCACTTCCGGCGACAGGTTTACATCAATGGCCTTCGACCGAAAGATTTTGCGTGGTGTTCGATGCCAAGTCCTTTATTCACACCACATGAATTGTATTGCAGTACCTTGAGTGTCATTATCATTATCGATGATTCCTCTCGCGCTTGTTAACAGTTTACATCATTGACTGGTAATTAAGCGATGTCTTTCCCTGTTTGACTTCAGAACATTTCTCACATGGATCGACTTGTACTTTGAGTGATGATCGGACGAGATTGAAGACCCCGGATCTAGTTTCATCCATCCAGGCTGCGATATATATTCAGGGAAATAAAGACATTAAATGTACATCATTGCAGCGCAGATAATCATCATATCAAAAGGATGATGGCTCTACCAGAATCATTAGTCTACACTCAGAGGATTGTCTATCCTATGTACATGAAAATGAATTTATAAAGCTAAGCATGGGAATGCCCGCCTCAGCTAGATCATGAAAACAATATGAAGATAATGTATTGTATTGTATCTTATTATAGGTCTCCTCCTAGCATTGAAAGAACTTCGGATCCTCATAATAAAGCATTTCACCCGACACCAAAAGATTAACGGCCTCATACTTTAGGGGGCGACTGTTATAGACATTTTTGGGCCCTACAACCCCAAGAATGAAATTTCCATAAACCAAGGGCTCCTAATTCCCTAAAAGTTTTGTTCTAACCCCTAAATGAACAAGGTCAACAGATTACAGCTTCTGCTAGAAGTTCTCCATGAGAAACTGCTCAAAATTGGTCAAAACAGAATCATTGCAGCTCCTCCACTGGCTAGGTGCGTTGCATCTCACCCAAATACATTGTGAGGGTGTGTTTCATTTCAAAAGTCCCTTCTGTGGGGTGCGATGGGCGATAAATGACAAATGGCAGTGTCATTCTGCGAGGTGGAGTGGCAATGGAAGCTTCCAGAATCTTCTCCTGTGACACTTGCCTCACTGAATTCGACCAAGGATGAGTAAGAGGCCCTCAGTCTCCAAGTGGAAGCAAGAACTATCAGAGAGAAGACACTAATCAAATCACAAGCTGACTCATCCCCCTTACAGATATCTATATATGGATCCCTCGCCCCAGAGATCGAGATGCTGGAATTTTGCATATTGTAAGGAATTGTTGTTGGTTTTCTCAGACAAACATCAGATTGTTGGGTGATCTAAGCTTTGTTTGAGGTGAAGAGGGGCTTCTTTGCTGGGAGGTTGATGCTAGGTCAGAACAACCGGTTGTAACTCCTCTTGGCTCTTTTCTTGTTTATCAATAAAAGCTATTTGAGTTTTCCTCCATGCTTTTGTATCATTGATGCTTGTTACATTTGTATGGTCAATTCACATCTGATCCTAGATTGTTTATGATTATAGATCCTTGTCTTTGTATAGTGTTATGCTTCTGTGATCTTACAGGTACTTTGTGAAGCTGGGCGTGCAAGGGAGCATGTAGCTGAGGACTATCAAAGAAGAACGGGATCGAATCGAAGGATTAGCGCAAGACAGAGGTTGGTCTTTCTGTTCCTCTCTATCTATAATTCATAAAGGAAAAACAAAGTAGTTTTTCTCTGTTTGTTTCTAAGGCAGCTATCACACCTTAGTGGGATAGAGCTGTTCTAAATAGACACTTTTCCTTGTAACAAGGAGCCAGAAATCCCGAGAAGAGGAAATGAGCAGACAATGCAGATTAGCTTTCAAGCCACAGAAGACAAAAGACAGGGAAAGCAGTGCTGAGACAAAGTAATAGAGATAGAGAGTCAATGAGGAGATTCTGTGTACTCAAAAGAGACTTGGGGGATCCAAGTAAAGCCATATTGTTTTGTATCTATTATGTGAGGCTCAATTTGAGCTCACTGTTGTAAAACTATGTTTTTGAAGACATAATAGAGAGGTCACCACTGAATGCTAGACCAAGAGATGTAACCCAGGAGTGTTGGGTGAAATCCATATTAAAATTGTTTTGTTTATGTGTTTTGTCTATTATGTTTCTATAACTTCATTTTCTATGTATTTTTCAATCTTATCGATCAGTTGTAAAAAGTGACATAGGCCAGTCGATGCACATGAGTCTGTAATACCTTAATAATTGTCTAAGATCTCATTTTCAGATCAATTTTATATTTTTTGGTGACTATTCTTGTAAATGTTGGATATTTTTCATGTTGAAAAAGGATCAAACTTTCACAAATTTTTGTGTGTTTAAGGCATTGGTGGAGAAAAAATAGGGTAAGAAGGTTAAATCTCTACAGAGTGATAACAATTTTGAGTATGTCTTAAATGAGTTTAATAAATTATGTCCAATGGAAGGGATTAAAAGGGATTTGATGTCACCTTATAACCCTCAATAGAATGGGGTGGCTGAGAGGAAGAACAAAAGCATAGTAGGGACAACAAGGAAGGTGTTGCATAATCAGGGCCTACCACTGCACTTGTGTCAAGGCATGTAACACAATGGTTTATTTTTGTAACCGTAACCCACATTGGATACTTGAGATGAGGAAACTAGAGGAGGCTTATTCCGATAAGAAGCTAGATGCTGGTCACTTTAGGATTTTTGGGTGATCGATGTATTGCTATGTGACCAAAGATGCACAGAAGAATCTTGAGTTGACAATAGAGTTGGGGATATTTATGGGGTACACTGATACACCTTACAACTGTCAAGTGTACTTGTCGACCACTCGGATGACAGTGGCTCACAGGGATGTCAAATTCAATGAGGAGAAGGCCATGTGAGTTTCCCTTGAGAGGGAGGTTGAGCTACATGTGGATGAGGAGATTTCAGCTCCTAAGGTTGAGGAGCCTTAGATTGATGTGGAGCAGCCACATGTAGAGGATCTAGGAGTGGAGACATCCACTTAGACAGAGTCTTCTAGAGAGCAAAGAAAACAAACCAGAGAGACTGACAGATTATTGGATAATGCACGGGAGAATGTCGGAGCACCCACTTCTCAACGTAGGAAGAGGAGGTCACCTAATAGGTACACTGGATACATGGCTCTTATGGGTGAATGTGTTGTGACATAGCCATCTTCCTTTAAGGAAGCAGTGGAACAGATGTTTGGGTTGATGCCATGGCAGAGGAGTATGACTCCATAGTTCATAACCATGTTTGGGATGTGGTCCCAAGATCAGAGAACAAGTAAATGGTGAGATCCCATTGGCTTTACAAGGTAAAGCAAGTTGTAGATGTAGTGTGGAGAAGCATAAGGCTAGATTTGTGGCCCATGGATTTTCACAGGTAGAGGGGATTGAATATGATTAGACCTTTGCTCCTATTGCAAGGTACGTCATTAGGGGAATTTTGAGGTCTAAAATGGACCTCCTAAGGAAATTATGAAATAATAGTGGAAATAATAAAGTAATACTAGATTACATCATCAGAGTTCAGAGGGAAAAAAGAAAAAACTACTTTTTCAACTCATATTTTCAACTTATCTCCCTAGAGGTTTACTTAAATTTCAAATGGAAACACTTGTTGGATGCAAAATTTGATTCCTAATCCAAGGCATACTTTTGGTGGACCCGACTACATGAAAAATGCGAAATACATGAAAAAAATGTGATTGCAATCATGTTTTTCATGTATTTCTCATTTTTCATGTAGTAGGGTCCATCAAAAGTATGGGACACAGGTACTCCTTGGATGAGGAATCAAATTTTGCTTCCAACAAGTACTCCCGCTTGAAATTTCAGAAAAAATTAGGGATATAAGTTAAAAACATGACTTGAAAAAGTAGTTTTAATATTAATTATTTTTTAATATTTCTACTTTTTTACTCCAAAAATGGTGAATCATCCCCCATGGTTGACATAATCATCTTGAATCCTATTGGTTATTATAAAGTTTATTTTGGTTGTACATTTTTCTTAGGAGGCCCATTTTAGACCTCAAAAGTCCCCTAATGGTCGATCAGATATATATTGGAACTATCTGCACAGATGGGTTGGAAGATACATCAGATGGATGTGAAGACAACCCTCCTTAATGGCATGATTGAGGAAGAGGTGTACAAAAAGAAGCCTGAAGGTTTTGAGACCTTTGACCATGAGTCCCATATATGCTGACTCAAGAGAGAATTGTATGGGTTGAAGAAAGCACCCCATGATTGGTGCATTGGGATAGATAGCTACTTCACTAGGTTGAGCTTCACGAAGAGTGAAGCAGATGTGAACTTGTACCACATAGTGGTGGAAGGTAAACTATTGGTCATTGTACTTTATGTTGATGATCTCATATTGATAGTTGATGATCAACTAGTTAAGTCTTTCAAGGAGGACCTTGCAAGAGAGTTTGAGATGAAGTACATGGGGATCATGCATTACTTTCTTGTCATGGGGGTATGGCAGGGAGATGGGGAGTTGTTTATGTCTTAGGGCAAGTATGCCAATGAGAGACCTAAGAGATTCTGCATGGAAAGCAGCAAACCCATGAGAGTCCTGTAATAGGTAACTGGAGGAAGGAGGATGCTACTTTAGGGGAAGTAGTGGAAGCTACTATTGATAGGTAGCTTGTGGGTTCAATCATGTACTTTGTGAGCAAATCACCGTATATGTTTTATGTAGTTAACAAGATTAGTCAAGCGATGGTTATTCCTATGAAGTTGGATTGGAAGGTGACAAAAAATGTGTTGACATACCTTAGGGGCACTTCTCAGTATGGATTATGGTATAGATGGACAGAGGGAGTGAAGCTTCAAGGCTTCAAGGATGCATATTGGGATGGGAGTCCATCTGATAGGAAGAGCACATTAGGAGGGATCTTCAATATTGGGTCAATGGTAGTTTCTTGGTACAACATGAAATAGAGATCAATCTCACTCAGTTCGGAAGAGGAAAATTCCATGGCTGCGATTCAGGAATCATGGGAGGCCATATGGATGAAGAAGATCCTAGTTGGTTTGTCTGGTCAGTAGATGGATCCAACTGTGATTTACTGCGATAATCAGATTTGTATCAAACTCTCTCAACAAACACTTTTTCATGGTCGGTCCAAGAATATTGATATCTGATATCATCATCTCATAGATTGTGTATTGAGGTGGATTATGTTGTTAGAGTACATTCCCACAGAGGAGCAAGATGCTAACATTTTGACAAAGGCATTGTCAAGATGTAAATTCAAGTTTCACAGAGACAGGATCAAGGTAGCTGATAATCCTTTTCTTGCTAAGAGGGAGTGTTGAGAAACGGAAACAAGAAATTCTAGTTTAATTTGTCCTTGAATTAAATTGAGAATTAAAATTGAATCCTGTTCTCATATAAACATGTAAATAGTTAATTAAGTTTAATTAACTTAATTGGCTTAGGTATATTGAGTTGGAAGTCTTTATCTACGCATGTGTATGTTCTCCCTAAGTTTTATGGGTCCACTATGAGTTTAAATTGAGTTGAAATTAGATCACTCAATTTACTGAGTTAAGTTCAGTTAAATTAGTTCCAAAATGTTTGAGGAACTAATAGAGAGTTAATAGTCAGTTTGTGCACTAGTGCATCCATAATTGTCACTCTAGTTAACTGAAGATTCCCTCATTAGAAACTCATTCATGTTCATTTTTAGAAAGACCCAGTTGAGACTAGAGTGCAGGGACAATGTACTATCAGGTGTATTATTTACTGGAGTGTAAATATCATGCTTGCATAAGATATTGATCTTATGTTTGGATTGCAGATTTTTGAAAGCATGAATTCCATTTAAATATGAGCTACTCATCCTAGGAATTACACAATATATTAGGGGCTTGGAGAGATGCAAAATTGGTTAAGTGTTGGCCAAGAGCTAGCTTCTGAGCTAAGAGAGTTGAGCATACTTGTGCATAATTTTTCTAGTGAGAATAAGATTTGTATCTTGAATCATATTTATGATATATGCAATACATATAGTGGAGTTTTGAGAAGTGGCTTTCCTAAGATATATCTTGTGTTATGTGCCATTGATTTATCTTCTTCTTGTTCATATTTTTTTCACCAATCTATTATATTATGTTGGTTGAAAGTAGAAGTCGATTCTTGTCCTATCCTTTAGTACATTACATGAGCTTGTGAATCTACAAGATTTTCTACAATGGGAAGTCATTTCCATCGACTTCATCACATGTTTCTTGAGGACAATGAGACAACATGATTCCATCATGGTTATTATGAATAGGTTGATAAAGGTTTCACATTTCATTCTAGTGAAGTATACATACTCAGCTAGCAATGTAGCACAAGTATTAATTAGAGTTGTGGTTAGATTGCATGGTGTTCCAAAGAAGATTGTGTCAGAAAGGAATGCAAATTTCACTTCCAAGTTTTGGCAGGAATTGTTTGCAGGTTTGGGCAAAGATTTGGCCTTCAATACAGCTTATCATCCATAAAGAGATGGATATACATATAGGTTCAACAAGATATTGGAGGAAATGTTGAGGATTTATGTGATGCATTAGTAGCGAATGTGGGAAGAGCATCGTCCACAAGTAGAGTTCGCTTACAACAACGGGTATCATGAATATTTTAGGATGAGCCTATTTGAGGCATTGTATGGATGGAGTTGAAATATTCTTGTCAGTTGGAGTGATTGAGTTAATAGGGTGTTGATTGGACCAAACATGTTAGTAGACATGGAACATGAAATGCAAGTGATCAAGAAGAATCTAAAGGAAACACAGGATAGGAAAAAAAACTATGTAGATTGGAATAGGTTGTTCAAGGAGTTCCATGTTGGGTAACAAGTGTACGTGCGCATCAAACCGAAGAAGAGCTCCTTACGAATTAGATCATGTGCCAAGATGGAACCACATTTTTGTGTACCCTTCAGTATCATTGAGAGGATTGGGCCAGTAGGATATTGACTTGCACTGCCTTTGATAGTGAAAGTCCATTATTTTTTCCATGAGTCATTGCTTAAGAAGTATGTTAGAGATGTTGGTCAAGTGTTTGACTAGTCTGTATTGCAAGTGGAGCTAGATGGAGAATTCCAACCGAAACCTTAGTGTATATTGCAGAAAAAGGTTCTCATGCTCCGAAACCGAGCAATTAAGGTGCAATTGAAGCACTTTGGCCCTGATGAAGCTATATGGGAGATGGCAGATAAGATGCAGGTTATGTATCGTTCCTTGTTTTCCAGTTGAGGTAAAGTAGTTTTGGCATGGTGTTCTGGTATATTCCTTGGTATATGTTTTGGTATCTTTGTGTGGGTATTCATTTGGTTATTAATGGCTAAAGAAATTGGAGAAGACAATGGCTAAGGCTTTGGAAAGGAAAAATAGCATTTTTGGCACATTTATTTATGAAAATTATGGAAATTAGGAGAAAATGGAGGTGACAGGTAACAGGTTGCATGTGAGGAGGAAAATGAAGGGAAATAATGGAAATTGAAGAAAATAGAGGTCTCATTCATAAAAAGGATTTTGAGGATTAGTTGGTAACCTTTTGTCATTTCAGTTTTGGAGCTCTCTCATTATTCTCTCTCTTAATATTGGATACTTAGAGTTTTATTGGAGCACTTTTGGAGGGTGTGGCATACTTGGATTCTTAGAGAAAGAAGGCAAAGGAAGAGCATGAAAGAACAAGAGGAAATTGGGATCAACAACTACATCAGATTTTTCTTGCAGGTACAGAGTTGCATGCAACTTTTCCCCACTAGTTTGACATGCATGGAATATGCATGCGGTTTGTTGATTGTGATGTGTCCTGGACATGGAGGATGGCCAGGATTGATAGTTGATTGCCTAGCCTTGGTATTTCCTAGATAGCCATGTTGATTGTGGATTTTTTTTGGTTGGTTCTCATGTTTCCTTAGCTTGGGTTGAGTTATTAGTCCTGGAAGCCCTGGTTGAAAAAATTCTCTTGAAGCCCTATAACAACTTGGGTTGAGTTACTAGTCCTGGAAGCCTTGGTTGGACAAATTCTCTAGAAGCCCTTGGTGGGTTGAGTTACTAGTCCTCGAAGTCCTAGTTGGACAAACACTCTAGAATCCTAGTAAAAGATGTGGGTTGAATTAATAGTCTTAGAAGCCTTGGTTGGACAGACACTCTAGAAGCCTTGGAAGCCTTGGTTGGATAGACACTCTAGCAGCCCTGGAATCTTTGGTTGGAAAAATGCTCTAGAAGACCTGGAAGGCTTGGATATTGACCAGTTGGATGATGGTTTTGTGATGTCTGACCATAAAGTGGAATCATTGTTTTATGGGTTGAGGTGGATGGCCTTTGGAAGCCCCGAATGATTTTGGATTGATGTGTTCTATGAATTCCCACATTCATGCTTGGAACATGGCACAAGGGTAAATGGCTGAAGAGAGATTTTTTAAACCATTCTATCGTCAGTTGGAATGTAGAAGTACCATGTCGGGTTTATATTTTGTATCATCAGTATGAGATTAATTCTCCTTATATTTCTATGAGTATTATGATGGATTATATGGCTATGATTTCATTGGTATTTTTGTTGTTATTATGTTTGTTATATATGTGGTTTATGACAGTAGCTATGTATGGATCTCATCATGTTTTTACTTGTAAATGAATGATCAATGTATCTATGACCTAATGGATGAGATTGATGTTAATATTTTGAGGCATCAATGTCTCTTAGTGATTATTAGATAAATATGAGACTCCTATACTCAGTATATTATTTACACCTGTAGATAACATATTTGTGATTTATGTTTGACGAAATTCCTGTCATAGCTAGTAGGGATCTAGTCAAGGTCTCATTAAATTAATTTCATTTATATGTCATTTCCTTGTTATTTTACTATTCTAAAGATGTTATTCAATTATAGGTAATGACTTGGGTTACAGGTGTTATCACTTAGAACTTTAAAAAATATATATATATATATATATATAATTGCATATAATCATTTGTCCTAGTTCAATGTCAAAAGTCTGTGTCAAATTGTTTTCGTTTTATGTTTCTTACTTAGGGTTGGAGCTTTAAAGGTGTTTGATTTAAACTATACTCGAATCCTATTGGTCCTCCTCCACCATCATGGTTTCATAAGTCATGTCTTGTCTTATCCTAGTCACCGATTCTTTTCGTGATTTCGCAGCGTAATCTCCTATTGGCCAGTTTCGCAGCGTAATCATTGTTCAGCCATAACGCAACGCGTTATCATTAAGCCATTTCGTAGCGCATTATTAGAATTCAAAACTAACCGCGCTGTGAAATCGTGGATTCGTGCATTTCGCAGCGAATCTTTCCCAAAGTGTCAAGTCTGTTGATGAGTCACCAATTCTGTCCTCTCATGTCAGTTTGTGTACCTCCCGTAGCATGTCTAAACGCTCATTAGTCACTACTCCACCAATAGATTTGTTGAAATGCACAGAAATATCATTCCAATGGATTTTACCGTGCATGGATCTTTATGATGATCGTAAGCGATGCATAAGTGACAAGCTTGTATGATGATGTATTTGAGTTTTCAAGCGAGGTTGTTTTCAAGCGAGCCTGATTACAAGCGAGGCCGAGTTAAAGAGAACTGAACCACCATTTCAACTGAAGCTGTTGGTCATTGTGTGTGTGAAGATTTCAAAAGCAAAATGGAGAGGAAAGAACACAGATCTGGAAAATGCCAGAGGACTGAACCTGAAGGTTTGGACATAGCATTGAGAGATGAAGGCGTGAAGAAAGCATTCAAAGATGTCGGGTGCTGGAAATTTTGTAAAAAGCTGCAAGGAGGACATGCGCAGGTAACCAAAGAGTTTGCTTTAAACTTCACCGGTTTAAATTCAAAAATAGCTATGTTGGAAGTTCAAGTGTCTCCGGAGGCAATAGCTGCTGTAACAGAGATCCCAAGAGGGCGGCAAGAATGGTTTAAGAATTTTAAGTTTGATATGAATCCATGCAAAGAGTTTTTAAAAGAGGCATATGTGAATGAAGACCTAACAAAAGTAGTGCCCAGAAACTATGTCAAGGAGCATTATGCCCTTCTTCTCACCTGTATTCAGAAATAATTGACCTGTGAAGGAAGATACAATAAGGTCTACTCTTATCACTTCAAGCTGCTTTTACATTTCACTGGGAAAGCTTCCATAGACATTCCTTTTTACTTATTTCGCAGTTTGAGTAAAATGTGTGATAAGGTGCAGCTGAGGAAAGAGGATTGTGAAACCTCTTTGTTTCACCATGGTTTGGTTAAATTGTTAGTTTTAGATGGCCTCCAGAAGATAGGCAGAGACTGGAATTCGTTCATCTTCATGGCTGGTTTCCAAAGCAAAACTAGCCTTACTCCACAACCAGTTAAAGAACAACCAGTCAAAGAACTCACGATAGCTGAGCTTCAAAAAGAGGCAAGAGATAAAAAGCAAGCCAAGTCACAGCTAAGAAAACCAGTGAAGCCACTGATCATTAGAGAACAACCTCAGCAATCAACAAAAGAAGAAGCTCAACATAAGAGGACTGTACCTGAAACAAGTAGATCTGAAACAGTGTCGAGGGTAAGGACAAGAAGCAAAATAAGTAAAGAAAAAGGTAAAGCCATAGCTGTTGAAGAAAGCCCAGTATCTAAGGCAAGCCTGAATGATTTATTGGAGGCCATTAAGTTTGAGCAAATTGAACCAGTGCATATTGATTTGACACAGTCATCACAAGAAAGTACCAAGAAGTCTAACGCCTCAAAAAGGCTGAAGTTTGATGAGCCAGATGAAGAATTCATTTTCAAACCCAGAAGACCTATTACAAGGAAGCAAGTAAAGGAAACCGAGAAATTGCCCAGAACAGAGGAAGCCGAGGAATTGCCTAGAATAGAGGAGGCAGAGAAAATTAAGCAAAAAGAGACAAATAGAACAGTCATCATATCTCAAGGAGGTAATATTATAGCTATAAGGAACCAGTTAGAAGCAGCTAAACATGAGATTGCTAAGGTGAAGAATGCCACTAGGGAGTCTGCAGTCAGGTATGCAAATTATCGTAAAGCTGTGTGGAAAGGAAGTGAAAAGCTAGTAAACCAGTTGGATTCAGTAGCCGATGTTTACACATGGACAGTTCCAGCAATCAAAGAGGCCAAATTCATCAGAAATATAAATATGCATCTAATAGCTGAAAATAAAGCTATGAGGAAGAAAGTTGAAGACTTGAAGGCACAGCTAGGCCAGTTAGCTGCTAAATGAAGTTGTTGTTCAAAGAAAGGTTTTGTTCCAAAAAATATTGTCAAATTTTGCTTAGTTTTATTGTTTTGAGGACATGTAGATCCCTGCTATATGTATCAAAGATCAAAAGGAGTTTTGGCAATCAAATGTCTAGGCGATAAATACCTCAGGGCAAAGACAAGTTGTTTAAACAATTCAGCAGTTTCGTAGCGCGCTACGAAACTGCCGTAGGTGGTGTTTTCAACGCAGACAAACAGTTTGGTAATATGTGCGGAAATGTTCAAAAGGAAACACCTAAAGGATATGTAAGAGACCAAATGAAGCCATCACAACCATTCAGATCAAGACAGGTGTACCTGTAAAAGGTGGAATGCTTTAACTCAAGTTTAAAGTTTCTGTTATAAAGCCACTTTATTACCGGTCATAGGGTATTGAATGAGTTTCATACAAGGAATTTTGGCTTGCACACTTGGCCATCGATGAAGCCTCCAACACATCAGGAACATGGTGGTGTTCTATATTTTTGGGTTATTAAAAAGGCTAAAAGACATGCTGTTGTATATTCGAAGTTATGGAGGACTGGAACCGAAAAGCAAGGGATATCACCTAACATCACCGAGCAGTTAAAGCATTCAGCATCCAAGGCCAACATGGAGCATTAAATACTCATCTCAGCAATCATCTCAGCCATCTCAGCCAAACTGAAAGGAGACCAGGTGTCAAAGAACAAAGAGGAATCATTCTACGAAGAAGATAGAGTTAGAGTCATAGTCAAATTAGAACTCTTTAGAACTCAAGTTAGCACTTATTGTATTTAATAGTTTGTTGCAAAGCAGATAGGTGTCATAAAAAGTAGTTATTGAATTCCCCTCATGCTGGAGGAGGAATCTCGAATTAGGTAGAATAAGAATTCTATATATAGCTAAGACAGTGATGTAATGAGGGTTGGAGATTTTATAAAACAGAGGACTGTTTTGGCTTATGTAGAAAGACAGAGTTCAGTAATATAATGGAACTGCTTTTCTTCTCAGGATTTATAAAGTGTTTCTATGTTCAAGATGTATGGTTTTGCTTTATCCCTGATCTATTTTGCAGTTTCATAAATGTGTAATCACTCAGAATTCACTTATGCTGCTCTGATTTCCTGTGCACATTCATGAACTGTGGTTTTCTAAGAGTTGTGTTTTGAACATTTAAATGCCACATGCCCTGACTTCTATGTAAAGGTTGTATCATTATTTGCTGAAGTTTTATTGACTCCATAGGCCTAATGGAAACTTATGTAATGTTTGTCCAACCTTCATATTTGTCACTGTTATTTCACAAGAGTTAGCCCTCTTACTTTTTAATCAAAATCAATAACCTTTTGAGAGAGCCCTCTCAAGCTAAGGAGGCTAAACCTTAGTCAAAAGATTGGTTTGAAATAGTTACACTGAGATAGTCTGATCAGCAGCCTATCAGGGTCCTATTTTGGTGATAACAACAGGCTTGAAAAAGTGGCTCAAATTCTATGGACATTGGCACAAAACTAACAAAAAGAGTCCCTGGATGCTGGCTTGCAAGTCTGTGAGAGTGTCCAGAGGTCCCTATATACTAGCATGCCCATAACATGAGAGCATCCAAAGGTCAAGTGGTTCAAAAGATCAGTGGGACCCAGGGACTGGTTCCCAAAAAGGTTGGATTGGTTCCTGAGGGTTGTGTTGACGATGTTGGACCCACCAACATGTCAGGGGATCTCCCCAGTAAGAGGTCCCAACTAGACCTTAGACCTTTTTGTGTAGGAGTCCCAGCAGTGGGTCGTATAGTATTTCCTTGACCATGGTTGCTCATAGAGGCATGTAAGATCTCCCTGTTGGTAGAAAGGGTGTGACATGCACAACAAGCCAAGGAAGGTGCATGAATAGTTCTATCACAGTGAAGGAGGAATGAGAGTGCCCCTTGGAAACACACATATTGAATAGTAACACACATGAAAAGATGCAACAGAAGCTGGAAGGAAGGTGAACCAACAATCCAATGTGATGGTTAAACCAACAACACATTTCAGTAAGATTCATACATACATATACAGAAAGAGTCCCTACATACATGCGTATGCAAGCATATACATATATCATTAGAGTAAACAATTTAACTGAAATACAATAACAACATATGCATGAAACGTGTTGGCTCTGTTATATTAATAAGTGAAAGTTCCAATCATACAATAAAACCATAACCAACCACTACTCTCAATAATAGAATGTTACAGCCATTGCCACTTGCTCCTCCAAAGAAGTTTAGATTGGCATAAAGCATCGCTTGAGATAAGATAAAGATTTTGTGAAAAAAATAGAAGCCTAGGTAGTGGTTTGGAAAAAAAGAAAAAGAAAACCACAGAAGTTGGATGCCACTTGAGGAAAAATCCCACATGGAAGAAAAGCATAAAAGGCATATTGCAAGGATGAACAAGGTTGTTTTTACTTTGGTAATTGAATCTCATCTCAAGGGTGAAATGGAGAGAGAAAGTTCTATGGTTAGGTGGAAACAATTTTCCATTTTCAAGTGTGCCATATCTACATGTTACTCATTAGTTTGTGATCTGATCTTATATATTGTTGAAGGTAAAGGTTTTTTTTCCTATGCAACGAGAATTTAGAATGGCATGACAAGTTTGATGTTATGATGAGAATATGTATTATATTTATGTTTGTAATTAGGAAAATGGTTTATTTTCACTCTGAAATTATAGACAAGAATACTTTTTTATTCCCACAAATAAAATATCCTTTTAATGTTATTTGTACTCTCTAATTCTGGAAAAGGATACTTCTGTACTCCTACACATTTCATTTTTATTCATATGCTAAGGAACCTTTATCTTAGGGTAAAAATTTTGTAACGTGAGAATAGTAAAGAGTAACTAATATATTACAGGGTTATCGTTAATCTAGAAACTACAAGTATTAAATAATGGTTTATCTATAGTAGCCCTCAAAAATATGAATTGAATACAAAGAAGAGGTCAGCTTTTGGATCTATGATTAGTAGGATTTATTCTCTCTTTTATGATTAAGATTTAATTAGGAATACATTCTACAAAATGGTACATATGTGTGGTAAGCACATATGTCTATAGAAAATGTATCTGTTGCAAAGTGTGTCGAAAGTATTAGGTGTTAGAAATGTACTGTGTGGTGAAACAATACTTACAGAATAAGATTGAAAATTCAAGTGAGGTTCCCTACTGATTGTAGTAGTCTAGTATAATTTTTGGCATTGTTTGTAAGGTGACTGTAGTAATGGAGGAACTAATCAAGAAAATTAATACAAGTCCATTGGTTGCTGAAGGGAAAAATTAAGGTAACTCCTCATCCCCCATAGTCAATAAAACAAAATCACTCTAGAGAATAGTAGTAATTATAGTAACTAGTTTCAGGTGGGCGAGGAGTCACGCTGCCCTTAAAGTAGTAGGCAAACAAAAATTTCTGATAATTATAGAAATTTGTGAAACAATTTATGAACAAGAGGGTAAATTATAAACTATAACAATAGATAGGTATGGTAGGTTGACAACTCTAAGAACAATGATTAACCACTTTTATTTCTTCTCTGTAAAATTGAAATAAAGAGTTTTTTTTCATTACTAATGACAACCTAGAAAATTCAAAATTTGTTAATATGTGAAACAAGAATGTTGGAAACTAAAACGTGAACTAGTATTCCATGTAAAGTAAATTATTTAGAGATCAATATCAAGATAAAGAGGATAAATGAAGAATAACATAGTACCTTAAAATTAGAGACAAAGCGTGAGAGAAAAAATTACATCAATTACTAATATCAGTTAAACTGCAAAGAAAATGTGTAGTGAAGGAAATATATATACCTCTCATTCAATAAACATAGTTCAAAGAACATGTACTCTATCCACTTGAGAATAAGTATTCAAATAACTCAAAATACAACATGAAATAGATGATAGAGTATAAAAAATTATAGTGCCCAAATTACAATAATAGGTCAGTTATAAACCATCATTTAGATGTAAAAGAAACAACTTAAATTGGGATAGTCCCAAATTTTAGGTAGTGAATTAGCACCTAGGCGTCACGGTTTTCAAAAAAATCATTGAACCCCGTTATAGGAAGATAAATTATAATGATAATTATATTATTCCTCAACACCCAAGTCCCATCAAAATGGAGTTCAATTGAGCTGGAGAATGACACAAAATTGTAACTAGTTAACAGAAGAATGAAACCCTGTGAGCAATGAACTTGAACCATAGTCTAAATAGCCTCTAGGTACCTACGATTAGAAATAAAACAAGGAAAGAGTAGAGACCCAAAATTAGAATGGGAACGTCTGCTAGTCAAATAACCACTGAAGAAAATAAGCAGCGATAAAAGGATCCAATTGCTACCTGACGACACTTAAGGAAAAATTTATGTCAAATTTGAGGAACCTCGAGAAAGGACAACATAGTGAGGTTCCCATGAACCTACAAACCTTACATTTTATGAAAACATTGTGAATTCCATCCATGTACACAGAGAAATTAGAATGTGAATAAAAACAAAATAAACTAGCACAAAATTTAAAAGGACCAAAGCATGGTAGCGAAATTACATTACCTGAACCATCTTGCCACACCCAACCCTATTCCACAATGAAAGGAAGCCTCCCTAGGAAAGGTCACCCTACACATGGGGTATCAAATTCATAATTGTTATAACTTGAAAATTAGCATGTGGGTTTCATAGATAACTCTGAGAACTGCATAAACACACATATACAAAACTAGTGAATAGGGAAAGAATTACCTCTGAGTAATATGACATGCTAGATGGGGTTGCGGTTGTGCCCAAATGACAACAAATTATGAGCAGGGAAGATTATATGCTTAGCTCCCTCATAAGCCAAGCATATTTACTCAGTGAACCTCTAAACCTAGAACACATTGGCAATTATGATTGAATGTGAGTAAGGTTAGGGAAACATAAGTTTAGGGTTGAAAATGCATATTCGACCATTGATTCCATAGAGGAACCATCACCATATTTAGAAACAAAATAAGAAAAGCATGATCACATCACATGAACACCCTCATCCCATCACTTGGAAGTAGTGAGGTGGTAGGACAAGATTGGTGTGTAAAATACTCCAAGTTGAAATGTTAGGCACAGAGAGTATGAGCTTAAGCATGAACACCGTGTTAATGCATTTATATACATAGTATAACCATAACAAACCCCTAGCACCCTCTCCTTAGGTGATTGATAAATGTGGCTCAAGTCTCGATAAATAATAATGGCAGGGATACAAAAAAAATTAAACTGCATATATATAAATAGGTATTAAGTTGTGCCTAGACCCAAAAATAAAATCAATGCATCCATGTCCCAACACTAACATGGAAATGTGAAAACATTCATGTAACCAAGGTATGGTTTAAGGTGTCATAACAACATTAAAAACATGCCAGACACCTAATTCCAAACATATGTTGGTGTATCCAACTATACTCCATAAAAAATAGGTCAAACGTAGGGTGATTTAAAAAAAGAAAGGGGTTAGAAGAGGATGTATATCATAATGATAATAGGGGAATTGTTCTGGAAGCTGATTTATTTAGATATAATTGTTAATATTGAATGGAGAAGGTTAGGCTCTATCAGAGGAAGAAGAAAAAAATATTTGGTTTGTTATTTTCAAAATGGGAGATATGACAGATGGTATTAGAGCCCATGTTCTCCACTCGGCCTTAATGAAGCACCACAATAATAATAATAATAAGATATAAGTATAATAATTTAACTAACAAGTGATTTTTCTATCTAAACTTTAGGATAATTAAGCTAAGGACATATTGAACAAGATGGCTAAAGAAACACTTTTCATCCCAACAGGGGATGGTCTATATGTAGAACTGGGGGAGGGAGCTACCCCAACCACTAATTCATTAATGGAAGTCATAAAAAATCTGCAACAAGAATTGGCACATCTAAGAGACAACAATGAACGTTTGATACATGCTAGCAAGGATCAAGAAAGGATGATCAAAATTTTGATGGAGAAATCAAGCCAAAAAACTGTGGAAGCAGAGGTATTAAAGGAAAGAGGGACAAAACCTGAAAAATATGACTGACAGGGAGTAGGATAGAACTTATTCTTGAAAATACAAGCAGAAGAGACTGACAAAACTCCAAGGAGAATATGGATGATTTATCCCCCTATTTTTAATGGGGAGAAGGAGGAGGATGCAGACGTCAAGTTATTGAATATAAAAAAGTATTTTCAGGTTTATAATTATGAAAGAAATCTAAAATCTAGATTAGCTATTTATCAAATACAAGGCAAAGTTTCTTTATGGTGGGAAGAGGGGAAGAGTTGTACATTTGCTGGAGGAAAAAACAATATTATCAGATGAATCCCATAAACAATTTAAGAATCACTACTTAAGTGAGTGATATTATGATGAACGCACCAAAGAGTTTCATGATTGAAGATTGGGAGAATTCATCATGGATGATTTTGCAGAAAAAATTACAAACCTAGTAATATATGTTCCATATCTTAAGGAGGAAAAAGCTAAAGTACAAGGGTTCGTAAATATATTTCCTACACTCTACATGGAAAAAATCGAGTTTGATAACCCAAAAAAAATGGATGAGGATGTGCAAAAAGAAAGGTTATGCTACCAAAATTTTAAAATCAAGGGGTAAGGTTCCAAGATTTGGTAGAATAAGGATAGGATCAACGCCAAAATGGGAGGTAGCCAACAAAATCTAGGATATCTTAAGAGTTTTAGTAGGGATCATCAACATAAATTTTTTGATAAGGTGAATGTAAATCAACAAGAACACTCTCAAATGGGGTCAAAAGCCATAGATTTGATTTTTAAAAGAAGTTATGGGGACAAGGAGAAGGGATCACTGAAATATTTTGGGTGTGGCAAACCTCATTTTTTGAGGGATTTCCCATATAGCCCTCATTCTGTGAAAAATATATAAGTTGTCCATGAAGCTACTACAGTTAATGACCTTGCTAGGAGTACCTAGAGAATAAGCAGAAACTTGTAGGATAGACAAGCGGAACATCATTTGACAATGATTGAGATAAAAGGTACTCTTTCCAACCAATATGTTTCAATTTTAATTGATCCAGGGGCTAGTCTAATCCATGTTGGACCACAAGTAGTGGAAAATTGTAAACTGAAAATTGAAAAATATAGAACAACTTGGTTGGTGAAAATAGCAACAAGTACCAAGAGAAGAGTCACCAACCGTGTGAAAAAATGGCAACAAAATTTAAATTTTTATTTAACAACAATAGACTTAAATGTACTTCGCCTTGGATCCTATGATATATTAATTAGAATGGATTGGCTGGAGAAACAAGAAACACTTATAAACTGCCTATAAAAAATAGTGACATGAGTAAACTTGCAAGGACAAACTCAAACAATTCAGGGTCTGCCAAAACCAATATCGGTTAGGAAAATTACAATCCTCCAAATGAAGAAGAGTGCTTGGAAAGAATGTCATGTATTTATGGTGCATGTAGAAGAAAGTGAACATCAAAACAAAGAGATAAAATTGGATACTGTACCAATCATTAATGAATTCCTAGATGTCATTCCAGAGAAAATTCCCAGTTTACCACCCCATAGAGATATAAATTTCTCCATAGACTTGGTACTTGGTGCAGCCTCAATGACTAAAGCACCTTAGAAGATGAGTCCACCAGAGTTATTGAATTTGAAGATGAAAGTATATGAGCTACTAGATAAAGGATATATTAGGCCTAATGTGTCACCATGGAGAGCACCTGTACTTTCTGTTAAGAAGAAAGATGGAAAATTTAGAATGTGCATTTATTATCATCAGCTAAACAAGCTAACTATAAAAAATAAGTATCCCCTGCCTCACATTGATGATTTATTTTTCTAAGTAAAGGGAGGCACCATATTTTCAAAAATCTATCTAAGAATAAGATACCATCAGCTGAGAATTAAAAATGAGGACATCTACAAAACAACATTTAGGACTAGATATGGGCACTATGAGATTTTATTGTTACCATTTGGTCCTACGAATGCCCCAAAAAATTTCATGTGTTTAATGAACAATGTCCTCAGTAAATATCTTGATAAATGTAACGCCCTCCTCCCACATCTACCCAAGCAACTAGCTAGCTAGGTAAACATGCGATGCAAGGCAACTATGATATGATTCGACCTCCTAAGTCACGTTAATGAAGTGGAACCAATGGAAACACACCATAAAAAATTTCAACATCAGCATTAGGACCTATTGTATCCGCTACAAACACCCTACAAAATTTTTCCTTAGCTACATTTTGGACCCTCCTTATGAACCATCCTCAATAGCATGTCTTTCACTATTAAGTACATGAGCTTCTATGGTTTTTCAGCAGCTTTCTAGCCTTTGCATTATGTCTTGCTTCACTCCCCTCACAGGCTGCCACTCCGAACTTGGGTCAACTGCTGGCTGAGTAGCTCCCTCAAGAAATTGTGAAATTTTGGAAGGGAACTAGCCTTCCCTCTTGAAATTGTGCAAATATTACTGGCAGCCTGTTGGACCCAGAAACTATGCAATCTTGTCAAACAGTCTTTCTAAAGAAAATTGTACAATCTGGCCCAATAGTGTAGCTAAACTAAGAAATTGCACAATTCTGGGCAGTAGTCAGTTTCTCCTACCAGAAATTTCACAATCCCTCTAGATAGCTAGCCTAGGTTCCTCCTAGAAATTCCACAAAAATTCCTCTCAGTCAAGCAGGTAGTTGCATGTGTCTTCATGTTGACTAGTTCCTTCCAAGACTGAGAAAAACGGGCTTGCATGCATGGGTTTCTTTTTCCCGAAATAGAAAAAACATAACATGCAAAAAGAATACCTAGATTTTACAGATCTATTTTTAGAAGCTGGAGGTTACATGTCATTATCATTTTAGCAAATTTCCTCCAAGTATCTCTTTTTCCTATATTTTTGGCATGCACATCATGAGCCTCAAACTTATTTATTTGATGCTTCAAAACTTATTCTTTACATCAATCATGGAGCTCTGACATCCCAGAGTACTATTATCACTCAGGTTGTTCTTTTGATCAGCGCAAAAGGATATGGCCGAGGTAACCACAGACCAGTCTTTGGACTGCAGGTTCTAGCCCACCTGCAATTAGAGAGAGCTCTCTCTTTCTTATTTATCTTTGTTGAAGATGATTTTAGGCTAGCTATTGAGTTCAAGGGGGTTTTGTTTAAGTTTTGGTGGGAAGGATGATACTTTCAGGTAAAGAGGCAGGGATAGCATGAAAGTTTTAGAACCATTGGGCGTGGAGTCAAGGAGTAGGACTACTGGTGCATTTTCTTAGTCGCCAGAAGGAAAATGGAGCAATCTAGCTGTATATGAAACAATTATTTAAGGTAAAAGAGATGGATTAAAGGCTAAGGAATGAGGAGCAATTAAGAATCTCTCATTCAGATTAGCAGAAAGAAAACAAATGAGCCCTATCTAGGAGCAGTTAAGAATTCCTAGATAACAGCCATTCATATGTGAAAAAGATCAAACATGAGCCACAAAGGAATTCATGTTTATGCCGAAATCGAGAAGAAAACATTAAAAATCCACAAAAACTGAGCATAGAGTGCAACTAAGCAAATTCTAAGCCAATCCTTCGTTCTGCAACTTGAGCTTATATGAAATTGAAATAACAGAGGTAAGAAGCACTTATTGATTCATACTGCAGCACAAGAATTCCACATTCAATTCTTCAGACCATTAGACACAGAGCAGACAGTCATTTCTCCAAAGCTTTTCAGCAATCTTTGATTAAGTAAAACATCTCAGATATCCCGTGCGAGTCTCTCCTCTATATTATCAACCTACCAACCCTTAAAAACAATCTAGAGGGTGGTATAAATAGGGAAAAAATATCCAAATTTTTTTATTACAACTTGACCTAAACAGGTCTGAAAGAAAATGACTACTTTAACCTAATCCTATCCAAAAATAAATGCAAGAAAATATCTTTGAGCTGCATTGAGGGCAGCCGTATCAAAACTGAGTTAATGTGTTTTCCTTGGTGGCTTGGTGCAGTGTTTCTGCAATAACTGTGCTTTGGGCTTTGATCCATTGCTCTTCGGCGGCTTTAAATTCTTTAACTGTGATTTGAGAGCTTTAATGGGCTTACATCGCTTTATTTGACTTTGTTGGAGGCCATTCAATGCTAAGCTGCCTTGGGAAATGAAGATTTTGATTTAAACATCCAAATAATACTCTTTGCTGCTCCATCTTTCCTTTGATACTCTTTCGCAGTTGAATCAGGTCGTTTCTCTATTTCGCTGTGTATTGTAGAGTTGTAACAAGGGTCTTTTTCACCTCTAGTTATCTCACATTACAAGTCAATCTGGGAGCGTTTTGTTATTGTAAAGGGTATCTCAATTTGAGGCTATTTGTCAGAGTAATGCTTAGTAGTATAGGTCTAAGAAATACAAGAGTAAACGGATGCTAAGCTATGGCTAAATTACTTTTGCATAAAGAAATCACACGCGGCAACTTTATCAGTCAAGGGTACGGAAATAGTAACCCATCCCTCTAGAAACTGATGAAGGAAAAGGAATTAGAGTATGGATCATGGATCTGGGAGCATAATAGCGTCTGCTGTGTCTCACGACAGCCTTGATCCTCCTCCCATACCAAACCAATGAATGCAAGTAAAAAGGAACAACAAGAAAGCAGAATGGAACGGCAATTCAGAAATGGAACAGCAGTAAAAGGAACGGCAATAAAGAAACTAAATCTCACGAGTTCAACACTCTCAATTCTTGGCATTAACTTACATACAAAGAAAGAGCAATCTTTTGTACAAGTAGACAGCTTAATCAAATGGAACAGCAAACCACCATAAACAGGAAACGTCAATCATATGTACACATAATCTGAAATGATCACCAGTAGTCCACACACAACGTTAATTCCATCTTCTTATGATCGTCACTCCAACCATATGTAGCTAAAACATTCCACTTATAAATTCTGTAACAGAAGTGAACAGCTCAGAACAATGTTATGTGATCAATTCTGGAAATATGATGTAAACTTGTTACAAAGATTTACAAAAGGAAAACTACTGATGAACGAGTATGGAACAGCATGTAAGTTTATCAGATTATTAAGAACAATAAACAAACCACACAAAGCCAAACTATAATGATACAATTAGCCAGTGTCCGTTGGAGCTGGGCCCTTAGCTTCCAATGGCACACTGCCGTAACTTACTTCAGATGCAGGGAGAAAGTAACACCAAATATATTATATTAACGCATCAATGATAGTACAGCAAAACTAAGTCTCTGTTATGAAACCAGCTCAAAAAAGATAGAAAAGAGAGATCCACGCCTTAGAATTCAGCCTCTTCGAGGGGGCAACCTCCTTTACATTACATAAATGAACAATTCTTGGATGATACAAATGAAAATACCTCCTTTCTATATATAGGAGTCTAAGTGGTCCCAATACAATCAAAGCCTACATAACAATAATATTGTAGGGCACAACAGTAACAATGGTGGGCTTCTATGTGGCATAATAGTAACAATATGGGCACTACATGGGTACATCAATATAATAAGTTGGTTATACTAATAACAATAAGGGGTTACACTAGTAGTATAGGTAACATGCCCCTCTCCTTCAAAAAGCGTTGTCCTCAACGCTTGAGTAGTTATTGATGCTTCTATATAAAATTCTTGTCCTCCCATGTGGAATATTCAGCGGGTAAGTTCTTCCACTTGATGAGATACTCTGAAATTGATCGATTTCGTAGCTGTCGGGTTCTTGTTTCTGTGACTGCTCCAGGTTCCAATATGATTTTTCCTTCCTCTTCAATTTCTGGCAATATTGCTTGAATTGGGATCTTTTGCAACTTTTGAATAAGTGGCCATACTTCTTCGTTCTTCTTCCATTCATCCGTTGCTTCGTTTATCCAATTTTGTTGGATAATATAAATAACACAAAACAATGCTTCCACATCCTCATCCTTGAAGCGTCTTCCCATTCGGTAAGGTCGCCATTTTTTAAGTGCATGTAGTATTGCCAACATTTCCTTCTCATAAATAGCTTGCTTGAGATGTAGCAGTAAAAATACCCAATCACTCACATCAAAACATTTTTCACTACGATGTTGATCTACCTGTTGTTTCATTTGATTTTGTACCGAAGTGGCGTTATCCTTTAAAAGTTGGAGAACTTGCTGTTGATGCTCGATATGATCTTTCTCTACTTGAACCTTTTTCTTCTTGATATGTCCTTCTATCTTTTGAGGAGTGGTAATTTCTTCCAGTCCTTTACAAGATATGGTCGGATTCATTTCTTGATGCTCGATGTGATCTTTCACTTCTTGAACATTTTTCTTCTTGATGTGTCCTTCTATCTTGATAGTTTGAGGAGTGGTAATTTCATCCATTGAATTACAAGATATGGTTGGATTCATTTCTTCTTTCTCGATGTGATCTTTCACTTCTTGCACCTTTTTCTTCTTGATATGTCCTTCTATCTTGAGAGTTTGAGGAGTGGTAATTCTTGCCAATGCTTTACAAGATATGGTCTGATTCATTTCTTCTTTCTCTGGGGTGGTGTCCTGACGTATATCCTCTTCTTTTGATGTTTCTTGATCCTTTTCTTCCTCCTCTTCATATTCTATGTAAAATAATTTCTTCTCAACACACCTATGACCTTTAGTGCATTCGCTATCCCAATTGTAACAAAGCCCTTTTTCTCTTTTTTCTTCCAATTGTTGTGGTGTAACCCTTGTAGGTTGTGGAAGGTTGGGAGAAACAACACTTCCATCTTTATAGTTGTGAGGGGTATGCTTCCTGGTTTCCATAATTTTGCTTTCCATTATGTCACAACGCCCTTTTACTCTTTCCAATTGTTGTGGTGTTGCTCTAAAGAAGGTGTTGCTCTTTATATCCTCATAATGTGCTATCATTTCCTCCGTGAAAATTGACCACGTAACAAGTTTTTTACGAGAACAAAGCCCTTTGTACCATAAAAATTGATCTGGTTCTAAATATGAAGATGAAATACATACCTTTTGTAACAGTTTTACACCATGTATATCAAAATATTGCTCCATCTGAAGTATCCAATTTACCGGATCCTTGCCATCAAACTTCCTCATCTTGCTTTTTCTTGATTTTAGGAGCTCTACCTTGAAACGACTGTAACTCTGTACTTTCGGATCTTCAAGTTCTGAACTTGGGACCTGTAGTAGCCCTCTGTGTCCTCTTTCCAATGCCACAAGTATGATCCAAATTGGATTCTCCAAGAAAAAGTTATGCACAATCTCCCGGAGTGACCTGATTATAGACTAGTTTAGTAGAGCGAACTTGTATGAAGTGCCACGTGTCACTGTTTCAACCTTTGACTCTGAAAAATATATAAAAAGAAACTACAGTCCGTCCTCTTTCTGTACCCTCTTACGAAATTTCAATCCGATGCTCAGAAAGAAAGTTATGACGACTTTCCCCAGGTCACCTGTTTTGAGTGTAATTCAGGAGTCTGTAAAAAGACCAACTTCCGCAGATAATATCTCCGAAAATATCGCGCGAAAAGATCTGAAATTCGGACCCAAGGTTCAGCGTCAATTCTTCTCAAATGGGTTTTTTTTTGCGACTTCTGAAATGTCACAGAAAAACAGTTATAGCGAAAATGCCACGATGACCTGTTTGGAGCAGCGAAACCCTAGAATCCAAAGCTCTGATACCAAATGTTATGAAACCAGCTCAAAAAAGATAGAAAAGAGAGATCCACGCCTTAGAATTCAGCCTCTTCGAGGGGGCAACCTCCTTTACATTACATAAATGAACAATTCTTGGATGATACAAATGAAAATACCTCCTTTCTATATATAGGAGTCTAAGTGGTCCCAATACAATCAAAGCCTACATAACAATAATATTGTAGGGCACAACAGTAACAATGGTGGGCTTCTATGTGGCATAATAGTAACAATATGGGCACTACATGGGTACATCAATATAATAAGTTGGTTATACTAATAACAATAAGGGGTTACACTAGTAGTATAGGGGCCTAACAGTCTCAAAGAGACTCAATAGTCTGAGTTTAACCAACTGTGAAATCTGTAAACAGAAAGTAATGATACAACATAATCAAAAGTCCCTGAAGTCTTCGATGCTGCCCCTTTTTATACAATTAATGGCGGAGTTAACTAAACAACAAAATAATTGAAAGTAACGATCCCTCGGGATCAAAGATCCTGAGGGATCTGTTAAACTGTTAACTCCTCTCTTTTCTCTACCTAGCCTTCCGAACTGACAGTCCTTCATCTCGTCCCAGATTGATCTGCCTTGATTTACTCGCCCTGGTCTGGATTTTATTTGGTTTTGGAGGGACAACCGTTATCTCCTCATGGAACTCTCGTTTTGCACCGCGCCTTCCTACTTTTGTCTTTTCCTGCATAGAGAAGATAACTATTAGTGATTGGGTCATTCGTGCTCATTCTCATTACATTCTCCTTATTTTATAACAAAGAAAATGTTACAACTATTGCTTGAAACACCACTAAGTTATTCGTTAAAACATACCTTTCCAATGCTCTACACACCCCCCGGCTTACTCTGTTTCATGGCCTCATGAAAACGTTATAATTAACATGGAGAGCGGTAAGAGAATAGGTGGGAGAGGGCACCTTGTGAGGAGGCCTGCAACCATGGTGAGCAACCAGATTATCAAAGAATTGATTCAATTGATCTGTAGGCATATTATACAAGGCCTGGTACCCAGGTGCAGGGTGCCAAATAATTGGGCTACGGAACCGGTATGCTAACCAAGACGACCTAGCTTGCAAAATGCGCTATCCATAAAGGCTCAACCATTCAGCAGCCAGCTCAAAATTCTCGTATTTGAATGGCTCCCTGAGCTGGATGCTTGGGGTAGAAATCCGATAGCAGAATTTGGCAGGATCCAGGGCAGAATCCTTAATAGCCAGAAAGTATTCCAAGCTATTTCGGATCAAACCCTCATGCATGGGTCCTAGCAGTTCTATGATGGCCGGGGTTCTCATAAGGCTTTTGTGTGATTGCCATAGGTGAACTAGGTCTCTAGGCTCGGCCCTGACCCATAGATCTAGGCTGTTCTCTAGCCTCTGAAAGGCATTGTAAGCCCTGAGCCACTTTAACTGATTGACCCCAAATGAAACAAAGGCTTGTAGCTGTATATCTCCCACGAAAGGGCCAGGGTTTAAATCAGTTTCCTGCTCAAGCACCATATTGTGCAAATAGAATTCACATAGTAACCGTTGGACCTTAACCCCATAATGTTTGCAACAATCAATAAAATCATTAACAGTATTAATCTGAATAGGGGCACCTGCCCTGACAGCTTTTATTTTCAATCTTAAGTATCTTTCAAGGAGAAATAAAGCATAATTCTTTGCAGGGGCCCTGCAAGTCAAAACATCATTATACAGCGAACATACAGTGTCCAATTGTTTAATAACAGCATCTAGTCGACGTGTTACCTTGGCAACCTTTTCTTGTTCCTTCTGCCATCCTTCAAAGGCATGACTCTCTGATTGACTCATGTTCCGCAGTTGCTGCTGCAGTTCTTCATGTTTTTCCCGAGGGATCATTTGTTCCTTTAACTGCTCAGCTTCCTGCTGCAACTCCTCGTATTTTTCCCGAGGGATCATTTGTTCCCTTAGCTGGTCAGCCTCCTGTCGGGCTTGCTTCATCTCGTGGTGCAAGGCCTTGGTTTTTGGATCCTTTTTCCATGATTTCTCAGAGGCAGGGAATTTTACCTGGACCTTCACGTTTCGCTGCCTGGAATTCGTATCCCGAATTATCCCTAAAGGTGGTGCCTCAGTTTGGACTGCTTTGTTTTCCCTTTCTTTCTTAACATGAATAAAGGGGTACGATGGCCCCTCTATAAATGGAATGTCGTCTTGCGGCTCGGTTTTGATTGGAACGACAGTTGGTCCCAATGGGCTATTTGGAACAGCAGTCTGTTCCTCAGTGTCAATAGGAACGACATTCTGATGTTCCATATCAGATGGAACGGCATTTTGTTCCTCAGTGCTGGTTGGAACAGTCGTAGTTCTATCAGCGGAGTATTGACCTACGAGACGCCTATAAGCCCCTTGTCCTCTCATCTGACAGGACCCTGCTGCATTTGTCCTTCTTTCTCCTTATGGTCCTTCTTAAACTCAGACTGGCTTTCAAACTTCAAATTTTCTGCCGAAGCTGGGCTATAATATTCAGCAGTCTCTGCTGTTTCTTTCTCAATTTCTTAATTTCCCTTGCCTCGGCAGTGGGCGCATGAGTGGCCCTCAATTCTGCTCCTCTTTCATCGAGGGTTTCTTCTGGCATTCTGGGAACGAACTGTTCCCGACAAGCATTTTCATTCTCCACATCAGCAGCAGGTGGGTTTTCTTCTGGTGTCTTGGGAACGGATTGTTCCCGGTTGGTATTTACATTTTCTTTGTCAACAACAGGGAGGTTTTCTCCTCCTGCCATTTCTTCATGCAATTCTTCATGCGTCTCTTCCCCAGAGGGTCCTTCAGGAGGGTCTGCTGGACTGGAAGGTGAAGCATAATCTCCCAGGCTGGCCTAGATGGTGGCCAGCTCTTCTTCCTCCACGGGGACCTGTGGAGGGTTGTCCCCCAATTGTTCCATATCCTCCTCCTGAATTGGCTGCTCAGTGGCTGCCTCCGGATAGTCGGCCTCGGCCTCAGAGTCAGAATGTTCATTTCCTTCCTCGGCTTCTGCTTCATTCTCAATTTGTTCCACATTTTCCCTCAAGGGTTCCTGTTCTGGCACTGGTGGCTCATCTGTTATTTCGATCGGCTGGTCAATGCTTAGCAGGATTTTCTCCAGCCTGCCTTTTATTCTTGCCAACCGAGCTGACTTCCTAGGCCTCTCGGGCTGTTCGGGTGTGCTGGCCACCTGTTCTTCCACCACCACCTTTCTGCGTTTTTCATATTGTTCTGGCGTGCCAGAGGAATGCCTACGTTTCGAGGCAGCACGCTCTTCTGTGGCCAGTTCCTTATGTTTTTCTGCATGTCCAGATGCTCTAGAGGAACGTTTTCGTTTTACTGACTCCGTGCGTTTCTTGGGTTGCTCGGGTGTATCCGAGGGATGCTTAGGTTTTGGCGATTCTCTGGGCTCCTTGGGTGCTTCAGAGGTACTAGCGGGATGCTTAGCCTTTGGGGATGTTGATGCCACTCCCCCTCCAATTGCTATAATAAGCTCCCCCCAGCTACTCTACTGCTGAGTGAGACTGTAGCTCACTATCAGGCGGATCAACCCATGGTGGCTAACCACTGCGTCTTCATGGTGTGCCTTTTTCAAGCTCTGAGAGGCATCATGCAGTAATGAATTTAACAATGCAGGGAGATTCACAGAACATTTTCCTTTTAACACAGACAGGAGCTTAAGGTGACACGGTCTTACCACATCTTTTCGCCCCTCGCAGGTGATGTAGCTTTGCACCACCTTTGCCAATTCGCTCCAGGGTTCTCCTAGCGTTGCCGGCAGCACTCCTTTTCCATTCACTGTTAGATTCTGTCCTTCGTCTTGGAAAATTTCTATGATCTTTTGCAACCTCTCTTTCTTTATCGTCCATATTGGTCCTGAGGCTGGTAATCCTGTTACTTCCGTGATTATTTCCTTCGTGACCATTATCTGCTTCCCACCCATTACGAAGTGTTCTTCCTGCAAATTTTGCAGGAATTCCATGGCCACAGTTTCATTTGATTCACGCAGGCGGCTAAAATAAGTTAGCCACCCCGCCCTTTCTAGGATCTCCCGAGCAGCTTCGGAGACTACTAACTCACTAGGCTCGCTTCTGATAGCCTTGCCTCCCATGGTTCTGTTTCGGGATCCTAGATGGAACAGCAATTACCTGTCGCAAAGAACGTAATCGCAGCAAGAAAAAAACACAGAGCATGCATGAAAATTGATTGTAAATAACAACTTTTTGCAAAAATAGCATTGTCATTCCGTTAACCCATACCGTACATTCGTACCATATCATTTCTGAATGATGTGCTAACACGTGGCCGGCGGAGTAATGAGGTCACCTCCCCCCTCGCAATATGATAGGCTGTCCCAGCCGTCAGATGGAGGAGGAGCCGCCGTCCCGTCACCAATTCATAAAGGAACAGCATATACAGTTTTGCCATGTTTCAGATTAGACAAAGAAATACCGAGATCGAGGCAAAAGGTAGATCGCATTTTGCATAAGCCTGCGTGATGTGATGCAAAACAGGAGGATGGGACGTCTGGCACTCATATAAGGTCTGAGGTAGTCATAGTCAATACCTTTGCCATGATTGGTGGTGATAGATATTCATGCGACGTATCCATCAAAGTGTAAGATATAATTATTACGAGGATAGAAAGAATTATTTGATATGATCCAAATTGGTGTATATATTACGACTCCGATACCATTAACAGAGCTCTGCTACCGACAGGTGTTCATAACCTTGGCAGAGTTGTTTATTTCACCCTGGAACCATGGTCCTTTGTGTATTTTTGAAGAGAAATTCTTGTCAAAATGCAGGCCATCATGCTGGCTTGGTAACCAGATAACCATGATGCCATTCACCAGAGAGGCGCGAAACGTGGGCAGGTCGGCTCGTAATGAGACCCCCTGTTCCAAGGTTTGTTTATGTAGTGAACCCGTTGGACCATATCCCTGGTGTGGTGGCCATGATGGGAATGCCACTTTTCTTCCAATCTTATGATCATAGTAGGCTGGTTCTTTAATGAAACCCCCTATCCTGCATTTGACAAATAATTTCTTTTTATTTTGCTTTTGCCTTTTTTTTTTTTTGAAATAGACTTTGCTCTTGTGTAATTACACATAAGGGTGGTTCAGCCCTCCTTAAGAGTGGGAATGACGGAAGAAGTCTTGTCATCCCAATAGGAAGATATAAATCTTCTGTTCTTATTTCCAAGTAATAATAGAGAAAATTGTAGGAACTCAACATGATGAAATTTTCCAACAAGGCAGAGGAGGTGAGACCATGACAGCAAAAATGATGAGTGTGTGGATCCTTCCTTTGTTTTTGCATCAATACTAGGGCTGTTAAAGATAGCAATTTATGATATGCTGATCTCGATATATCCTGACTTTTATATTCATTGCATAAATGTATAGCTGCTACTTATGGTCTTGGAAAGAGGATGGACAACACATCCTTTATATGAAAGGGACAAGAGCATACTACTCCTTTTTGAAAGGGAGGGTGAGGAGGAGTTCATCTGATGCATTGCCTTAAAAAAAGGCAACAAAAGCACACAAATGTTGTTTCCTTTGAAAAAGGAACAGCCAAAAATACTCAAGTGTTGTTCTTTTTGAAAAGGAACAACAAAAACACACAAGTGCAGTGTTGTTCCTTTTGAAAAGGAACAGCAAAAATCCAAAAGTGCTGTTCCTTTTGAAAAGGAACAGCAAAACACACAAGTGATGTTCCTTTTGAAAAGGAACAGCAAAAACACACAAGTGCTGTTCCTTTTGAAAAGGAACAACAAAAACACTCAAGTGTTATTCCTTTTGAAAAGGAACAGCAAAAACACTCAAGTGTTGTTCCTTTTGAAAAGGAACAACAAAAACACACAAGTGTTGTTCCTTTTGAAAAGGAACAGCAAAAACACTCAAGTGTTGTTCCTTTTGAAAATGAACAACAAAAACACACAAGTGTTGTTCCTTTTGAAAAGGAACAACAAAAACACACAAGTGCTGTTCCTTTTGAAAAGGAACAGCAAAAACCCACAAGTGCTGTTCCTTTTGAAAAGGAACAGCAAAAACCCACAAATGCTCTTCCTTTTGAAAAGGAACAGCACGCACAAATACTAAAAACATATATACAAAATTTACAATCTTATATACAAGATGTGGTAATAAAAGATGAATTTCTTACTGATCTATAGGTGAGGAAGTTTTTGCTTCCTCGCCCATAATCTCAATGTTAGTATCTTGGCGTAGCTGCTGACAAAAAGATTCCCGAGTGAGCGGTTTGCGATACAGATGAACTCGATGGCCGTTTACCTTAAATGTATATCCAGACCCATCGATTGTGATCAGAGTAAGGGTCCCATTGTCATGGACTTTTTGAATCTCGTATGGTCCCAACCAACGAGTCTGAAGCTTCCCCGGGAAATCCTGAAATCTAGAATCATATAACAGAGCCCAGTCTCCTTCATGAAATATCTTGTTTTTGATAAGCGCATCATGCCATTTGGCTCGCTGCTGTTGAATGAGTGCTGTATTCTATAATGCAGAGAGCCTTATTTCATCTAATTCATTAATTTGCTGTAATCGATTTTTTTGTGCTTCACTTAAATCCAATCCGACTTCTTGGGCCGTTCGCAGCGTTTGGATCTCGAATTCTATAGGAAAAATGGGCTTCTTTCCAAACACTAAGTGATATGGTGAATAGCCGGTGGTGCTTCTCCATGTGGTTCGATAAGCCCACAGTGCCTCGGGTAGTCCGGCAGCCCAATCACGCCGATGTGAGGCAACGGTTTTTGTCAAAATAGACTCTATTACCTTATTGCTGCTCTCCACTTGCCCATTTGCCTGAGGATGGTATGGGGTAGTAATTTTATGCTGGACACGATAGTTATTGAGTGTTGCAGCTAATTTATGCCCCAAAAATTGTGGTCCTCCGTCTGTAATTACTTCCCTCGGAAGACCATAACGTACAAACAAATGGAACAAGAACTGTATTACCGAATCTTCTGTAGCTCTAGGCAATGCCTCCGCTTCAACCCATTTGGTAACATATTCAGTTGCCACCAAAATGTAGGTTCTTTGGTTTGATGGCGGGCTGATGGGTCCGACGAAGTCCAGAGCCCAGCGTTCGAAAGGTTCGATCACTAATTGAGGCCACAAAGGCATTTCGTCGGCTGGACCAGGTCGTCTTGCACGCTGACAGCTATCACAGGTCTGGACAAATTTTTTCGCATCCTTGAAAATTGTAGGCCAGTAATATCCCGTTTGTAATACTTTATGTGTTGTTCTTCGTTCAGCAAAATGTCCTCCACATGGCCCGTCATGGCAGGCTTTCAAGATATCAAATATTTCGTCCTCTCGAATACATCTTCTGATTTCCATATCTGCTCCTGTGTGAAACAAATAGCCCCCAACCCACGAAAATCGATTGCTTTTCTGAACAATCTGCTTCCGTTCATTGGGGGTTAAATGTTTTGGAAGCTTACCTACTGCACGATAGTTAGCAACATCAGCGTACTAGGGAGTCTAAACAGCGACAGCAAATAAGTGTTCGTCTGGAAATTGGTCCTCGACTGCTGCTACTTCAACTGATTTTGGTATTCGTGAGAGGAAATCAGCTACAGGGTTCTCCTTCCCTGGTCGATCTCTGATTGTAATATCAAACTCCTGCAACAGGATCAACCACCTGGTTATTCTTCCATTTGTAACAGGCTTATTTGCTAAATACTTAATAGCAGAATGGTCTGTATACAAAATAACGGGATAGCCTGTAATATAGTTTCTAAATTTATTAACAGCGTGTATCACAGCTAAAAATTCTTTTTCGGTGACAGTGTAATTTAATTCAGCTGGAGCCAAATTTTTGCTAATGTAATAGATGGCGTATGGTCTTTTATCCTCTTCTTGGCCCAGAACTGCACCGATTGCTGTGTCTGAGGTGTCAGTTGAAATTTGGAATGGTAAATTCCAATTAGATCCTCGGAGAACTGGAGCTGTAGATACCAGCTTCTTTAATTCTTTGAAGACTCGATCACATTTCTCTGTCCATAAGAAGTCAACATTTCCAGTTAATGCATGTAAAGGTGCGGAAATATGTGAATAATGTTGTATGAATCGTCTATAATACCCAGAAAAACCAAGAAAACTGCGTACCTTTGTTTGATTAGTGGGGGTCGGAATAAGCAAAAGTATTTGAATTTTAGCCGGGTCTACCTGAATACCAGCTGCTGAAATATAGTGTCCCAGAATGAGTCCTTCGGTCATCATCATGTAACACTTTTCGTGACTCAAGAAAAGTCTGGTAGCGATGCAGCGCTGTAGGACTTTTTCGAGCGTATCTAGAGCTGGATCAAAGTCATCTCCATATGGTGTGAATTCATCCATGTAGACTTCCAATCCATCATTAATTAAATCTGCAAAGATGCTAAGAACAGCCTTTTGGAATGTGGCTAGAGAATTACATAAACCAAAAGGTAAGACTCGATAAGCGAACGTTCCCCAGGGACAAGTAAAGGTAGTCTTATCCTGGTCTTCAGGGGCAATCTGAATCTGATTGTATCCACTGAAGCCATCCAAGAAAGAAAAGAATTTCTTGCCTGCTAAGGTGTCCAGTACCTGATCTATGAATGGAAGAGGGAAGTGATATTTTTGTGTGACTTTGTTTAATTCTCTATAATCCACACAGATCCTCCATTTCCCGTTCTTTTTAGGTACTACCACAAGTGGAGAGACCCATTTGCTGTCAGAAATAGGATAAATAAAATCAACATCTAAAAGTTTCTGAAGCTCAGCTTTTACAACATCTTTTAAATGGGGGTTGAGTCTTCTTTGCGGTTGACGAACAGGTCTTGCATCTTTTTCGATATAAATATGATGTGTGCATAGCTGGGGATCAATCCCTTTCATATCGGGATAGTCCCATGCAAATGCCTCCTGATACTTTCGTAACAGCTGGATGAGTTTTGTCTCTTGATCTGGTGTCAGATTAGCGTTAATATTTAAAGTTTTCCCCTGTTCAATTTGCACTACTTTTCTATTAGCGACAGAAGTCACAGGTATAATTTGGTCATGTTCGTCTTTTAGAGGATCCTCCTCTAATTCGTTATCAAATGCCGCTTTTATCATAAAACATTGTGTATACGATGTGGATTCTATTTGATTAATGAATTTATTGATGGCATCGTCCTCCGTTTGATCTTTGAAATCTAGCGCTTCCTGGACTGTTAATGGGGGTCTAATATTGTCAGTGATATATGAGGCAGGGTGCAAGTTGGTTCTCATCATCGTGATGCTTGGCTGCGCTGGAGGGTACAAGATTAAATTTTTGATATCCGTCCCTCTGGTTATGGTCATGTTTCCCTGCCGGCAACCAATGTAGGCGTCAGCAGTAGCGAGCCACGGTCTACCTAGAATTAGTGGATGTCCATCTAGTCGGGTTTTCGGATTAATTATCAGGAAATCGGTCAGGTATTCCCAGGAATCCACTGAAACCATGACATCATACAAGGTGCCTTCTGGTCTAATTACTGATCGGTCAGCTAGTTCTAACAAAGTGGAAGTAGGTTCTACCGATGTAATTCCGAGCTTCTGGCAAGTCGATGTTGTGAGGATGTTAATTGTAGCCCCTAGATCAACTAAGACGTTGGTCAAGGTCTGCCCATAGATTTGAACAGTGACAATTGGGTTTCCAGGGTCCTCGTATTTAACTGGTGTTTCTTTTCCTGATAGGAGGTCGGATAAGGTGCCGACTACCTGGACTCTTGGGTTAGAGGTTACATTTCTTTTTTATTTTCTGCTACACAGGTCTTTTATGGTTTTTGCATATATAGGGATATCATGTATAGCTTGAAGGAATGGAATTCTTATATACAAGTTTTGTAGTTCTCCCAGAATATCAAAATCTGGATATTGTGTTGGTCGTGGAATGGCCAATGGTTCTGGGAAAGGTGGAGGAGATGTAATTACTTGCTGATGAGCCTGGTCTTTATTTACATCTTCCTGTTGTGACGGTTGTTCTATAGGTAACTGATCTTCAATGTGAGTTGTTCTATGTCCCTCAGTTTCTATTATTCGCCCAGATCTTAACTGAAGATCATTGCACTCCCGCAGATCAGATTCAATCTCTGAGGATTCTATAATTTGAAGAGATTGAACTGGTCTATTATTTGGATTGGGGTTGGGTTGGGCTGGGAGCTGCGGTCTCAGATTAGGCTGGGGATTTTGTTGTAAGGCTGGCAGAGTTGGTTGAGGGAGTGGAATTGATCCTGCTGGCTGATATGTTGATTTTGGCTAGCTTGTCTGCCAGGGTGAACCTTGCGAAGTAGAAGGGGTCCACTGCGGAGGATATGAATTATTCTGCCAATATGGTGGGGGATAAGGGAAGTTTGGCCAACCAAATTGGGTCGTCCAAGGATTCGTAGTAGGAAATATTTGAGGTGACCAATTCGAAAACGGGGGCTAAGACTGGTTTTGCCACATATTCTGTTGCTGAGCATTGAACTGCGGGGGTTGAAAAGAAGAGGAGGGGTCTGAAAACATACCAGATTGCCTAGGCTGCCATTGACGACGTTGGTTAATAAAATATGTTGATTCTGGCTCCTCTTCTGCTTCTTTGTATACTGCCTTCAAACCAGGAAGTGAGGGGCAGCTTTCAGTCAGGTGGTCCTTGGTACAGATAACACATATTTGGACTGTATCCAACGGGCATTCCTTGTGACTATGTTTCTTCCTGCATCGAAGGCAAAAAATCGCTAGATTCTGTTCCACCTCTTCTTGCTTCTGTTTAGCCTGCACAATATCAAGCTGTGTAGTTAATGTCCCCAGGATATCAGTTTTAAAATTTTCTAGAAAATTTCCAAGTTCCACACGTGTTACTCCCTCTGTTGATGTTCTGTTATCTCTGGTAAAGCGATCATATTATGCTGGTTTTATCCTCGTGCTGCCTCTTGAGCTCCTAATACACAGATCAATGATATCAACAAAATTTTCCTGATAAATGTCTCCTTTCCCCATAATATTCAACGTTTCAATCCATTGTTCTTTCATACCTCTAATTAATGCGGTTTTCAACACGTTATCATGCAGAGGTAACGATGCATAGGGAGATCTTTGCAAATTATATTGGAAACGTTCCACATATTCTTCTAGAGTTTCGTTTGGTCTGGCTAACATTTGAAAGATTTCATCTTTTAGTTCTCTTGACCTACAGTAATCCTGATATTTCTTTAAAAAGGCTTCTTTCGTTTGATCCCAATTGTTAATAACCCCACCACCTAAGCCCATAAACCATCTTAAAGCAACCCCTTTTAATGTGGAGGGGAACAATTTTAATTTCTGGGGATCGGTGGTGTAATTGTATCCTCTACATAATACATCAAGTTCGAACAAGAATGCATCTGGATATTCTGATGTAAGACCATGAAATGTGGGGATATGCTGGAGAGGGATAGCTTTCATGGGCGCATTTGCTGCAGAATCTACTATAGGATATTTCAATGTGGAGGTCTGGGTGTTTGGCTGATTCTGCGCCATGGGATCGAATATATGCCAGTAATCTTCAGGAATTTCCAAGAGAGTGTTCCTTGGTTGAGAAGGGGTAGTCTTAACAGGGATTGTTTTGACAACACTCCCTTTATCAGGGATAATGATGGTCCCAACTCTCTGAGGTGAATGAATTCCTTCAACGAGGATTTTTGCAGCGCTTCCTTTATCTGGGCTATTTAAAGGCTGGTTTGGTTCAATAGGAGATCTAGGTTCCCCGATTTCCCATGTTTCTCCTCCTCCTTCGCAAAGGTTACTAAGATTCCCTTCGTGCAATAGTCCAGGAGTCAAATTTTCAATTTCTTGAAAGTCCTGCTCCTCTGTTTGACTGTGCACTTCAGCAAAGGCTTCAGATGGTGATCCCGAGGCCTGAAGGGAACTAGTAGGTTGTTTAGAATTGATTTTCCTATAACCTACTAATGGCTGAAATTCGGCTTTCTTATAGATTTCGTCTATGAAGGTCATTCGTCCAAGGGTCACCGGCCCCTTGGCTTTGGATGGAGGCTTTTGATCTTTCTCTGGCTTTTTCTGCTTAGTCATGCACTCCAATTAAACTGCTAAATCCTATTTAACCAATCAATTCTGCTAGGAAAGCGGACGGTGGAGAAGGGCTTTTACATGCTCCGTACGCAGGTTCTTACCTTCCGTTTTTAAAATCCAACTCTCCCCTAGCAGATTCGTACACTACCCTGCTTAAAAGACAAATGGCTATACCCTTTCCCCGGCAACGGCGCCAAAATGTAGAGTTGTAACAAGGGTCTTTCTCACCTCTAGTTATCTCACATTACAAGTCAATCCGGGAGCGTTTTGTTATTGTAAAGGGTATCTCAATTTGAGGCTATTTGTCAGAGTAATGCTTAGTAGTATAGGTCTAAGAAATACAAGAGTAAACGGATGCTAAGCTATGGCTAAATTACTTTTGCATAAAGAAATCACACGCGGCAACTTTATCAGTCAAGGGTACGGAAATAGTAACCCATCCCTCTAGAAACTGATGAAGGAAAAGGAATTAGAGTATGGATCATGGATCTGGGAGCATAATAGTGTTTGCTGTGTCTCACAACAGCCTTGATCCTCCTCCCACACCAAACCAATGAATGCAAGTAAAAAGGAACAACAAGAAAGCAGAATGGAACGACAATTCAGAAATGGAACAACAGTAAAAGGAACGGCAATAAAGAAACTAAATCTCGCGAGTTCAACACTCTCAATTCTTGGCATTAACTTACATACAAAGAAAGAGCGATCTTTTGTACAAGTAGACAGCTTAATCAAATGGAACAGCAAACCACCATAAACAGGAAACATCAATCATATGTACACATAATCTGAAATGATCACCAGTAGTCCACACACAACGTTAATTCCATCTTCTTATGATCGTCACTCCAACCATATGTAGCTAAAACATTCCACTTATAAATTCTGTAACAGAAGTGAACAGCTCAGAACAATGTTATGTGATCAATTCTGGAAATATGATGTAAACTTGTTACAAAGATTTACAAAAGGAAAACTACTGATGAACGAGTATGGAACAACATGTAAGTTTATTAGATTATTAAGAACAATAAACAAACCACACAAAGCCAAACTGTAATGATACAATCAGCCAGTGTCCGTTGGAGTCGGGCCCTTAGCTTCCAATGGCACACCGCTGTAACTTACTTCAGATGCAGGGAGAAAGTAACACCAAATATATTATATTAACGCATCAATGATAGTACAGCAAAACTAAGTCTCAAAGAGACTCAATAGTCTGAGTTTAACCAACTGTGAAATCTGTAAACAGAAAGTAAAGATACAACATAATCAAAAGTCCCTGAAGTCTTCGATGCTGCCCCTTTTTATACATGTAATGGCAGAGTTAACTAAACAACAAAATAATTGAAAGTAACGATCCCTCGGGATCAAAGATCCTGAGGGATCTGTTAAACTGTTAACTCCTCTCTTTTCTCTGCCTAGCCTTCCGAACTGACACTCCTTCATCTCGTCCCGGATTGATCTGCCTTGATTTACTCGCCCTGGTCTGGATTTTATTTGGTTTTGGAGGGACAGCCATTATCTCCTCATGGAACTCTCGTTTTGCACCGCGCCTTCCTACTTTTTTCTTTTCCTGCATAGAGAAGATAACTATTAGTGATTGGGTCATTCGTGCTCATTCTCATTACATTCTCCTTATTTTATAACAAAGAAAAGGTTACAACTATTGCTTGAAACACCACTAAGCTATTCGTTAAAACATACCTTTCCAATGCTCTACATGTATGAAATTCTCAAAGCAATAGTTAATGGCCGCTGTTCGGCCCTCTGTTGCTTTAAAAATTGTGTTTTCCCCTTTCTAAATGCTTCGCGAAGAAAAACAGGTCATTCTGCGCCTTTTGGGTTTGCCGGGGTCTACGCAATGAGGGTCTTTCCACTTTGGCCCATTTCCAGTAGCCATTGAATCCGGGCTTCCTAAGCACGATTTTCTCCTTCGCGCCTTTTTTCTGATGACGTCAGCATGACGTCAGCGGGTGGGACCCAATACGGCTGTGATGTGGCAGGGTGACGTCAGCATGTACGGAGGGTGACGTGGCAATGGTGAGTTGGCAGTATGGTGGCAGGAGGCCGATGCAGACAGATGACGCAGTAGGATGACATCACTGGGTGGAGGACGTGGTACTAACGTCACCCAGGGGAGGGCGGTTTGGCGGTTTCGGGCGCACCGCCTTTGCACTGAAGCGGTTTGGGAGGAGGGGGCTCCGCCACACCTAGGAGGGCGACGTGTGGCGGGAGTACGACAGTAAAACCGCCAAACTCCCGGATGCTAACCCTCGGGTTGTTGGCACGAGAAAACACCCGCCCACCATAGATCTTGGGAGGGCCAGATCTAATGGTCGACGAGACAGGTAAGGTGACGGAAGGTTAGGGCGGGAACCCGCCCTCTATATTTCATTTTTTTTATGGCAGTGGGGGTTTAAACCTTAGGAAAGTGGGTTTTTGCGGGTTTTGCGCGTCGGGGTAGATATTTAGAGGCAAAACTTTAGAAAAAACGCGGAAAAATAGGTTTTTCAGGGTTAGGATTTAGGGGAACTGGTTGTTATTCTGACTCGATGTCAGAGTAACTTCGGGACACGGATGGGCTAATTAACAGCCCCAGATGGACTGTTATTTCCCAGAACTTATACAATAGGGCTATAGTGCCGGGGATGGGGAATATGCACATAGGGGAATTTTATACATAGTTTTAGTGGGGGAAGGGGGGATAGATAGGGAGCTATATAATAGAATTAGTAGTTAATATGGAGGTGACTAAAAAGTGCTAAGTATGTGACCTTAGGCTATTTTGGGGGAAAAGTGACTCATAGAGTGAAACAATAGGACTCCTAAGCAAAGAGGACCTTTACTCAGGCAAATATAATGGAAAATGATGAAACTAAGAGGAATAAAGCAGATCTTGACCTCTTCAGGGAAGTTAGTGAGTGATTTGGGGATAAGGGAGAATGGGGAAGTTAGAGATATCCATCTTGAGCTCCTCCGGATGAAAACTTCCTTCAACTTGTGATCTGAATAAATATGACATTTGACAACATGAAATGGATCACAAGCCATGATTCTGCAACCACACAACTACCTACCCAACCTACCTTCCTAACATTTTTTCTTCTTTTTGGGTGGTTGCACTTAGATTTGCAGACCCTGCTTTACAATTTTTCTTTTGACTGCCCTCCTATCTAAGTCTACCCTTATTTCTGCTGATGAGCCCCAATTTTTGCTAACAAATTGGGCTCATTTGGCCTACTTACCTTGCTCAACCCTTCATCTTTTATCACTTATGCATTCATTTCTTGGTATATTCGTGTTATTTGTAGGAAGAAGGGCAGGCATTATATCTATGTGGCTAATACATGATGATTTCAGGTTTTTTGGCATTAAAGGGAGCAAAGACCACGCAGAAGGAGACAAGAAGACAACAAAGGTGGCATTGCAGATTTATAGGGAGGTTTTCTACAGCCTTAAATAACCTCCCTCATGATCTCCACCCTAACTCTGAGCTCCAACAGCTCTCCCCACCGAGCTTAAAGGCAGCCAACAGGTTCTACAGGAACAGCAGTTTACAACAGTTTAACTTTCAGTTGGACAGCCGATCTCCATTAATTGAGGGAGCCAGCTTGATCCTCATCATGTATAAATATTAAGGTCATGGCCTTTGATAGGAGTTTTTTTGAACTTTTGAACTACTGTTGCAATTTCTAAGCACGAGCTACAGCTTGGTTTTTGCTCTTTGTAAGCCAGTTTTGGCATGTCATTAGACTCATGATTATTCAATAAAGGCAGGCAGCTTTCGATTCAATTCTGAGTTTTTAAGGGAGCTATAGCTCTCAGGTTAGGGCCCAACCTGAGAGCAATAGACCTCCTCTTCCTTGTATTGTTACTTGTCTTTCTTTTTAGCACTTTATTCCTCTGTTTTGACATGCATTTAGAAATTACAGTTTGCTGATTTGATTTCTTTTATGTGATTGAGCAGGATTAGTTTATGGTTCAAGTGCTTTTAGTTGCTTAGATTAGAGTAGGAGGATCAGAATTCATTAGAGCTCCAAGAAAAGGCTGACAGTGCACTCACTGCCATCTCTGTTAGAGATTGGAGGTGTAGACCGTACCAACCACCAAAAACGCAGTCATACACTTTCATTTAAGCTGCAACACAGTCATTTCAATTATAGATCCATCCATGCATTCTGATCTTGAGCAGTATTTCCGCATTACAACTCCATGCATGATTTTTCTCTGAAGTTTACATTGTTGTTCGTTGATTTAATAACACAGTGAGGATAGGTTGATGAATTCTTGGTTTTGTGCAGATTTGTTTCCTTTACACTGCGTTGCACTGCTCTGTTATCTTCTTCTTCTTCTTCTCAACCACGTCTAAAGCCACCTACCCAACCTCTGTGCAGATCGTTTACCTTCCAACACTTCCACTGTTCACGTAGCTCCATCTTTTCGGACTTTTCATTGCTTCCACCCTTCCATTCTCCAACTAGCTACAAGCACCCTTTCCTCATCTCATATCTCTGTCCCCGAGCCATCATAAGCTCCCTTTCCATTCTACCTATCCCTCCATACAACTCCTCCCCTCCTCCATCACCCAAAACTCCAACCACAGACCATCCTGTAGAAGTTAGCAGACTTCCTGTAGAAATCCCAAGCTTCCTGTAGGATCCCCTGCAGACATCCTGTAGAAACCTGTAACCTCGGTTGTCGAGCACCTGAATGTTGTGGAATTCTATGGAATGATGTTTTGGATCCCCTGGAACCTTTCCTAGCCCTCCTGACCGTTCCCAAGCTTTCTCTCCCTTCGAACTACCCCTGCACAGTCAAACCCTAATAAGAAACAAAATCGTAATAACTCCAACCACTTAAGCAAAAACACAAAAACAATGTTCTTTTCAGTAGAAGTAGCTTAATTTCATGCATCTCATATCACTAGAAGTAATGGCATCATTTCTAGAAGTTTGCACTCCCACCATTGCATCATAGAGATTGGACTAGTCAGATTAGGGTTTACTAGGGTTTCCCTGTTTTGTTGGCTTTCAGTTCATTATTGCAAAGTAGGTCAATTTCCTTTGAGATAGTCTTCGTCCATCATTTAGAAAGCTTCTTCTGAGAACATATAGAAGTTGGCTTGAGCCCTAGCGGACTTGTGCCATCTGACCAAGTGACAGCTGCGACAAGAGCTAGTACTTGTGCATACAGCACCGTCGCTTCCAAGTTTGTTACGAACTACCGGGTTGATAAAATTAGAGATAGGAAGCTCCAGGAGTTGTAGCATTATTGCTACAATACTGGAGCCCACCATCTTTTTGGCGCCGTTGCCGGGGAAGCGTCAGAGTATTAGTAATTGTTGCTTTTCTTCTATTTTCTTACTCTTGCCTTCTGCTAAGTAGTTTATTTCATTTCCATTCTGCAAAAGTAGCATAGACATTTCCTGCTTTCATAGATTAGCATTTCCTACTTTCATAGATTAGCATTTCAATTCTGTCATTTCATTTCTGCAAGCGTAGATTAGTGTTTCAATTCCTACAATTTCATTTGAGCAAAGTAGATTAGTTCTTTCCTGCTTTCAATTTAATTCTGCATCTTTATTTCAGTAAGATAGTTAGTTGTAGATCAATCTGTTTCAGTTTTGCAGGTACCGCAGAAAAAAACAAAAGCAATCAAAAAAAGTCTTTCCATTTCATGCCTCGTAGGAATCGAGATAAAACAGGCAAATTCTTACCCAACACCCCCACCACATCACTGAGTCACCCTTCTCTCTTCTTCGGTGACAGTGATCCAGAAGAACCTATAGGTGAACCTCCTGAGGTATACGAAGATCCTATAGCAGAAGAAGAGCTAGAGACCATCCCATCTGAAGCTATGGCTAACAATAGAAGAGAAGATGAGAGAATAGAAGGTGCCTTTCCCATCCGAGAGACCAATGGAGAGATGAAAATGAAGAACATTAGCCCCTCCGCTTTACCTCACTTCCATGGACTGACTACTGAAGATCCTGATACCTTCCTGTTTGAGTTTGCTGTCCTTTGTAGAACCTATGACTATACTGAAGATGAGCAGAAGTTGAAACTCTTCCCTTCAACTCTTAAGGATGTAGCATTACGCTGGTTCATGGGCTTACCTAGGAATAGTATCACCACCTGGGCTCAGATGCAGCAAGCTTTCAATACCAACTACAAGGATTATTGTAGGTCCAAGGAAACCAAGGGAGAAATCTTTCGGATGACCATGGGAAATGATGAGTCCTTAGAGGATTATGAGGAGAGGTTTCAACTTAGCTATAAGCGGGCCAGGTGCACACTTGACCCTGAATCCCTCAAGTTGGTCCTGCTCCGAGGAGTCCCTGAAGACCTCTTAGATACCCTTCACATGTTAGCTGGGGGGGACATTTACCAACTGCCTTATGAGGACATCAAGACTGTATTTAGAAACCACTCCAGGGTAGCTCGGAAGCGAGGTAGAGGGAACCTCCTCTCTACTGGTGTTCCTTTCTCCAAACATGAGTTTGCAAATCAATTGGAAGATCTTAAGAGTGAGGTGCAACAAACCATTGCCATGCAGCTGGACACATTCAGGATCCAACAGAAGAAGGAAGAAGCTGAGAGATCCTTGGCTATCTTCTGCCCTAGATGTACCAGGAGACACCCTAAGAACAAATGTCCATTGCATTCGGTTGAAGTGTGTTTCGTTTGTGAGGAGGACCATCCCACAAACCAATGTCCAACCTTACCTGGATTTAAAGCCATGTACCAAGGGACAGAATCTCCCACTGAACCTCTCTATTACCTCAACCAAAGGAGGCCACAAGGACCTAGAACTTACCAGCAGGGGATGCAAGGGGCACCTCAAGATTATTACAACCCCAACCAATCGACTCCTATGCCTTCCTGGGGTCCCCTGCTCATCCTTCTTGGTCTATGCCTCCTCCATGGTCTTATCCACGTCAGTACCCTACACAACCCACTACTCATTCTTATCACTCACATGCCCAACCATAGCCTCAGTGGAATGCACCTCAGTCGGGGTGGAGGCCCCAATACAACACTCCTCCTGCCATTTTTCCTCCACCATCTGTTCAACCTCAACCATTACCTCCTGCTCCTCCAAGGCAACCTCAAATACCTGCTCAACCGAACCCGAACCCCAACAATAGACAGGCCCAGCAGGTATACACTAGGGAAACATCATGCCCTACTTATGCTGTGGAGATCCATGAGATCAATCTTCGATCTAGCAAGACTCTTCCAGATCGCCAACCTCCTCCCCCATAGGATGAGGAAGATAAACAGGAAAGTGAACCAAAGGCTATTCCACCCTTTCCTAAGAGACTAACAGCCACCACACAACCCAACCCAGAGGAGGATGAGCTTCTGGGTGAGCTCAAGCAGTTGTGTATGAAAATACCACTTCTCCAAGCCATCAAGGATGTGCCAATATACAACAAACTGGTTAAGGAAAAGTGTTTCAAACACCCAGGCAGGCGAAAGAGAGATGCTTCAACCATCAATGTCTTAGGACAACTGTCTGACCTTATGTTAGGACAAGTCATCTGCCCAAAGTATCTAGATCCTGGGAGTCCTGTAGTAGATGTCCACATCAATGGCATCATCATACCTCACACTTTGATTGATTTGGGGGCCACCATTAATGTGATGAACAGGGATACCATGCTCAAACTCAATCTTCAGGGTTCCTTGAGGAAGACCTCGACAGTTCTGCAACTTGCAGATCGCTCCACTGTGACTCCCGAAGGGATTGTGGAGGATGTCTTGGTCTCTGTCGACTTTTGGGAATACCCTGCAGATTTCTTGGTTCTGCAACCCAAGGCAAAGCTTACTGGATATCCTCTTATTTTGGGAAGGCCTTGGTTAGCCACTGCATATGCTTACATAAGTTGTCGTGTAGGAAATATGACCATCAAAAATGGTCCTATGTCCAAGAAACTAGTCCTATATCCTCCTGCCCAAACTTCCTTAGAGCATGACTTACCACTTTGGTTGGAGGAAGGAGAAGAGGATGAAGTATACTCAGCACCTTTGTGCACCCTAGATACCACTAGAAGAGATCCCCCAACCGAGGATGGCTTGATTGAGACCTTGATCTAGAATCCACCTTCCAGTGCACTATCCTTAGAGAAATTGGTGGAGGATGCCCAAGCCATCACCTTAGTGGATCTTTGTACGACCAACCCTGTCACTCCCAGAGTCAAAAATGTGGAGTTCGGCCCTGAGAGAACGTTAAATATCAGCTCCTCCCTATCTCCTTCCCAGAAAAAGGAGCTGTGTAGCCTGTTGGCCAGTCACCTAGATGCTTTTGCTTGGAGCTATAAGGAGATGAAAGGAGTCCATCCCTCGGTCTGTACCCATCACATATACATCAAAGAGGGTTGTAAACCGGTTAGGCAACCTCAGAGGAGAATGAACCCAGCCCTTAAGGACATTGTCAAGGAAGAATTGCAAAAACTGTTGGATGCCGGATTCATTTACCCCATCTCAGATAGTGAATGGGTGTCCCCTCTGGTATTGGTTCCCAAGAAGAATGGGAAGTGGAGAATCTATGTGGAATACCGAGAACTGAACAAAGCTACCAAGAAAGACCATTTCCCTCTACCTTTCATAGATCAAATGTTGGATGGACTGGCAGGAAAGAAGTTATTCTCTTTCCTCGATGGGTTTAGCGGGTACAACCAGATCCAAATCAGCTCGAAGACCAAGATAAGACCACCTTCACTTGTCCTTGGGGTACCTTTTCCTACCCAGTTCTTCCCTTTGGGCTATGCAATGCTCCTGCTACTTTCCAGAGAACTGTCTTGAGCATCTTCTCGGAGCTGGTCCATGATGTAGTGGAAATCTATATGGATGACTTCACTCCTTATGGGGCCAATTTCCAGGAAGCATTGTCCAATCTGGGAAAAGTCCTAACCAAATGCATTGAGATGAACCTGTCCCTTAGTCCTGAAAAATGTGAATGCCTGATGACTAAAGGAACCGTGCTAGGTCATACCATTTCTTGCCAAGGGTTACAGGTGGATCGTAACAAAATTGCTCTCATCAAGAAGGTTCCACCTCCTCAAAAGGTAATGGATGTTCAGAATTTCTTAGGATTAGCAGGGTATTACAGGAGATTCATTAAGGACTTCAGCAAGCTATCCTCGCCATTGTTTGGCCAGTTGGCAAAAGATGTGGAGTTTAAGTGGACTGATGAATGTCAGAGGGATTTGAATGAATTAAAGGACAAGTTGGTGTCAGCCCCAATCTTGAGAGGTCCAAACTGGGTCCTACATTTCCACATCCACACTGATGCCTCGAACAAAGCCATAGGTGCAGCTTTAGGACAATATGCCATTTACTTTGTTAGTAAAAACTTGTCCAAAGCTGAGCTGAATTACACTGTAACTGTGAAAGAGTTTTTGGCTATGGTCCATGCACTGAACAAGTTCCGACACTATATCACTGGCTATCAAACATTTGTACATACAGACCATGCTGCAATTAGATATTTAATGAATAAACTAGATGCGAATGCTCGTATTATTAGATGGTTACTTTTGTTGCAGCAGTTTGATTTGACCATTATTGACAAACCAGGTAAAGAAAATGTTGTTGTTGACTTTTTATCTAGATTGGATTTGTCTACAGATGAGGATGGAACAGTGGATGACCAGATGCCTGATGAACATATGTTTGCTATCTCAGCACTCTCTCCATGGTTTGCTGATATAGCAAACTACCTTGTTTCAGCACAGTTCCCTGCGCACCTATCTTCAAGAGAGAAGAGCAGAATCATCAGAAAAAGTGCCTCATTTACTTGGATCGGGGGCAATCTGTTCAAGCTTGGCCCCGATCAGATCTTAAGGCGTTGTGTAAGGGAGGAGGAAGTCTTTGATATCCTCCTCACCTGTCATGATGGGCCTTGTGGAGGACATTTTGCAGCAAAGAGAACTGCCTTCAAGATCCTGCAGGCAGGCTACTATTGGCCCACACTTCATCAAGATGTCAGAAGATATATCAGCCAATGTGACCAATGCCAAAGAATGGGGAAACCGACTCAAAGGGATGAGATGCCTCTCCACCCTCAAGTGACTCTTGAGCCATTTGAGAAGTGGGGCATGGACTTTGTGTGTCCAATCAACCCTCCTTCGAGGCAAAGGTCTTACATCATTGTGTGTACTGACTACCTGACAAAGTGGGCAGAGACTAAAGCAATCAAAGCAGCAATAGAAGAAAAGGTGGCTGAGTTCTTAAGAGAAAACATCTTCTACAAGTTTGGCTACCCAAAAGAGCTGGTCACTGATCAAGGGAGCCAGTTCACATCCAACCTGGTTGAAGACTTACTAGCTCACCTCAAGATCAAGCATAGGACTTCCACCCCCTATCACCCTCAAGCAAATGGGCAGGTGGAAGTCACCAATAGAGCATTGGAAGGGACCTTGACTAAGGTAGTGAGCAGCAGCAGAAAGGACTGGGCAGATCGCCTGGTTGAGGCCACATGGGCTTACAACACAACCTGGAAGACCACCACTGGCTTCACACCTTATGAGCTGGTCTATGGGAAGAAATCTTTGCTGTCCATTGAGTTTGAATACAACACTTTGAGGATGGCAGCTCAGCTAGATCTAGATCTCAGCCATGCACAACAAGAAAGGTTATTGCAGCTGAATGGACTGGATGAGCACCGAATGCATGACCTCCTTCACTCAGAAGTGGTTCAACTTCAGAGAAAGGTGTGGCATGACCAACATCTCCATGACAAGCAATTCCAGCCGGGAGATTGGGCTTTGTTGTATGACTCCAGATACAAAGATTTCAAGGGAAAGCTGAGAACCAAATGGCTAGGACCATATGCAGTGGAAAAATGTCATGACAATGGATCTATTCTTATTCAAACCATTGATGAGGAAGCCATCCCCATGCTTGTCAATGGGCATCGATTGAAGATCTACAGGAAGCCTCTCTCAAGACAAGAGTTCATCAGAACTATGGAGAAATCAGTATTGGTCATAGAGAAGGGTTCTGCCTCTCCTTTGGGCATACCCTGAAAGATCTAAAAAAAATAAAATAATAATAAAGATCCTTGGGTGAAAACCTCTCTGAGGCAAACCTCTTTGAGGCGTTTAAGGAAGATGACAAGGGTGCGCTTAAGGCAGATGGCAAGGGTGAAAACCTCAATGAGGCGCCCCTGTTATCTTTCAAAAAAAAAAAAAAACAAGCTCAGTAAATTCGTAATGTAAAATTGCATGTAGGTTGCAGGTGTTCTATGGAGGAGAGGAAGCCTCTCAACTCAAAGTTCAGGATCCTTATCATGCAGTCAGGAGACCTCACCAGCACCTCCTCCAAGAATACTCATTTTCTCCAAGGTATGTGCAATTTTATTACAGCTTGAGTCTTCTACAGGAAGACGCAGGTCTTCTACAGGAAGACACAGATCTTCTACAGGAAGACGCAGATTTTCTACAGGAAGATGCAGATTTTCTACAGGAAGGTGCAGACTCTCTACAGGAAATGCAACCTTTCTACAGGAAGCTCTGTATTTCTACAGGAAACTTCCTGTGGAAGTTCAGGACGGCCCAGAATCCATTTTATGAGGAGATCTAACGACTAAGGATCGGTTTGGACACATGCAAGCTATTTTTATCTCCCTTGCACATTTTTGTCAACTCGTCCTGCCATCCTTGTCTACATGCAACGAAGTTACCTGCACCAGCAAAGCAGATCGATGAGTTCTCAAGAAAAAGAAATTTTTAAATGAAAAAAACTCTGAGATCTCATACCATATCCAGCCTAGTCATCCAAAAGCCCTGGGAGCGTGATCGGGAGGCCAGATCCCTCATCGTGCAGCATGCACCCAAGGAGGAAGAACTGTTACAAGACATCCCATGGGAGTCCTATAATAGTTAAGCCCGCTAGAGTGTATACCATTCACAGCGCTGGCCATATGCAATGAACGCGGACGCATGCAGCCAAGCATCAACTCCATCGTCGGCAGCCTGTAAACGTGAACCTCCAGGCCTGTGCAAATTCACCAGCAGCAGATAGATCCATTCATCATCGTCCAAAACCCAAAAAATCGTGTTGCAGCCGCGCAGGTAAGTGTCTCGACCCTTTCTTCCGTCAGATCGCATGAATTTTACTTTGAATTGTTTGCAAAGTGTAAAGTGAATGGGTTGAGCGGCTGTATGGCCAGTTGACTGGCCATGTCGACCGGTTAATGGTCCAGTCAGATGTTTGGGTGGCGGCTGTGACAAAAGGAATGATCACCACACACGTAAGAAAAATCCCTGTCGGAAAAAACGGACTTAGCAGAAGAAACGGCGGTGGATCTGCTGGAGGGATGACGCGATAGTAAGTGAACGCGCAGTCAAATAATGGAACAACGTCATCCAACGGTCCGGTGGGGACAGCTCACCTCCGCACCACGGATTCCGCCGATTCAAATCTAATCGGCTAGATTGGCCGCATGCATTTATCATTCACCATTTGAACCTTGAGTGAACATTCAGATCTCTCTACAGTTCGAAACTCTGAGCCTTTGGCTATCAAAACGGCTGTGAAGCACCACCGAGAGCGCAGACCAATTGTAGTCTTCCCCAGGAATCACGCACTGCTCCTACAAGAAAGCTGCTCCTACAGGAAAGCTGTTTCTACAGGAAGGCGGGTTCCTCACGTAAAAAGGTGGCAGATAAAAAGGTAACCCTGAACTCTCCATGCAATTGGTTTTTAAAGGTGGCAGAATCGTCGTCTACAGTCTGGTTGTAGGAAATGGTTGAAAGTGTTGTCTGTTGTGCATAGACTGTCGTTCTACAGGATGTCAGTGAATTAAACTGTGTTAAGGTCCTCAGGGATAAGTTTTGTGGATTATTTGCACAACGGAAGCGTAATTCTACGCTCTGTCCCAATAAGCTAAACTTCTTCCACATTCGCCACCTCTAGCAATAGTTTTTATCATGCCGGGTGGGTTTATTAGACGGGAACCCACTGATTCATCAAAGTTAAGAGAAAACCAGGAGGTGGTGGAGCTCTTCACACGAGCACAATGGATATCCTTTTATGATAAGTTTCAGGGTTATGACGACGAAGTGGCAGAAGAATTTTTACAAGCTTTGAGGCCGAAATCCAAAACATTGGCCACCGTGAACTTCAGGGGCCTAAGCCTTAAGGTCACCCCGCAATATATCAGTCGAATTACTGAACTTCCAATGGGTTTGCCATGGGATAAGGAAGAAAGGAAGTTGAGCCAGCATGCAAAGAAAGAATTCTTTCCACCTGAGGAGGAATTCACGGAGGACAAAAATGGGGTGCGAAGAACCAGCTTGCTGCCACCATGGAATGAAGTTAGCCTGCAAATCATGAAGTATATAACCTGTGAAGGCCATTTTAGCATCGTGTACGGGTATAACTTTAGGTTTCTCACTGAATTGAGACACCAGATTGATCTTCCTATAGAAAACAAACTGAGCATTCCTTATTTCTTGCTACAGTCTCTAATTGAGTGTGCCACAAAGTTAAAAGAAGGCATACCAGATCAGGTAGCCCACCATGGATTGATCAAACTTCTTGTGGAGGATGCGCTTCATTCATATAAGGTTCCCCTCTCATGGGAATCATTCAGAAATTTGACAAGAGATGGAGACATAAGGATGCTGACCGAGGAAAGTGGTTCCTTCAGCATTGAGGAAAAAGAAGCAGTGGCCGCGGGAAAGAAAGAAACAGGCCAGAAGACCCCGACCACAGTGCAGAAGAAAGAACAAAGGAGGAAGCACGAGAAAAAGGATGCTGAGGAAAAAGGTGACACACCCATTTTGTCAGCAAGAGAGAAAAGGTTGTAGAGCAGAACAAACAAAGATGAGAAGGTCCACATCAGCACAAGTACCTCATCAGCACCCGCAACTAAACCAAAAAGCAAAACCCATGCAGCAAAGCAAGCCAAGGTAGCGACACCCGTGTCTACAGGAAAGCAGAAACAGGCTTCTACAGGAAGCCCGAAAACAGAAAAAGGGTCTTCTACAGGAAGCCTGAAAATTATTGAAAAAGGGACTTCTACAGGAAGCTCGAAAATTACCAAAATAGGGGCTTCTACAGGAAGCCCGAAATTGGCTAAAACAGGGTCTTCTACAGGAAGCCCTGAAAAGGTGAAACCCAAAGAGAAGAAGGCTGATATTCGTGAAAGGGAGGCAATAGCTATACTAGCTGGCCTTAGCACGCCACCTAAGCCAAAAGAAAAGAGAAAGAGGGAGACCCCTCTATACTCTGAAGTTCGAAGAAGTTCGAAAATAAAGACGGGCAAGCCACAGCCCCCATCCAGCAGCCAAGTCACTACAGGGGATGCCCCTACTTCACCCAGTGAGAGGTCCCCCTCGAAGATATCGGTCACCTACAAGAAGGGGAGCCCAAAATCAACTATTTGGAAAAGAAGGATAGACCAATCGACTTCAAAAGCCCGGCTCAAGGTCGAGGAAACAGAGAAGAGGGGAGGAGCGGAACCCTCATCGCCACCAAGGGCAGAACAGGCAGAGCCACCAAGAGTAGGGAAGAAAGAGCGTGTTCCGGAGCCTAGTTCTCGGCCAAGGACAAGGAGCTGGGGAAAAATTGCTCAAGGATGAGCAAATATTTTAGCTGGGGGGTGATGATGAGCCCCAATTTCTGGTAACAAATTGGGCTCATTTGGCCTACTTACCTTGCTCAACCCTTCATCTTTTATCACTTATGCATTCATTTCTTGGTATATTCGTGTTATTTGTAGGAAGAAGGGCAGGCATTATATCTATGTGGCTAATACATGATGATTTCAGGTTTTTTGGCATTAAAGGGAGCAAAGACCACGCAGAAGGAGACAAGGAGACAGCAAAGGTGGCATTGCAGGTTTATAGGGAGGTTGTCTACAGCCTTAAATAACCTCCCTCGTGATCTCCACCCTAACTCCGAGCTCCAACAGCTCTCCCCACCGAGCTTAAAGGCAACCAACAGGTTCTACAGGAACAACAGTTTACAACAGTTTAACTTTCAATTGGACAGCCGAGCTCCATTAATTGAGGGAGCCAGCTTGATCCTCATCATGTATAAAGATTAAGGTCGTGGCCTTTGATAGGAGATTTTTTTAACTTTTGAACTACTGTTGCAATTTCTAAGCACGAGCTACAGCTCGGTTTTTGCTCTTTGTAAGCCAGTTTTGGCATGTCATTAGACTCATGATTATTCAATAAAGGCAGGCAGATTTTGATTCAATTCTGAGTTTTTAAGGGAGCTATAGCTCTCAGGTTAGGGCCCAACCTGAGAGTAATAGACCTCCTCTTCCTTGTATTGTTACTTGTCTTTCTTTTCAGCACTTTATTCCTCTGTTTTGACATGCATTTAGAAATTACAGTTTGCTGATTTGATTTCTTTTATGTGATTGAGTAGGATTAGTTTATGGTTCAAGTGCTTTTAGTTGCTTAGATTAGAGTAGGAGGATCAGCATTCATTAGAGCTCCAAGAAAAGGCTGACAGTGCACTCACTGCCATCTCTGTTAGAGATTGGAGGTGTAGACCGTACCAGCCACCAAAAACGCAGTCATACACTTTCATTTAAGCTGCAACACAGTCATTTCAATTGTAGATCCATCCATGCATTTTGATCTTGAGCAGTATTTCCGCATTCCAACTCCATGCACGATTTTTCTCTGAAGTTTACATTGTTGTTCGTTGATTTAATAACACAGTGAGGATAGGTTGATGAATTCTTGGTTTTGTGCAGATTTGTTTCCTTTACACTGCGTTGCACCGCTCTGTTATCTTCTTCTTCTTCTCAACCACGTCTAAAGCCACCTACCCAACCTCTGTTCAGATCGTTTACCTTCCAACACTTCCACTGTTCACGTAGCTCCATCTTTTCGGACTTTTCATTGCTTCCACCCTTCCATTCTCCAACTAGCTGCAAGCACCCTTTCCTCATCTCATATCTCTGTCCCCGAGCCATCATAAGATCCCTTTCCATTCTACCTATCCCTCCATACAACTCCTCCCCTCCTCCATCACCCAAAACTCCAACCACAGACCATCCTGTAGAAGTTAGCAGACTTCCTGTAGAAATCCCAAGCTTCCTCTAGGATCCCTTGCAGACATCCTGTAGAAACCTGTAACCTCGGTTGCCGAGCACCTGAACGTTGTGGACTTCTATGGAATGATGTTTTGGATCCCCTGGAACCTTTCCTAGCCCTCCTAACCGTTCCCAAGCTTTCTCTCCCTTTGAACTACCCTTGCACAGTCAAACCCTAATAAGAAACAAAATCGTAATAACTCCAACCACTTAAGAAAAAACAAAAAAACAATGTTCTTTTCAGTAGAAGTAGCTTAGTTTCATGCATCTCATATCACTAGAATTAATGGCATCATTTCTAGAAGTTTGCACTCCCACCATTGCATCATAGAGATTAGACTAGTCAGATTAGGGTTTACTAGGGTTTCCCTGTTTTGTTGGCTTTCAGTTCATTATTGCAAAGTAGGTCAATTTCCTTTGAGATAGTCTTCGTCCATCATTTAGAAATCTTCTTCTGAGAACATATAGAAGTTGGCTTGAGTCCTAGCGGACTTGTGCCAGCTGACCAAGTGACAGCTGCGACAAGAGCTAGTACTTGTGCATACAACACCGTCGCTTCCAAGTTTGTTACGAACTACCGGGTTGATAAAATTAGAGATAGGAAGCTCCAGGAGTTGTAGCATTATTGCTACAATACTGGAGCCCACCATCTGCCAAGGGCCCAAATTAAGCTGTTGGGCTCCTTTGATTCTCTTCCTATCTACAAATCTGCCAAGATTAAGCTGTTTGGTCAGATATCAATTCTCTATATTCTAAAACAAGAAATTGAAACATAGGGGGGGCCAAGATTAAACTATTTGGCCCTCCCTTTTATAGAACATTCTTAAAAAATGGTTAAGTCATCAAAATTGGAATACAGCATTGGCACTTGGATTGGCACACTTTCACGGCCTTTTCTTTGGCCTCTTTTGGGAATATGGAACCTTGCAGCGTGAAAGATGACATATTTGGCATGTAAAAATGTCAATCATGAACTATGAACACTTGTTGCAATAGGAGGCTAACCGTGGCTCCACTTGGGGATGGCTTTTCCTTGTGAAAAGCCAAGAACAACAGGTCATACTGCCTTGATCTTATGTTGTTGTTGTAGACTGGAAACACTTCTTTGTGCTGACTGTCAGATACTTGAAACTTTGGAATAAGAACAACACTTTCCCTCAACTGAATTTTTATGAACTGTATAGCATCGCCTGCTTTCTTCTGCGTGGTTGATATTATATAGAATGTTGCCTGAGCATTGCCTTTGAAAAACATAGACCAAAACTGATGTATTTCCTTTAGGCTTGGTCTAGAAACAGTTGCTGATGTGAAACTTAGGACTGCAAGACTACAAACAGCTTCTTTTTGCCATGAATTGCTGTGATGTAACAGTGCTACTCTTTCTCTTTTGTTGAGATTAGTGCAGAGACAGAGCTTTTTAAAATTGGAATACTTGCATTGGTTGTGTCTTCACAAGATTTACTGCTGCTCCTCTAACATTCGGAAAAATAAAACAAAGTGTTGACATATACAAATATTACTGTACAAAAGATATATAAAAAGCTGCATTGTATCCCTTAAAAGGGATCATGGTAATGTTTCAGCATACGGCCATTAACAGGGCCTTCTTCAGCAGTGCTTCCCTCTATAGATTTGAGAAAATATGTGTTATTTTCCTGAACAGCAGAAATAATGAATGGCCCTTTCCATAAAAAAATAAAACTTGGCATGTTTTCCCTTGTCTTCTCTTCGTGAATCCCACCTTAGAACTTTGTCACCAATGTAGAAATCCTCAGCCTTAACTCTCTTATCAAACATATTTTTGAGCTTCTCTTGCAAAGTTTGAGTTCTGTCATAGACCTGTTCTCTGGTTTGCTGAAGATGAATGGTCTGATTGATTCTTTGTTGGATGTCATTTGGTTCAGCCTGAATCTCCTGTAACAATATGATAGTATGGATGTCCAAGGATGAAGGAAATCTGGCCTCCATGCCATATACTAGCTCATAAGGGCTCATCCCAATAGATCTCTTTGTTGAAAGTCTGTTTGCCCATAGGGCATTCACCAGCTTTTTGTGCCAGTTCTTCTTGTTTTCTTCTAGCACTTTCTTTATGATTTTGATGAGGGTTTTGTTGGATGATTCGGCCAATCCATTACCTTGAGGGTAATAAGCTGTAGAGTGGCCCAAGGTAATATGAAATTGGTGGCAAAAATTGATCATCTTCTTGGATTTAAAAGCAGCGGCGTTATCAGTAATGATCTTTTCAGGGCAGCCAAATCTAGAAAGGATGTTGCACTCAAGGAATTGGATAATGATGGTGTCATTGGCCTGCCTACACGGGATGGCTTCAACCCACTTAGTGAAATAGTCGGTGGCTGTTAAAATCCACTTGTGCTGGCCTGAGGAAGAGGGATGGATTTCTCCAATGAAGTCAAGACCTCATTGTTGAAAAGGCTTTTCGGTTGAGATGGGTTTAAGGGGCAAGGGCAACAGCTTTCTTTTGCCCTCAAAGATTTGGCATTTGTGACATGACATGGCAAACTTCTTTACATCTGCAAAAAGAGAGGGCCAATAGAAACTAGCCCTTAAAATTTTATCAGCAATGGACTTCCAATATAGATGTCCTCCACAGTCACCTGCATGGAATTCTTTCATGACTTTCTCAGTTTCACTCATGGTTAAACAATTAAGCAATATACCTTCATGATTTCTGCAAAATAATGTACCATCTATGGCACAAAACTTTAAAGCCTTTATTTTCAAAAATCTTTTGTTGGTTCTGGACAATCCTGGGGGAGCAAACAGGTTTAACAGTACAAAACATATATCAGCATACCATGGGGATTGCAAAAAGGTTTCACTGATTTGTGGAGTCGCCAGCTGCTGTTCATTGTCCAGTTGATTAATGTCCAAGGCTTGAAAGTTTGTTTCGGACATCAGTTTGGCTAAACCTTATCCCTTTATCAGTTTGGTTGGTTTTATTTCTATGTCATACTCAAGGATGTTTGCAATCCACTTACCTCTGTTGCCTTCTAATCCCTCTTGGGTTAGTATGTCTTTTACGACAGCACTTGGGACATAGGCAATCACATGTGAATATAAAATGTACACTCAGAAATCCTTGATGGCCTTGACAAGGGCGTAGGCCTGCTTTTCCATGATTGGGTATTTCAAAGGGCATCTCTTAAGGCTCGGTTGAAAAATGCAATTGGCTTTTCAGCTCCCTGTTAATCCTTTTGCAAAAGGACAACAGCTATAGTATGATCAGATGCAAAAGAAAATATGATAAAATCTTTGTCAAACTGCGGGCTGGTGAGGACAGGGGTTTGGGTTAAGGCAGATTTTATGCTCTCAAAGGCTTGCTTGGTCTCAAGAGACCATTTTACCATGGCATCCTTTTTTAACATGTTTCTTAACAGTCTTATTGGCTCGGCTAGATTTGGGATAAATCTCCTTAGGAAATTGATCTTTCCAAGGAAAGCTTGCAGCTCCTTGATGTTTCTTGGATATGGGATTTGGAGGATGGCTTTAATTTTTTCAGGATCAATTCTAATCCCATCCTTTGATATGATGTGGCCAAGTAATTTGCCTTCTTCAAGGCCAAAAAGAGACTTCTTGGGATTCAAGGAAATGCCATATTTCCTACATGTCATGAATATTTGCCTCAAATGTTTTAGGTGTTCCTAATCAGATTTAGAAAATGGAGTCAATTCGTCAAGGTAGACCACTAGGAAATCATGTATTTCCTTGGCAAATGCAATATCCATAGCCCTTTGAAAGGTAGCACCAGCGTTTTTAAGTCCGAATGGCATCTTTACATACTTAAATGTTCCCCACGGTGTGGTAAAGGTTGTCTTGTCTTGGTCATCCGGGTGAACAAGTATTTGATTGAAACCTGAAAATCCATCTAGCAAAGAGATTCTAGATGACCCCACTACTCTTTGTAGGATGTGGTCCATCTTGGTCAAGGGATAGTGGTCTTTTAGTGAGACTTGGTTTAAATTTCTCAAATCTACACAAAGTCTGATCTCACCTGTCTTTTTTCTTGTGGGAAAAAGATTTGACACCCATTCAGAAAATCTGATGGGTGCTATTATACCTGCTTCAAGTATTCTCTTTACTTCCTTCTCAATCAGGGGAAGAAGCATAGGGTTGATTCTCCTCAGTTTCTGTTTGAAGGGTTTTTGGTTTGGTTTTAAGGGAATAGTGTGTTGGATTACTGAGGTGTCATAGGACTTCAAGTCCTCATAACTCCAAGCAAATACATCTTGGAATTCTTTAAATAAATCAATATACTTGGGCTTTTGATCAGGTGGTAAATTTTTGGACAGTTTGATCATTTTTGGCTTCTCTGCTGTCCAAATGTTGTGTTCCTCTATATCAGAATTCAATGGTTGCATTTTTGGTTTTTTAGGAACATCATTTGCATCAAGCATGTCTTCTAACAGAGTTAGGTCAGCAGGAAAAAAGTTATCCTTTAAGCCAATGATCTCTGCCTTTGTTTTGGCAATTTCCTCCAAATGCATCTGTTTCAGCTCTTCTATGTTTGTATTGTCAAAAACAGTTGGGTTTAGGATTTGTTTGGCTATTACAGTTGTTACAGCCTGTTGATTTTCATTTGTTTGTTGTTGTTCATCCGTCATAGCATCCATGTCAATGTTAATCTGGGCATCATTCTCGAATACTTGCCAATCTTTAACATTATTTGGGATAGCATGCCTATGTTTTATCTTAGCAATAAAGTAGTGGTTTGGCTCAAAGGGAAGCTTGCATGTACTAGCAAAAGTGGCTAGGCTGTGTGCATGAATGTTATGATCTCTTGAGATTTTGGCAAGCTTGGATTCAGTGAATGCATTGAGTATATTAGTGGCAGCAGTCCTATAGGCCCTCATTCTATTGTCATTAGTAACAAAGTTACCTTTCATCTGTTGTATGATTAAATCAGAGTCACCTAGAATAGACACTTTTGCAGCTCCTAGAGCTTTGAGCAGTTTAAGGCCTAGAAGCAGAGCCTCATACTCTGCCATGTTGTTTGTGCATTTGAAATTTAGTCTGTAGGCATGGCCTTCTGCATGACTGTTATGTGTGTTGTGAATCCATACACCTGCCCCTGCTCCTAATTTGTTAACAGAGCCGTCAAACTCTAAATACCATGTGATTTCTTGCTTGTGGTTAGTACTAAGAGTTTCAGCCATTTAAGGATTGGGTAGATTTGAAATTTCTGTTTAGGGAGGTTCTTCTTGTAGGTTGGTTGCCTTTATTGTTTTGACAGTTTTATCAGTATGGGCCACCGATTCTTCATTAATGTGTATGTCTTGTTCTAGAGCCAGCGGCTCATCATTAGTGGGAGGACCTATTTCATCATTAAACAAAATAAAAGAATCCATATCGGAATGGATTGAGTAAATGGGAAAATTTTCAGGCTTGCTCTCACTACTTACCACATATTTCATGAGTGTTTCTCTGTATAGTCTCTTTGGTTGCCCAAAGACTGAAATAGTGGCATAGGAGAGGTCTAATTGAAGGGATCCTTGGAGCTTTTCTCCCCATGATCTTGATAGGAGCATACCGTACTTTGGTGGGATGTCAGCCACCACCACATCCATGAGGATGGTCTTGTTGGGATATCGGACTAAGGAGACACACAAGTCTTTGATGAGGCCTAAACATTTCACTTGACTTAAGTCAAATGAGAATAAATCTTTGTAGGGCCTTGTGATATCAAGGTTCAGCTTTTCCATAACTGCTTTGGGCATAAGATTGTGCGATGCTCCTGAGTCAAACATAGCGTTGTGCAAAACTTTGTCATGTATATGAAAACTGACATAAAAGGGTGAAATAGGTCCATATGTTGACTTTCCATTAACGTCTAGACCAAACGGCAGCTCAAGGGTATCATCTAAAACATTTACATCATCCTTGCTCTATGGGATTTTAAGTGATCTTTGAATTTGTTGCCTATACACATCATGTTTGGCAAGTTCTGAGAGGGGGATGGATATCTTAAGTTTTCCAATCTCCGCCTCTAAATTAAATGGCTTTTCCAATGGAGCCTTGGTGTTGATAATGGGAGTTTTTCCTTCTTCATTTGAATTATCAACGATTTTCTCTCGTTTATCAGCGTTATGGGAATTGATTGCTTACGGTTTCTCTGTTTTAGGAGAGCTTTTTGGAACACTGGTCGAATTTTTCTCAGAGGAAGAAGGTGGCAGAGGCTGATCAATAGAAGGCTGCATTTCTGTTATGTCTTCTACAATCACTTGATATGGGTTTGGGATAGGTATATCAGTTGGTTATGTTATAACAGTCTTGCCTTTAATCTTGTTGGGTTGTTTTCCATCCTTTGGTTTGCTAGGTTTAGAAATATCAATGGTCCTAGTTCTCAGCTTATATTGTTTGTGTACTTCATACACAACAGTATCATAACCTTGTTTAAAATCAAAAGACTCACCAGAATTGCAGGAATTTACAGGGTAAGTTCCATAGAAAGAATACCAAAAGGACACTGCTCACAACCAGATCTCAAATCAATACACCAATATTTTTGACGTGGTTAAAACCCTCAGAGTGCAAGGAGGGAAATAGTCCATGGCCTGTCCCAACGTGGGTACTACAGGCAATTTATTAATCAAAGAATGAAAATTTACATAAGCTTCTCTCATGCACGGATTACACGAACAATGACCCTCCATGCGCTTTAAATAGAACTCATGGACCAATCGGGTGTCAAGCCACGGATCAAGTGTCGGTAATACCGAGGTGAGAGTGAACCGTCGGATCACTACATATCGTGACCGTCGGATTGTAAGTTACAAAATGTACAACAGTAAAGAAACACACTTTACCTAACTCTATACTAGACCAAGTTGAACTTAACTATATCCTATGTGTCGGAATATCCTAACATCCCCCCTTAAGAACAACTTGGGATAGGATTGAAGGATTTACAAATATGACACAATAGGAGAAGGAAGGAGGCACTAGAGCCTATCCCCCCTTAGTGACAACTTCCTGAACTCCAAGCATATATCGAAGTTTAGTGAACTTCGCCTCTGTGAGAGCCTTTGTGAAGATGTCTGCAACCTGATCATCTGTTGGACAATATTGCACTTCAAGAACATGGTCATGAATGAGCTTTCTGATGAAGTGCATGTGTAGTTCAATGTGTTTGCTGCGCTGATGCTGGACTGGATCTTTGCATAGCTGAATGGCACTTTGATTATCACACCAAAGTGTGGTTGGATGCTGCTGCTCAAAGCCAAACTCTGATAGGATCTGACGAAGCCACAAGGCTTCCTTACTAGCTTCCACGGCACCACGATACTCTGCTTCTGCTGACGAAAGAGAAATGGCAGCCTGTTTCTTACAAGCCCATGTAATAGGTCCTGAACCAAGAGTGAAGACATAACCGGCAGTAGACTTCCGATCATCAGGGTCACCAGCCCAATCAGAATCAGTGAAACCAACTAACAGAGGAGCTGCTTTGGCACTGTAATGAATCCCAAACTGTACTGTACCTCGAACATAACGAAGTATTCTTTTAGCTGCTTTCCAATGACTTTCACGGGGGTTTTGCATAAAACGAGCAACAAGGCCAACAACAAAGGAAAGATCAGGACGAGTATGGGTTAAATACAAGAGTTTTCCGACAAGTTGACGGTATAAGGTAGCATCAACTTCAGGAGAAGTACAAGAGACTGAAAGTTTGACTCCAGACTGAAAGGGAGAAGGGGCTGGCTTACAGTCTTCCATGTGAAAATGACGAAGAATATCACAAGCATACTTGGACTGGGAAAGGAAAATACCCTCTTGGGATTGCAAGACTTGAAGACCGAGAAAATAGTGTAAGTGTCCTAAGTCTGTCATTTCAAATTTCTTTTTAAGGCTGGACTTCACATGGTTTATAAGGTTGGGATCACTACCAGTAAGAATAAGATCATCAACATAAAGAACAAGGATGATAAGAGAGTTGCCCACTTTCTTGGTGTAGACAGTATTGTCAGAATGACACCTAGAAAAGCCAGATTCTAAAAGAAAGCTATCCATTTTGGCATACCAAGCCCGAGGAGCTTGCTTGAGGCCATAAAGGGATTTCTTAAGTCGACAAACAAGGCTGGAGTCTGTTTGTATGAAGCCAATGGGTTGTTCCATATAGATTTCTTCCTGCAAGTCCCCATGCAAGAAGGCAGATTTAACATCCATTTGATGGACTTCCCATTTTAAAGAGGCAGCAAGGGAAAGAACAAGGCGGATAGAGTTCATTTTGGCAACAGGGGAGAAGGTTTCAGTGTAGTCAATGCCTTCAACCTGTGAAAAGCCCTTAGCAACGAGACGAGCTTTATGTTTATCAACTTTCCCATCTGGTCCATACTTGGTTCTGTAAACCCATTTACATCTAACAAGTTTGCGTCCCTTTGGTAGAGGAACAAGATCCCATGTATCATTTGTCATCAATGAATGATATTCTTCATTCATAGCTGCTTCCCAATGTGGATGGCCTGAAGCTTCTGCAAAAGTGTCAGGATCATGATTTACTGGAGCTTGAGCCAGTAAAGAAGAGGCTCTTTCAAACTGAGAACGTGTACGTCGCTGATCTGTAGGATCACCGGCAAGATCACCTGCTGCATCCCGAGTAGCACGGACCCATCTTGGAAGTTGAGGATCCTGAGAAGGTGGGGGAGGATTATCATCCTCGCTTTCATCATCTGAAGAAGAAATGTTTTCAAAAGTAGAAGAGATAGGAAGAGGTGGCACATCCGCCGGACTAGGCTCGCAGGCCGATTTATTTTCATCAAATTTTACATCTCTTCTAATGATAACATTTTTGGACTTAAATGGAATAAGTCTATAACCTTTTACATCTTCAGAATATCCAACAAAAGTACATTTCTCACTCTTAGGTTCTAAAGCTTTATGCTTTTCATCTGGAATATGGGCCCATGCTTCACTTCCAAACACACGAAAGTGACTTACATCTGGTTTAATGGAACTCCAAGCTTCTTCTGGAGTGATATTCTCTAGAACCTTAGTAGGAGTGCGATTGATTATATAATTTGCACAATTAATTGCTTCGGCCCAAAAACTAAGACTGAGTCCTTTAGATTGCAGCATACAATTAGCCATTTCCTTTAAGGTGCGATTTTTCCTTTCAGCTACACCATTTTGTTGTGGAGTGTATGGAACAGTATGTTGCATTTGAATTCCATTTTCGGTGCAAAAGTTGATGAATGTGTTTTTAACATATTCTCCACCATTATCAGTTCTTAGCTTAAGAATTTGATGTCCAGATTGTTTTTCAACAAATGCTTTGAAGGCCAAAAAAGTGGTAAATACTTCGCTCTTGAGTTTTAAGAAGTATACCCAAGTGCGTCTGGAGAAATCATCAATGAAAGTTAAGAAGTACTTGCAGCCAGAGAATGAAGCAACAGGAAGAGGACCACATAAATCACTGTGCACAAGCTGTAAAGGGGCTGAGGCGTGCCAAGAGGCACGTTTGTCAAAACTGTCCCGATGATGTTTTCCGAGTACACATCCGGAACAAACACCATCTCTGCAAGATACCATAGGAAGACCTGTCACCATATTTTCTTTACATAGATGCTGAAGGGAGCGATAGTTTAAGTGACCAAATCGCTCATGCCAAAGTTTGCTCACTTCATCATTATGAGCAACAAATACTGAGGGAAGATTGGATGACCCAAAGTTGTGAAACTTATACAACCTTTTGGAATCATCAGCAAGACCAGTAGCTAGAATCTGTTTAGGATCTTTTAGATCCTTGATTACAACATCATGAGGTGAAAATTCAACAATTTTACCTTCACCTGAATGAGTTATCTGATAGACAGATAGAAGGTTGCAGGATAAGGTTGGAACACATAATACATCATTAAACTGACCATTGTCTAGATGAACAGTTCCAGTCCCTACAACATTAAGAGATCTATCATCACCAATATATATATTTTTGGTGTTACAATCATTTAAAGAAGAAAACATGGCTTGGTTTTTGGCCATGTGACAAGAGGCTCCAGAATCAATGAGCCACTCATGAGAATGAGAAGAAGAAGAAGATACATTTAATGCATAACCAGACTGAGATGATTGACAATGACATGCAGAAAGTGCCATTCCGGAAGTTGAAGTTGAAGTAGGCTCCACATGGATGTTATGTTTCTTCATTGCGGCTTCCAAGGCTTCCATCTTCTTAAAGCATTTAGATTCTAAGTGGCCATCTCGATTACAAAAGTTACAATGTCTATCAGTCTTCTTCCATTTGTTTTTATTGGTCTTATCATTTTGCTGAAATGATCTTTCATTTTGAGGCTGAAATGGTTTAGGACCATTCTTTTGAGGATATGACTTCTTAGGATTCTTTGAATTTGGTTGCTGCTGGGCGGCTAACGCTTTCGTGGAAGAGTTTCCAAGATTAAGAAGACCAAGGTGTAAGAGTTTTTCTTGTTCTCTTATTAAGGAATCACAAAAGGAGTCAAAGGAAGGGGGCTTGTAGTCTTGTCCTTGACAAATGAAAGCTTCCCTTGTAGAATGGAAAGTGGAAACAAATACAGAGTAGGCTGGTCCCAACTTAGTAAGGATGGAATAAATAAGGTTACCATCTTCTTTCTTAACTTTAACACCTTCCAAGAGATATCTAAGGTTCTTGAATTTGGACAAGAAATCTTCAATGCAAGAAAAATTATTAGGATCCAAAGTAAGCAGCTCATTTTCAAGTTGATGGGCTCTAATTTCATTTTTAATCCCAAAAACTTTAGCAAGTTTTTCTAATGCTTCATGAGGAGTCTCAAGTTCTGCAATGTGGAATCTAAGATCAGGAGAAATAGACATCCCTATCAAACCACGTGCTTGATCTTGTCTATTTTCCCATTTTGCCGCCTTGTCTTCATCTTTTGGTTTCTTCTCTTGGTCTGTGGCTATTCTGAAGAGACCTTTACTTCTAAGTAAATCTTCCATGTAGGCTACCCATTGGAAGTAGTTAGTGCTGTCAAGAATGACTTGGCATGGACTTTCCATTTTTTTAAAAAACTGAAGCTGAAGATGCTGAAAGTAAGTGTTCCAATGGATAGATCTCGAAAAAATAGGCGGTTTTAAAAAAAACGGCTCTGAAAAAGGCTTCCGGATGAAGAAGTTATGGCTTTTTGAAAAATAATTGTTGAAGTTGCCGGCAAAGTGCGCGAATGTGCGGGAATGAAAAAATCCGCCCCCACAAAATGGAGACTTGAACCCAAGACCTCTACTCTCTTAAAATAGCTTTGAACCAATTGATCTATACAAAAAATTTGAGAGAGAGAGAGAGAGAGGGGGGGGGGGGGGCCTCGGTTTGCGTGCTTGCCTTGAGAAAGCTCTTTTTCCCTACAAAACACAAAACACAAAACCCAACACGAATATGCAAAGAAAAACGAACCTTGCGGCTCGAAGTTAGCTTTAGCCAAAAAACTAGAAATTTTAAAAAAAAATCTCAAAGTTAGCTTTAGCCCAAAAACTAAATATTTTTCTCAATGTTTCTGATTTTCCGAGATCACACTAAGGTGCAGGGAAAAGAGCATACGCATGAGAAAAATCCTTCCTTTCTGTTTCTGATTTGCCCAGATCGCACAGAGTCGCAGGGCAAAGAGCATACGCAGAAATGAAAGGTATAGATCCGGTTAAAAAAAAGGCTAAATAAACTGAGACCGAAATAAGCAGAGAGAAAATAACAGTAAACTGCAAAAAAAAACTGTATACCTCCTGATCTGAAAAATGACGCAGCTAGGGCTACCGGAAACCTTTTCGCGTGAAACGAAAGGGGTTCCTCACTGGAACAGATGCTCCGAACGCAACAGAGCAGTCCTCTCGGCCCGAAAGCAGTCAGAAACAGCAGATCTAGGAAACGACAGCCGCATGCAGTTCTACCGGCTTCAGATTTGGATCACCAACGGACGCGGCCCTCAAATAGCTCTGATACCATGTAGGAATTTACAGGGTAAGTTCCACAGAAAGAATACCAAAAGGACACCGCTCACAACCAGATCTCAAATCAATACACCAGTATTTTTGACGTGGTTAAAACCCTCAGAGTGCAAGGAGGGAAACAGTCCACGGCCTATCCCAACGTGGGTACTACAGGCAATTTATTAATCAAAGAATGAAAATTTACATAAGCTTCTCTCATGCACGGATTACACGAACAATGACCCTCCATGCGCTTTAAATAGAACTCATGGACCAATCGGGTGTCAAGCCACGGATCAAGTGTCGGTAATACCGAGGTGAGAGTGAACCGTTGGATCACTACATATCGTGACCGTCGGATTGTAAGTTACAAAATGTACAACGGTAAAGAAACACACTTTACCTAACTCTAACCTAACTCTATACTAAACCAAGTTGAACTTAACTATATCCTATGTGTCGGAATATCCTAACAAGAATTAGTCTGAAATTGACTATAGTCATGCTCATCTTGGTCTTCTTGGCTCAGGAAAGTTTTATGCTCACCCTTTAGATCCATCAGATTCATGTGAGTGTCTTCTATGGGTTCACTAGAAGTGGATGCCTCAGCATAGTTTTCTTGGAAATGGAGTCTTATGTCATGGTTTGGGCTTGACCTACCAGCATTTGTGTTCTGCGTTTTCCTAAAGTTTGGGTTCCTTATGGTATTGGACTGTTGTCCTTCTCATGATGATTTCCTCTCAACATTCTCTACCCTGTCTCCCAGCCTTTGCATGCCACTGATAATAGCATCAAGCTTTTGCTCTAAGGTTGAGGGTCCTTCCTTGAAGGTGGTTCTTCTTTCCATTCTATCTCTGTTTATTTTGGCAATTAGGTTGGCCTCTACGCTAACAGCAACATTTTGCATGTCTGCAAGGGTTTGAGGGGCTGTTTCCTTTAACTGGTATGCCATATCTGGGTCGAATCCATCAGGGAATTTATACAAGGCAAGGTCAAGTGGTGGTCTTAAGTTCTGTGGTATTGCATTATAAACATTATTGAACCTTGCACAGTACTCCAAAATAGTCTCTTGAGGACCTCTTTTAATTGTATCATATTCAGCTAGTATGTGCAAGGGGTCTTTCTTTTTCTCCCATCTGTTGGTAAAGGATTGGTAAAGCTCATCCGGAGTGGTTATAGAATTTGCAGCAAGTGATCTAAACCAGGTTCTTACATCACCTGTTAAACTTTGAACAAAAATTTTCATTCTTACGCTGTCATCATCTATCTCGTAGTTCTCAAAATAGTCTTGCATCTTCTTGGTATGTTGTAGGGCTGTGCAAGGACCGGTACTATCAAAATATGTGATTTTAGTTTGGTAATCTTCTGGCAAAGGCCCACGATTAGTAGGTAGTTGCAAGGGTTCATATCTATTGGCCATATTCACAGGGATAAGTGGAACAATAGGAACAACAGGGACAACTGGAACAACTGTGACAATAATAGTGGTAATAGGAGTATGTGCAGTGAATGAAGGTGTGGAAGGAGTGCTTTGAGATGTGGATGATGAACAAGGGGAAATAGGGGTTGAATGAAATAAAACCTTGACAGGAGTTGGAACACAGCTAGGGTGAATTGCTTCAGGACTATTATCAGCAAAATCTTCTTGTCTTTCTTGCTTCCTAAGGATCTTTGGGATTAAATTTGGATTTTCAAAAGCATCTAGGGGATTTGGGTTTGGATTTGACCTAGTATAACGAGAATTCCTTTTGGGAGCCAGATTCTGAAATTGTTTTGGTATTTTGTGTGAATGTTTTTAGAATTAGCAAGGAACTGATCCGATTTTGGAATAGCCGTGTATAGTTTAAAACTAGCATGACTATTGACTGAAGCAGCTTTTATTTACTTCTGTTAATGCAAAGAAAAAACAGTTTCAACCTGGCTGATATTCAGGCTTCATCTATAGTTTTAAGGAATATACAACAATTAGAAAATCGATTTATTCCCAGTGGATTTTTCCAACCTGTTTTATGAAATTAACTGAGGATGTCCCCAGCGGAGTCGCCATTATGTTATCACTCAGGTTGTCCTTTTGATCAGCGCAAAAGGATATGACCGAGGTAACCACAGACCAGTGTTTGGACTGCAGGTTCTAGCCCACCTGCAATCAGAGAGGGCTCTCTCTTTTTTATTTATCTTTGTTGAAGATGTTTTTAGGCTAGCTATTGAGTTCAAGGGGGTTTTGTTTAAGTTTTGGTGGGAAGGATGATACTTTTAGGTAAAGAGGCAAGGATAGCATGAAAGTTTTAGAACCATTGGGCGTGGAGTCAAGGAGTAGGACTGCTGGTGCGTTTTCTTGGTCGCCAGAAGGAAAATGGAGCAAGCTAGCTGTATATGAAACAATAATTTAAGGTAAAAGAGATGGATTAAAGGCTAAGGAATGAGGGGCAATTAAGAATCTCTCATTCAGATTAGCAGAAAGAAAACAAATGAGCCATATCTAGGAGCAGTTAAGAATTCCTAGATAACAGTCATTCCTATGTGAAAAAGATCAAACATGAGCCACAAAGGAATTCATGTTTATGCCTAAATCGAGAAGAAAACATTAAAAAGCCATAGAAACTGAGCATAGAGTGAAACTAAGAAAATTCTAAACCAATCCTTCGTTCTGCAACTTGAGCTTATATGAAATTGAAATAATAGAGGTAAGAAGCACTTATTGATTCATACTACAGCACAAGAATTCCACATCCAATTCTTCAGACCATTAGACACAGAGCAGACAGTCATTTCTCCAAATCTTTTCAGCAATATTTGATTAAGTAAAACATCTCAGATATCCCGTGTGAGTCTCTCCTCTAGATTATCAACCAACCAACCCTTAAAAACAATCTAGAGGGTGGTATAAATAGGGAAAAAATATCCAAAATTGTCTATTACAACTTGACCTAAACAGGTCTGAAAGAAAATTATTACTTTAACCTAATCCTATCCAGAAATAAATGCAAGAAAATATCTTTGAGCTGCACTGGGGGCAACTGTATCAAAACTGAGTTAATGTGTTGTCCTTGGTGGCTTGGTGCAGTGTTTATGCAATAACTGTGCTTTGGGCTTTGATCCATTGCTATTCGGCGGCTTTAAATGCTTTAACTATGATTTGAGAGCTTTAATGGGCTTACACCGCTTTATTTGACTTTGTTGGAGGCCATTCAATGCTAAGCTGCCTTGGGAAATGAAGATTTTGATTGAAACATCCAACTGATACTCTTTGTCGCTCCATCTTTCCTCTGATACTCTTTCGCAGTTGAATCGGGTCGTTTCTCTCTTTTGTTGTGTATGAAATTGTCAAATCAATAGTTAATGGCCGCTGTTCAGCTCTCTGTTGCTTTAAAAACTACATTTTCCCCTTTCTAAATGCTTCGCGAAGAAAAACGTGTCATTCTGTGCCTTTTGGGCTTGCTGGGGGCTGCGCGATGGGGGTCTTTCCACTTTGGCCCATTTCCCGTAGCCATGCGCGATTAGCACTAGGCGCTAATCACGCATCAAAAACTGCCTCAAAATTTGAATCCGGGCTTCCTAAGCACGATTTTCGCCTTCGCGCCTTTTTTGCTGATGATGTCAGCATGACGTCAGCAGGTGGGACCCAGTACGGCGGTGACGTGGCAGGGTGATGTCAGCATGTACGACGGTGACGTGGCGGTACACGGTGGCAGTGACGTGGCAATGGTGAGTTGGCAGTATGATGGCAGGAGGCTGACGCAGGCAGATGATGCGGTAGGATGACGTCACTGGGCAGAGGACGTGGTGCTGACGTCACCCAGGGGAGGGCGGTTTGGCAGTTTCAGGTGCACCGCCTTTGCACTGAAGCGGTTTGGGAGGAGGGGGCTCTGCCACACCTAGGAGGGCGACGCGTGGCGGAAGTACGATGGTAAAACCGCCGAACTCCTAGATGCTAACCCTCGGGCTATTGGCGCGAGAAAACACCCGCCCACCATAGATCTAGGGCGGGCCAGATCTAATGGTTGACGGGACAGGTAAGGTGACGGAAGGTTAGGGCGGGGACCTGCCCGCTATATTTAATTTTTTGTATGGCGGGGGGGTTTAAACCTTAGGAAAGTGGGTTTTTGCGGGTTTTGCGCGCCGGGGTAGATATTTAGAGGCAAAACTTTAGAAAAAAGGCGGAAAAATAGGTTTTTCAGGGTTAGGATTTAGGGAAACTGGTTGTTATTCTGACCAGATGTCAGAGTAACTCCAGGACACGGATGGGCTAATTAACAGCCCCAGATGGATTGTTATTTCCCAGAACTTATACAATAGGGATATAGTGCTGGGGATGGGGAATATGTACATAGGGGAATTTTATACATAGTTTTAGTGGGGGAAGGGGGGATAGATAGGGAGCTATATAATAGAATTAGTAGTTAATATGGAGGTGACCAGCTCCTCCAGATGAAAATTGTCTTCAACTTGTGATCTGAATAAATATGACATTTGACAACATGAAATGGATCACAAGCCATGATTCTGCAACCACACAGCTACCTACCTAGCCTACCTTCCTAACATTTTTTCTTCTTTTTGGGTGGGTGCACTTAGACTTGCAGACCCTGCTTTACAATTTTTCTTTTGACTGCCCTCCTATCTAAGTCTATCCTTATTTCTGCCAAGGGCTTAGATTAAGCAGTTGGGCTCCTTTGATTCTCTACCTATCTACAAATCTGCCAAGATTAAGCTGTTTGGTCAGATATCAATTCTCTATATTCTAAAACAAGAAATTGAAACCTAGGGGGGGCAATATTAAACTGTTTGGCCCTCCCTTTTATAGAACATTCTTCAAAAATGGTTAAGTCATCAAAATTGGAATACAGCAGTGGCACTTGGCCTGGCACACTTTCATGGCCTTTTCTTTGGCCTCTTTTGGGAATATGGAACCTTACAGCATGAAAGATGACATATTTGGCATGTAAAAATGTCAATCATGAAATATGAACACCTGTTGCAACAAGAGGCTAACAAGTACATCTAGGAGTCTTTGACACATCCAACTTATCTATTTCCGAGTAAGTCCACTTTACTTGTCTTTTGCAGCATTTCTATCTCTTTTTATTTTTTGGCTTGTGTGAGTGTTACCTACTTGATTTTTATAAATGCTTGCTATCATTTTCATGCATGTTAGCTTGTACAAGCACCGTTTCAGATTTCATTAGCGTGTCACTGTTGTTGCATGCATGAGACTGTTTTGCATGAATGGTCACTGATTTGGAGACTCGTTTCACACACATGCATGTTGTTCCATTTTATAAATCTTCCATTCGTTGTTTACATGCACAATCATTCACTCTTACTTACACTCAGTATCACCATGCATTCACATCTTCATGTGCTCTTAGTTTTTCGTCAGTGGGTCTGGGCAACCTTGGCCTAGACTCTGCCTCGTCCGGACAACATTGCATAATTCTAAGAGGGAAGGCTCTTCCTTCCTCCAATAAAATGAAAAAATATGGCTATTTAGTGCCCTCCATTCTTTCCTTATACAATTCTGAGAGGCAGTGACTTCTGGCAGAGAAAATTGTGCAAATGCAGTCCCTGGACTTGCATCCCTTCCCAGTTCAAATTTCACATTGCATAATCTCAGCACCCAGCAAACCAGTCTGGGTTGCACATTGCACAACTACAATAGTAAACTAGCCTCCCGACAGTCCAGACTTCCTCTTGCATAGTTTCAGTAGTTAGTCTCCCCACCTCCCAGTGAAAATTACGCAATCTTTTCTAGAACTTCCCCAAGTATGTTGCATGTCATCCATCAAGTTTTATTTGGTTTTAGCTGACATATTTCTTGCCATGCATGTCACCATGTCTCAATATATAGTAGGTGTTCATCTGTCTCTTAGCGGTTTAGGATCAATGGCCTCTAAGAGATAAGGATCAAAGGACACCGAAAAAAGTGAAACTAGAGAAGCATTTGAGCAAGTGTTTATGAGTTTGTCAATATACGAAGAGAGAAAGTTGATCGTAGACAAACACATTAAGTTGAAATGGCAAGAGGTTAATGATGCATTCTCAGGCACATTTGGGGAGAATATTGAAGACCGCCAAGTCTATGTGAACATTCACAAGTTCGGCTTGTATTATAATGCATGCAGATACCCCACATTCCCATGCATGAACATGATACATTAGATCATCTCTCACACTGATCTCGAGACGATGACATTGAGAAGTGTTAGCGGGACAATGATTGCTACCTTTAGGGCACAGGACCATCAAAATCTGTACCACTTTTTGAAGCCAGTGATCACCATGGAGATAACCTTCAACATACCTACCAATAATGCCAACTCCATGGATATCTTGAAAAACTCGATGAAGGAGCAAGCCAAATTTAGGATGACACCCAACTAGATTTACAATACAAAGATACCACAGAAGGCATATCGGTACTTGGTCATCTTTGGATTTCACTTGTATGGCCAAGAGAGCACGAAGACCTTCTCGCAGAGTTGGGTGATTGTGTTGGGCAAATTGGCCAGTGAAGGCAAAGCATGCAACTGGTCCAACATGTTGGCTTCCAGGCTGAAGGAACAGATAACAGGAGCTCAGCAACCACCCAAAGGTCAACATGCAAAAATCTACATGTTCACATACATATTGGATGCAGACTGTACTTTTTAGGATTTCCCTAGCTTGAATTGGTCATGGACATCATCAGAAACCTCTATGAATACTTATTGTAAATTGTTTTATGTACGCAGTTTCTGAGGGATCATCACAAAAGTGCCAGATCATTTTGTCACCATGGTGTACAAGATGATATTTGAGTAGGATCCAACTTGCACGTCAAAGGCAGAAATGGAGGCACTGATCAACAAAACCGATTGTTATGCCTCACTGTCTGACACCTTCATATGGATGTACAGTGCAAATAAGCCTCCGCATGTTTTTCTAATGTTTTCCATGGACAAGCTCGTCATGCAAGAAGTATCATACCACATCTCGGCAGGCCTATCAGCTAGCTTGCACCAGAAGAAGAAGGAACCTTAGCCCACTCTTCCATTGCGGATCCTATTATACGAGATATGCAATCTCAAGCATGCGAATGCTGAATCAAAAGAGTGCAAGAAATATCCTTTCGACACTCGAAGCTACAATATGTATCACCTGCATTTTTTGTGAAGGATCATTTGGTGTGTCATTGGGCTGAGGAATATCTATGTAGATATTTTCATAGCTTATGCAGGCCCAACGAAATGGTTGGCATCACTATGGAATGGTTAGCAAAGTAGTGTGAAGAATCATCTAGGAGAGCACCAGTAGGAATAACAGTAGAGGTAAAAATAGCAGCGTGCAAAAAAGGAGAGAGAAAGATTTTTGAAAGCATAGAGGCAGAGAAAAGCTACAAGTTCAGAGTAGACTTGCTTGTGTAGAAAGAATCTTTAGAAATCGAGGCAAAGAGACAACATCGCGACAAGAGGAACGCACAAAGGTAGAGAGGAAAACAAAGGATGGAGGAAACAGTGAAGGAGTTTCATGAGTTGAACGAGCAACTCCAGAAGGAAAAGGAGCTGCACAGACAAGAGAAGGAAGTGTAGAAAGGAAAAGTACAATAGGGAGAGAAACATATACATACGGATGAAATTTCACCCGTACAGGTAGTCAAATCATCTAAATAACTGGCACCAAGTAGGAAGGGTGAGCAGTTGCAGGAGCAGGTCTTCGCTCAAGAGATTGAACAAGCACCTGAGGAGATGGATACGGATATGGAGCAACTGGAGTTAGAGCAAGACATTGACCTTATGCCTTACCACCAAGAGGTTGACCCCCCAACTTCACCGGATTTGGAAGTAGAGAAAGTCCCAAGTGACCAAGGAGATATTGAGATCCTTGGAGAGAATCTAGAAGAAGAGATGCACAACATATCATTCAATGAGTCACAACACAAAGTTGTGCAATCATGTAGAGTGTCTACTCTAGATGACCACACATCTCTTGTTCACATTGAGGAATGAGTGATCATATCTGATGTGCACAAGCATCTAGCAGCATTAGCTGCTGCTATTAGAGCATATGTCGAAGCCACTAGCTCAAGCGTTCACTTCTTGATAGCAGAGAATGAGCGAATGGAAAGAAATTTATAGATGGCCAAGAAGGGAGGAGAACTGGTTACATCATTCGCCCAAGCCGAATTGAAGAAGGTGATACTTGATGAAGTATTTTCCCTTGAGATAGGCATGTGGGTGTTGTACTCCAAATTTGGTACCATGCATAAGGTAGTTGTCCATCTCAATGGTTAGCAGCAATGATGTGCTAGGAGAGCACATATCTTGTCAAACTTGCATACTACTGTTGACCACATGCAAACATGGACAATGTGATACAAGGGAGCCCCATTACACTTACCGAAGATGATGAATCCTAGAGCATTCGAGCTGAAGGCACATATGTAGAGTTAGATATAGAACTATGAATAACTCTCGCAACTCATTACTAGTTTTCAGGCTTCCTGTGCATGGGTATTTATAATCATGGATGTTGTTGTGCACGCACATGTGATCCCATCTATCGGGACACTCACCGAGGCAAAGACATAGGCATAAGTGTGACTGGAGCTTGACTCGTACTTTGACGAGTTGATGCGCTTAGCCACTAGCGCAGACTTGGCAATCAATGCAGACATCATGCATCAATATGTCATTGGTCCAACTGCACTCAAGACAATGTTGTGCATATTATTAGATGATTTGGATAGAGGAGCTAGTGTAGTGTACCCAGATGCAACAGAGGTAAGAGTTTGTTTCCAGAAATATGTCACCATGGAGTACACAGACACCATACTGGACTGCTGATATTGGCGTCATTTCACTACTGTCAACCATCATGAGGATGTTGAAGAGCTGGTCTTCCCACAGTTTTCTAAGTCATAGTGATGTTTTGCGTGGCTTGCTCAAGCCTATTTTGTCTCACATGGGTACATGTGCAGGTTGTATGTAACGTCTTGTTAAGTGGAAGTTCAAGTGTCAATAGCTGAATGTAACAATGAATAGTCACAAAGGGGAATGTAAAGGGTCACCCCAGCCTTTGCTATATATAGCCCCTCATAACTCACTATATAGGCTTTTGGTCAGCCAAGCTTCTGATAGGAGTATCTTAGAGAAAGCATGGAGAGTATTGTAACGAGCCTTACCTTCTCCTCATTGCAGAGCTAGTACATATCTTTGGAGAAGTAGGTGGAAGTGACTATAACGTTCTGTTATTGAGACTAGTGGTTGGTCAAGGTTGTACTATATGATTGGAACATTCACTTCTTAATATAACAGAGCCATCATGTTACATGCATATGTTGTTATTATATTTCAGTTAACTTATTTACTCTAATGATATATGTATTTGTTTTCTTACGCATGTATGTATGGTATCTTCCTATATATCTATGTATGAATATTACTAAAATGTGTTGTTGGTTTAGCCATCACTTTGGATTGTTGGTTCACCTTCCTTCCAGCTTGTGATGCATCTTTTATCATGTGTTTCGTTTCAAACTATGTGTTTACATAGGTTTCCAAGGGGCACACTCATTCCTCCCTTAGTGTGATGGAATCATTCATGCACCTTCCTTGGCTTGCTCTGCATGTCACACCCTTGCTACCAAGAGGAACATCTTACTTGCCTCTGCCCACAACTGCGGTCAAGGTGATACCGTACGAACTACTACTGGGAGTCCTACACCAAAGGGTTTGAGGTATATTTGGGACTTCTTACCCGCGAGGTCCCTTGACATTTTGGTGGGTCCAACACCGTCAACATTTCTGGTGTAAGAAGGAGGGCCAAATGAAAAGTTCTATCCTCTCATCTTGTTTTGAACCTCTATACATCTATCAATTCTATCAGAATCATCCCTCCGCCATGTATTTCGCATGCCGAACCTCTCAAAATCACAAGGTACTTTTTTAATCTCTTGACTAAATTCAAGTAAGATGGTGAAGTTGAAGTAGCCTGGCTTGAGTACTTAGAATAATTCTATGTATTCCTTGAGAATGCAGATGAGTTCTATGCCGAAGAGGTCAGTCTACTTCTTGCATACACACTTCACAAATCCACATAATGGTGGTGTTGGAGTCTTTTGTTATAGCACCATTTACCATTCTTGGTATTTGTGATGTTTTGATTATGGCCTAGGGAAACCACTCCTTCTAGACTTGGTCTAAATATATAAAAAACAATGGTTGATTCCCTATATGCTACCTTTCCCTGAGCTAAAAGCGTGTACACGCAGGTCAGTCAATACCCAACCCGCGTATATGTATTAAAACACTTAAAAAAATTAAATTTTCTTAATTATGGGAAGATTTCATGGGGTTTACCTGTTGATTACCTCCTATTTCCCATGGCCCAACTGTTTCACAACTAAAAAACTAATTGGGAGAATTATAAATAGACTTCTATGGGAATTCCTTAAAGACGAGAAGAGATAGAGTTGTTATATCGAGATTATCACTGACTGAATCTGATGAATCCCTGTGCCTCATGCACTTCCCCAAGATTCAGGAAACCCTTATTTCCTTGATTATAGATATCCTTCCTTTTGCCTGATATATCATGGCATTGGTTATGGAAGAATATTATTGAAGGCTGGGATAGGATGAATCCGGAGGATGGTTTCACTTGGAGACGGAAGAAGAAGACTCAGGTGAATTCTGTCCATGTTATTTATAGCTTACTGCAATAAAATAAATGTTGTCTTGTTCCTAAAATTAACTATGTTTATGCATCAAATTATGTTTTAATTCATATATGAATGATGTTTTGATGTAGGATCAATCATTTGTTTATATGATATAAAGTTGAATATGCTTTACTTCTATACTGCTATGTATGTTCAAATTGAATGATTTTCAAGTTTGAAGAACATCGGGAGCTGTAGAGGGTCTGAACCCTACAGGACCTACTCAAATGAAGGAAATCTGGGTATGGTCACTCTTACATAGTTTGATTATATAAGCATTTTTCTTGAGCTTGAGTGTTTCTTGTTGTAGTTTGCTTCTTCTCTATTGGGGTTCTAAACCAAAGCCCTAGGGTGCTTCCACCTGAAACAAAATTGGTGACTCTACTGGGGATAAGAATCTTGTTATTATTGGTTTGGGTTTTTCATTACCAATCAAGGCTCAGTATTTGGTTTGCTTGCTTTTACAGTCTTATTTGGTCTACTAGAGTCTCAGGCTTTAAGTCTGTTCTTTTGGATCAAACTTTGTTTTTTCCTTTTTCTTGCAAAGCATTGTATATGTTTTTTACTTTGTTTACAGTAGCGTATACACGCTTGTTTCTATAAAGTGAACCTGCGTATATGGGAGTTTCCTTTTTTAGAAGCAGGGGTGCACGCTTTTGTGTTTGAACACAGTTGTGTATGAAAATTTTTGCATTGATTTTCCAAATCTCTCTGCCCAGATAGATTTGTTGCCTAGTCTTTTGGTCTGAATCAGATCCATAAATGACTGTCATAGAACCATGACTATATCAAGATGAAACAAATCCTTGAAGAATCCAAAACAATAATCGAAAACACCCTGAACTAGTGGCCATGGTAGCCGGCGCGGAACGACGAGGACCTCAGTCAAAGCGTGCTGACCAAGGCCCATGGAGACTGCACATGAGGTGAATGAAGCCCTGGAACAAGAAAAGGAGCTGATTTTCGATGTGTGATTAGTGCTACGCTGGGAAAATAGGGTTGAAATGGTAGAGCCTTAAGCACTCAGTCATGTTGGGAGCCAGAGGACCGTGGGCAGAGAAACGAAAAGCGCCATCATATGAAGGTGGGACCCACAACCTAGAAACCAGTAGTTTGATCGGGGCGCCCTTGAACGGTAAGAGGTTTTGGAGAAAATGGAGTGATCACACTTAGAAATCGACACATGGCAGTGGAGGTGAGAGAAAAACCGTCATGATCGCCCATTATCGGTCGAGCAAGTCAACCGCGCTCGACGTGCGTATGACATTGGATCTGGAGGAGCCAGATCAGATGGTTGAGATTGCGCCCGATAGACAGAAGCAAAATCGACGGGGAATTAAGCCGCGATTCAAGGGGATTTGGAATCCATTGATTGCGACGGTGGAGAAAGAATGTATCCACGAAGAAATGAATCAACGAGGGGGCTGGCACTGTTCCAATGAGGACACGTGGCTACTTCCTGAGCGTTCATGCTGACGCTGAATAGGGAACTCCAAGAACACATGCAGGAAGGAGAGGAACCGAACGGGCATGGAGACCGAATGGATAAATCCATGAACATAGATAGTTGAATAGAGATTGAGAGGGAAGAGCAAAGGGTCCAAGCGACCAAGAGAGACAGTGAATAGTGAACCCTGAGAGGAGGACTGAGCACAGAGAGCAGTAAAGTTAAGCAAAGGAGACAGAGGGCTGAGCTGACCATAGGCAACATTGAGCACCAGAGAGCTTGAAGAATGAAGCCTTCCCATAGAGGAATCTGTCCGGATTGAGCACCATAGTTGGCTCTTTCCACTGTAGACCAAGGGTCACATAGATGGTAGGAATAACAAGAGTTTGTGTACTCCGAGTGGCTTGGGGAATCCAAGAACCACCCTACCAAGAAAAATCTGCTTCAGGAGAACTCATATTGAGTCCCTGCATTGTAATTTCTTTGCTGAAAGACACAATAAAACAAAGCCGCCATTGAAGTTGGACCAGAGACGTAGCCCTGGAGAATAGGGTGAACTCCTTATTGAAAATTGTTTGTGTCTTTGTGTTGCTTACTGTATTTCTCTGCTGTCTTTCCATTTATTTTCTATGTATTGGCAATCTGATCGATCTGTTGTTTCAATAACACAAAACACACACACCAGCACATGGGTCTGTAATACCTCTTTGTTTAATAAATCTTCAACTGAGGTCACTCATAGGGTGATTATCAGATCAAGTGGTATCAGAACTCTAGGCTGTAAGGTTAGACAAGCTTGTGTTGGTTTAGCTGTGAATTCTCACTAGATCAAAGCTCAAATTAGGTGAAGGAGAGTTGGTGGAAACTAATCCTGAAATTGCGAGAGTCTATTCTCGGAAGACAATGTCAGAAGAAGGTTCTATAGGGCCAGACTCTCAATTCATAGAAAGTTTCCTAGCTATAAAGTCTATGGTAGAAGAAATGTATAGGTACTTTAGAAAGCATAAGGGTGAAGATTCATCAGGCTCTAAGAAAGATAAAGAAGAAGATGAATCTCATTCCCATGACCACTCCAAAGGAAAGGGAAAATAAGAAAGCTTCCCTACACCTCCTAGTAGCCCTGTGCATAATAAGAAAGCATCTTTGATTAAGTTAGATGTTAAATTTGATTTGTCTATATATGATGGAGAGTTGAATGCTGAAAATTTGGACAACTGGATAAGACAAATTGATGTGTATTGCATAGTACAAAATATAGACTCATACAAGAGCAAGATTCAGCTGGCAAGCCTTCACCTAGGGGGCACTGCCTTGGTTTGGTGGGAAGGCAGAACCCAAGCTGATATGAGGAAGCATGGTAAGACCATCTTTTTCTGGAGTGAATTTATTACTGTAGTAAAAAAGCAGTTCTATCCATTGGCCTACATGCAACAAGCCATGATGAGTTGGAAAACTCTTCAGTAGTTGAAAGGGCAAAGTGTACAAGGGTATACTCAAGAGTTCAGAAAGAGCGCATTGATGTTGGGTATTTCATTAGATTCACCAGACACTCCTTTGAAGTACATTGGTGGTCTACACAACTACATGAGGCATACCATCCTCATGTTTAATCCCACTAGTATAGATGAGGTATCTGTACAAGCTACTCATCTAGAAGCTAGAGGAAAGAATGGAAATACAGAAGCTGGGGGACCATCCCAACCCACTGTAAGCAAGAGCAAGGAGAAAAGAAAGAAGAAGTGGAAAGAAAGGAAGGCTAACATTGCATAGAAAGGCAAAGCTTCATGCACTCACTGTAAAAAGGAGGGGCATGATGATGAGCACTATTGGATTCTGCATCCAGTGCTGAGACCTAAGAAGTCTGAGGGCAAGAAAAAGAAGACTGTTGTAGTTATTCAGAAGGATTTGGGGTTAGAATTGGGAGATGAAAAAATCTTTGCAGCCACAGGTATAAAAGGTAAGAATTCTGAAGCATCTACTAGTAATACTGCTCAATCTGTCATTGATGAAGAACATGAGAGAAAAAGGCATGATCTTTTCCATATTTGAGTTGTTTCCAAAAATCGAAAGATTGATACTTTGTTTGATAGTGGCTCAGAAGTAAATCTGATTTCTGAAGCAATTGTAAAGAAATTGGGATTAGAAACTACACCTCATAAGAAGCCATACCCATTAGGATGGTTGAATGATAAAGCACAACTACAATTGACTAGACAGTGCAAACTCAAGTTTTCTTTTGGGTCAGCATTTGTAGATGAGGTTAAATTAGATGTAATTCCTTTGGATATATGTGGAATTGTTTTAGGAAGTCCTTACTTGTATGATAGAAAGGCTATTTTCTATAGAGCTGAGAACAAGTATCTACTTGTTAAAGATGGAATCGAATACTTTGTAAGAGCTCATAAGCTCAAGAATAATTATACTCTCATAAACTCAGGACAGATGAAAAGAATGATAAATTCATGCAAACAATTCTTACTAATGGTTGTAAAGGAAAAGAAAACTGATAAAACCAATGTATTTGAGGGCTATAATTCTGATCAGCAAGTTGATATAGAAAATATTGTTTCAGAGTATGATGTCTTGTTTCAAGAACCTCAAGGTCTGCCACCCAAAAATGGAATAGTACATGATATTATTTTGCAGCAAGATGTTCCTTTGCCTAACATTGGGATGTACAGGTTATCTGCTTTAGAGAATGCTGAAATCAAGAAGCAGGTGCAGGAGTTGCACGAGAAAGGGTTCATCAGGCCTATCACATCACCATGTGGGTCGCCAATCGTTTTGGTGAGGAAGAAAGATGGCTCGTGGAGAATGTGCATTGATTGTCGAGCACTGAATAAAATAACGATAAAAAATCGTTATCCCCTTCCTTGCATAGATGATCTTTTAGATCAATTGAAGGAAGTTGTTTATTTCACCAAGTTGGATTTGCACAGTGGATACCATTAGGTCAGAGTTGCAGAGAAAGATGCATGGAAGACTGCTTTCAAAACAAAGAAGGGATTGTATGAATGGCTGGTTATGCCTTTTGGCTTGACCAATGCCCCTGCTACTTTCATGAGATTAAGGAATGATGTACTCATACCTTTTCTTGATGATTTTGTTATTGTGTATCTGGATGACATTTTTATTTTCAGTAAAATGTGGGAAGAACATTTAAAGCATGTTAAGTAGACATTAGATGCTTTGAAAAGAGAAAAACTTTATGTTAAACTCTCCAAATGTGAATTTGGCAAAACCCCTCTAAATTATTTGGGTCATATAGTAGGGGGAGGTGAATTGAAAATAGATCCCTCTAAAGTGGAAATCATTGTAAACTGGTCTAAACCCAAGTCTGCTACAGAAGTGAGAAGCTTCTTAAGAGTAGCACAATATTGGAGGAAGTTCATTTCAAATGTTTTCTCAATTGCAGCTCCCTTACATGCTTTGACAGGATTGGACAAGGTGTTTCAGTGGGGAGGCAAACAACAGAAAGCCTTCGACACCTTGAAATAAAAAATTAGTATAGCACCTGTACTAGCACTTCCAGATCTACAAAGACCATTTGAGATCCAAACTGATGCCAGTGACTATGCCATGGGAGCAGTGTTGACACAGCACGGTAAACCCATATGTTATCATTCTGAGACTTTTAATCCTGTAGTAGTCAACTATCCTACCTATGATAAAGAATTGTATGCATTAGTTCAGAGTGTGAAAAGTGGAAACATTACTTTATGGGAAAAGAAACAGTAATACATACTAATCATCAGCCACTTCAATATCTACACTCCAAAACTAAGTTGCAACAATCAAGACATTATAGATGAATGGGTTTTCTACAACAGTTTCATCTAGTCATCAGATATAAAAAAGGCATACATAACAAGGTTGCAAACACGTTATCGAGACCCATGATAAATGCATCTACCATACTTAAGCATAATTATGTGCTGCATGAAAGCTACATATTATAGTATGCTCAAGACATGGAACTTAAAGATGTATATGCAACTTTGAGTCAAGGCAAAAGAGTAGAAGAATTGGACTATCATGTGAAGGACCGACTCTTATATCATTGTGGGAAACTCTGCATTCCACAAACTGAGAGAGCAAAGATAATTAGGGAAGCACACACTTATCTAATATCAGGTCACTTTGGGGTAAGTAAAACAGTTGCACGGCTGCAAAGGTTCTGTTATTGGCTAAAAATGAGTGAGACAATTTCTAGATATGTAAAGGGGTGTGCTATGTGTGCTAAAAGCAAGCCCAGCAATAGAAAACTAGGCTTTTACACTCCCTTGCTAGTTCCTTCTCACCCTTGGGAAAGCATTTCCATGGATTTTGTTGGAGGGATTGCCTGAATCTAGGAAAGGTCATGATTATCTATATGTTGTTGTGGATAGGTTCATCAAAATGTGTATTTTGATACCCTGTAGTGAACAGATTATAGTTGAACAAACTGCAAAATTATTCTTTGAACATGTATGGGTTCATTTCGGATTACCCACTTCTATTATATCTGATCGAGACACCTGATTTGTGGGAAAGTTTTGGTCTAGTATGTGGGAACTAATGGAAACCAAATTAAAGAAAAGCACAGCTTTTCATCCACAAACAAATGGCCAGACAGAAGTAGTTAACAGAATAGTGATCCAGTTACTGAGAGGATAGTGAAGCAAACACCCTAAGCTTTTGGATGAACACTTGTGTTATGTGTAGCATGCTTACAATAGAGCCAAACACTCCTCTACCCAGAGATCTCCTTTTGAGACCTGCTTTGGTTTCATACCAAGGTCTCCCTTGGATTTTGTCTTTGGTAAAGATACCATGGTTGATGGACACAGTGATGTGGACAGGGCAACTAGGTTCATTGAACAGATCCAGGAGATCCACCAGGCAGTACAGGAATAGCTGGAAAAGAGCCAGACCATGTATAAGGATAGGCATGATAAGCATCGGATAGAGCATAGTTTTCAAGTTGGAGACCAAGTCTGGTTGTATATCAGCAAGGACAGGATGCAAGGTGAAGGCAAGAAGCTAAAACCTATCAAGTATGGACCCTTCAGGATACTTGAGAAGATTGGTGAAAATACTTTTTGCCTTGATCTTCCAGCTTACATGCACATCTACTCAGTCGTGAATGTAGATTGCTTGAATTTGTTTGAACCTTCAATGATTGAGGACCCTGAAGAGCAGAGTCAATTACCTTCTGTTGATGACCTGCTGCCTGAATATATTGATGAGTTGTAGGAAGATATAGTGCTAGATAGTAAGGTAAGGATGACATGCAGTGGACAGGTGGAATACCTCAGGATTGGGCTTAAAGGTTCAAAGCCGAGCAGTGCGAAGTGGATTGAGATTGAACGAGTGAGACAACAATTTCCTCACTTAGTCAATGCTTGAAGAAAACCAACTTTTGGTGGTCCAAAAGCTTTTCAGTAGGGAGGCTGTGATCCGAATCGGATCCATAAACGACTACCATAGATCCATGACTATATCAGGACGAAACAAATCCTTGAAGAATCCAAAACAGAAATCGAAAACACCCTGAAAAAGTGTCCATGGCAGCCGGCGCGGAACGACGAGGACCTCGGTCAAAGTGCACTGACCGAGGCCCATGGGAGCCCTGTAATAGGAAAAGGAGCTGATTTTTTATAATCGTGCATCGCTGGGTGAACAGGGTTGAAATGGTAGAGCCTTAAGCACTCGGTCATGTTGGGAGCCAGAGGACCGTGGACTGAGAAATGAAAAGTGCCATCGTATGAAGGTGGGACCCAGAACCTGGAAACCGGTGGTTTGATCAGGGTGCCCCTGAATGGTAAGAGGTTTTGGAGAAAATGAAGTGATCACACTTAGCGATCGATGCGTGGCAGGGAAGGTGAGAGGAAAGCTGTCGTGATCGCATGTTATCGGTCGATCAAGTTAACCGCACTCGACATGCATATGAAATTGGATCTAGAGGAGCCCAAATTGGATGGCTAAGATTGTGCTCGATAGACAGAAGCGGAATCGACAGGGAATTAAGCCGCGATTTAAGTGGATTTGGAATCTGTTGACCGCCATGGTGGAGAAAGAACATATCCACAAATAAATGAATCTATGAGTGGGTTGGCACTGTTCCAATGAGGACATGTGGCTACTTCCTGAGCATTCATGCTGACTCCGAATAGGGAACTCCAAGAACATAGGCGGAAGGAGAATCAACATAGATAGGAGAGGAACCGAATCGGCATGGAGACCGAATGGCTAAAGCCATGGACAGAGATAGTTAAATAGAGATTTAGAGGGAAAAGCGAAGGGTCCAAGTGACCAAGAGAGAGAGTGAACAGTGAACCCTGAGAGGAGGACTAAGCACAGAGAGCAGTAAAGCCAAGCAGAGGAGACAAAGGGCCGAGCTGACCACAGGAAGCATCGAGCACCAAATAGCTTCAAGAATCAAGCCTTCCCATAGAGGAATTTGTCCGGATTGAGCACCATAGTCGACTCCTTCCTCTATAGACCAAGGGTCACAAAGCTGGTAGGAAGAACAAGAGTTTGTGTACTCCGAGTGGCTTGGGGAATCCAAGAACCACCATGCCAAGCAAAATCTACTTCAGGAGAACTCATATTGAGTCCCTGCATTGTAATTTCTCTGCTGAAAGACACAATAAAACAAGGCCACCACTGAAGCTGGACCAGAGACGTAGCCCTGGAGAATAGGGTGAACTCCTTATTAAAAATTGTTTGTGTCTTTGTGTTGCATACTGTATTTCTCTGTCGTCTTTCCATTTATTTTCTATGTATTGGCAATCTGATCGATCTGTTGTTTCAATAACACAGAACAAACATACCAGCACATGTGTCTGTAATAACTCTTTTTTAATAAATCTTCAACTGAGGTCACTCATAGGGTGATTATCAAATCATCTTTTTAGTCTCTCTGTGTTCAATTTCTGTCTGAAGAATTTAATTATTCTGCAATCTTACTGTATTGAAGTCTCTTTCTCATTGAAAAGATTTGACCTAGCTTTGTTTTTTGAGTGAGTTTCTAATTGGTGTTTTGACACACAAGACTTCGTTAAGAAGCTCTTTAGTTTTATGGTCCTCTAGAACAAGAGATTGTTTTCAATTTCAGTGTCAAGCTCAAATTTTGAATCTACCTACTTTTGTTTCCTTTGTTTTGTGGCCTCATGTTGGGTTGTGTTATATTCCTTCCATGACTAGCCCACATAGTTAACCGGGGGTTAGAGGGGGGGAGTTGACAGAGGGTTTGAGGGGCACCCGTAACGCCACTTTTGGTTTTTTACCCTATGTTAGGTTGGGCGGACCCACCTATGGTTTTGTGCATGATTTTCGCACATGTTTTTGGATGCGATGGTTTTTGGTCCATGGTTTTGGACACAATGGTTTTTCGGTCCATGGTATTAGATGCTTCGGCATGTATAAATATGTATTGTAACATTGAAAGGAACATAATGAAAAATCAAGTTGGTAGTCCCAGTTTTGGGATCCAGGGGAAAATCTTTGTGTATATGTGTTTTAAGTGTTATGCTCTCGCATTGTTTACATTCTATGTTTTACAATTCATATGCAGGTACTTTCTGTATGGGGTTAAAACCTACATTTGGTATCAGAGTTGTTTTGACTTCAAGGGGACGCCTTTGTTGCTAAGGGGTTTCTCTCGAGCCTGTGGTAGACCCTGTTTAGTGGGAGATCTGCGAGATCGATTCTGGTGGTGAAAGAAGATGGCAAATAGTGTAAAGATAGAGATCGAGAAATTTAATGGTCAGAGTTTTGAGTTGTGGAAACTCAAGATGGAGGATCTGTTGGTGGATAAAGTTAAGTGGATCACTATAGATCCAGGTACTAAACCAACAGGAGTGTCCGATGAAGAATGGAAGAAGTTGGATTGGAAGGCAAAGAGCACAATACGATTGTGTGTCTCAGATTCAGTATTGTTGAATGTATTAGGGGAAGCTACGGTGAAGGCTTTGTGGGAAAAGTTAGGGACTTTGTACCAATCTAAGTCTCTAGTGAATAAACTGTTCCTATGGAAAAAGTTGTATAACCTGAGGATGAAATATGGAGACTCGATGACAGAGCATCTGAATGCATTTAATACTATGGGAAGTTAGTTAACATTTGTTAATATTAAAATTTCAGATGAAGATAAGTGCATCAGTTTTTTGTGTTCTCTACAAGATTTGTGGTATAGTCTGGTTATTGCAATAGGTAGCAATGCAACTGCCTTGCAGTTTGATGAAATAATCTCATCCTTGCTAACAAAGTAGATGAGATGGAAAAATATGGAGATCCAGAATGGTGATGCCTTGTCTGTATGAGGATGGTCCCAGAACAGAAACAAAAATAAGTCATCGAGTGGGAGATCTAAATCTAGAGGGAGATCTAATTCTCTAGGAAAGCCTGTAAAGGTGGTGTGCTGGAAATGCGGAGAGGAAGGCCACTTCAAAAGGGACTATAAATCTAAAGCTCTTGACAAAGGAGAGGGATCTGATGAGGCTCCTTCTGCAGAGGCGAAAACCACCTCAGATGAAAGTGGGGATGTGTACTTGGCTTCTTCAAGTACACATGTAGATCATGGGGCATGGTTGATTGACTCATGTGCATCCTTTCACTTCACTCCCCATAGAGAGTGGTTCTGCGAGTATGAGAAATATGATGGTGGCGATGTATTCTTAGGGGATGATAGGAAGGCTAGAATCATTAGTTGTGGAAAAGTAAAGTCAAAGTTACAAGGTGGAAGGGTTAGAATGCTTTCGAGTGTTCTGCATATTCCTACATTGGCCAGAAATCTGATTTCTGTAAGCAAGATGGATGATGCAGGTGTAAAAATAGCGTTCGAGAAGGGTACCTGCAAAATGGTTCATGGAGCATTGGTATTGATGCAGGGAGTTCGAATTTCAACTTTATGCAAGCTACAAGGTAGCACTGTTATTGATGGGTGCAACAGTTCTGTGGTTCCTGAAAGTGGAGCAAAAAATCTAGTGGTCTCTGGAGAGAAGACCATGTTGTGACATCAAAGGCTTGGACATATTAGAGAGAAGGGCCTTCGAATACTTCATGGTAAAGGTATGGTAGAAGGTATGAGTAATAGCTCTTTGGATTTTGATTTCTGTGAAAATTGTGTATACTGGAAGCAGAATCGGGTGCGTTTCACCTCTCGTAGTGAGAGGGCGAAATAGATATTAGAGCTTGCACACAGTGATGTGTTTGGACCTATGAAGGTTCCTTCACTAGGTAAGTGTGTGTACTATGTATCATTTATAGATGACTTCTCAAGGAATACATGGATATATTTCCTTAAGAAGAAATCTGAAGTCATTGACAAGTTTAAAGAATTTAAGGCTCTCGTGGAAAATAAGACAGAGAAGAAGATAAAGGTGTTGAGGATAGATAATGGTGGAGAGTTTTGAAGCAAGGAATTTGAAGAATTTTGTAAGAAGTGTGGTATAGCACGGCAACATACTACTCCATATACACCTCAGCAAAATGGAGTTGCAGAAAGAATGAACAAGACATTGATGGAAAGGGCAAGAAGCATGCTCAGTGGTGCTGGGTTAGGATAGGAATTTTGGGCAAAGGCGGTAGATTCTGCATGTTACCTGGTGAATAGGCCTTCACCAGCGTTGGAGGATAAGACTCCACAAGAGGTATGGACTGGTAAGAAACCCTCTCTTTCACATCTAAGGGTATTTGGATGTGATGCATATGTACATGTTCCAAAGGAGAAACGAACCAAGTTGGATAGTAAATCTGAAATGTGCATCTTTATTGGGTATAAGGATGGTTTAAAGGGTTATAAGCTTTGAAACCCAGTAACAAGGATGATTGTGTACAGTAGAGATGTGGTGTTCAGAGAGGTGAAAGATGATATTAAACATGAAGTCCAACCAAAATAACATGAGAAGATAGAGTTTGAGCTAAAGGAGGAAGAATCAGACTCTACAACAAAGGAGGAATCAGAAGATGAAGAGCCACAAACTCCGTCTATGAGAAGATTGAATCAAGAAAGAAGGAAACCAGAAAGGTATAGTCCATTTGATTTTTGTTCCAATTTTTCTTTGTCCATTACTGATGATGATCCCAGAACTGTGAAGGAAGCAGTGGATTCAGAGGATGGAAAAATCTGGAAAGAGGCCATGGTTGATGAAATGGCATCTTTCCACAAAAATGAGGCTTGGGATCCGGTGGAGTTATCGGCTGGAAGGAAACCCGTTGGCAGCAAATGGGTGTTTGAAAATAAGACAAATGAAAAAGGAAAAGTGGAGAAATACAAAGCTCGGTTGGTAGCAAAAGGTTATTCCCAGGTGTCGGGAATTGATTTTGGTGATATTTTTTCTCCTATTTCCAAGGTAACTTCTATTATATTACTTTTATATGTTGCTATTTATTTTGATTTTAAGGTAGAATAGATGGAGGTGAAGGCATCATTTCTTCACGGGAATCTCGAAGAGGAGATCTACATGAAGCAACCTGAACTATTTTTGGTGAAAGGTAAGAAAGAATTGGTATGCAAGTTAAATAAGTCTCTATATGGGTTAAAACTGTCACCAAGGATGTGGTATCAGAAATTTGATACACTTATACGGGGACTTGGCTTCACCAAAAGAAAAGTAGATCACTGTGTGTATTTTAAATTAATTGGTGACCATGTTATTTATCTGGTCTTCTATATGGATGATATGTTGCTGGTTGGAAATGACAAAGAAGTTATCTAGGATTTGAAGACCCAATTGTCCTCCAAATTCAACATGAAAGATCTTGGTTCTGAAAACTATGTTTTAGGCATGGAAATTAAAAGAGATCAGGCAAAGAGGAAGCTCTGGTTAGACCAGAGGAAGTATGTGTTTACAATATTATAGAGATTTAATATCCAAGATAGTAATCCGGCGAAGGTTTCTATTCCTGTAGGTGTGAGGTTATCTGCTGAACAGTGTCCTAAGACACAAGAAGAGGAAGAGGACATGTCTCATGTTCCATATGCAAGTGCAGTTGGTAGCCTGATGTATGCAATGGTCTGTATTAGACCAGACATTGCACATGCAGTGGGAGTATTGAATAGGTTTATGTCAAAACTAGGAAAGGAGCATTGGACAGCAGTGAAGCAGGTTTTCAGGGATTTGCGTGGCACTAGTGATTATGGTTTGTGCTACCAAGTCAGACCAGGATTGGATAGAGTGTTGGATATTTGGGGCTTTATTGATGCATACTACACTGGGGATCTGGATTAGAGAATATCTACAAGCAGGTATGTGTTTAACCTATTTGGAGGTGCAATCAGTTGGATGAGTAAGAGACAATCTGTAGTGGCACTATCAATTACAGAGGTAGAATACATGGCAACCACTCATGCAAGCAAGGTAGTAGTTTGGTTGCAGAGATTGTGTTCAAGTATGGGGTTAGTACGGGAAGCTATAAGGATAGACCGTGATAGCCAAAGTGCAATTTTCTTGGCAAAGAACCCTGCATATCATTCAAAGACAAAGCAAATTGATGTTCAGTATCACTTTATGAGGGACATGATAGAAGACAAAGGTGTTTCTGGTAAAGGTGGAAACTTTGAAGAATACTGCAGATGCATTGAAAAAATATGTGAGCTCTGAGAAGTTCTCTTGGTGTATAGAAACAATGGGCATTGCAGGGCTGGATAAATGACTAAGCTCACTTGTGGCCCCCTGTGGAAAGAAAACAACAAGTGGGAGAATGTTGGGTTGTGTTATATTCTTTCCACGACTAGCCCATGTAGTTAACCGGGGGTTAGAGCAGGGAATGTCACAGTGGGTTTGAGGGGGACCCTTTGTTAGGTTGTGTGGACCCACCTATGGTTTTGTGCATGATTTTCTCACATGTTTTTGGACGCGATGGTTTTGGTCCATGGTATTGGATGCTTCGGCATGTATAAATATGTATTGTAACATTGAAAGGAACATAATGGAAAATCAAGATGGTAGTCCCAGTTTTGGGATCCAAGGGAAATCTCTATTTATATGTGTTTTAAGTGTTAAGTTTTCACATTGTTTATTTTTTGTGTTTTAGAATTCGTATGCAGGTAATTTCTATACAGGGTTAAAACCTACACCTCATAGCTTTTCTCTCTTTTTTAATATCTTTTTGGCGAATTTGAAAGTATTTCTTTCTTGGCTTCTTGGTCATTTTGTTAATCTCTTTGGTGTTGTTTGGGTCATTTAGTACAAGTTGAAGCCTTTTTGCTCAAGTTTTCGTTCATTTTCAAGTTTGTAACTTGCAAAAACTCCTTGTGCTCTCTTTTCGATCCTTCAGTTTCAGTAGCATTTTGGGTGATTTCAAAAAGTTTTTTTGGTTTCTTCTTTTAAAAATAAAAGATCCTAAAAAACAAATTTGTTTTTTTTTTTCTTTTGCCAAGTTTGGCTTTTGGTTTATTTTTTTTGTTGAAAGTGAATCGCGATCTTTTACAATTTGTCCTTCTTGTTTGGAGAGAATTTTGTGTTCAAAATTTGTATCCTCTTCAGTACTTGAGTTGGCTCATTGTTAGTTATAAACAATTGATTTTTCTTTTTGAGTGATTTAGGATCTTGCATCTCCATTATATCTCGCATTAGGATAGTTTTCATTGTTAAAGAATTCATAGTCTTTTAGTTTTTTGGGTGTGTGAACTGTATTTCAAGAAAAGAAGAGAAAAAGTACTTTGCTTTTTAGAATTTTCATAGAACCCATATAGAGATCTATTTCCATCGGAGAAAAAAAATGATTGCATTCATGTAGCTATTTTTTCATTGATTTCTTTTGCGTCATACACATATCATTGGTTTCACTCCCATCTATACCCTTGACTTAAACAACAACTATTAAAATCAAGTGATTAATTAAAATAAACTAGAACTTTTGTATTCTCATCATAATACACCAACAAGTTTAGGTTTATTAGGGCCTTGGATTAGGCGAGAGGAGAGTTAACTATCCAAGGCCGCTTAAATTTAAAAAACGTACAAGTTTTATCAATGAGATAAATCCAATAGCATTAGGAAGACCAGGAAAGCTCTTTAATTGGGAATAAAGTGCGAGGGTGAGTGAAGATAAGGATGATAGATACCCCCTCTCTTACTTGTCGGATCCCACCTCAAGACTATTTCTCTCAGCTTCTGATATGAGTTGGTGACCATAATTTCCTATCCTAGGTACCATATAGGTGGCTATGGAGCGGAATCCCGTAGCACCTGAGGTTGACACAGTATCACGTTCAATAATACTTCTGGAGGGCACCCTTGCGAAGCTTGGGGGCTTGCACGGGCAAAGGCTATTGTCTGCAGGTCAGCATAACTACCTCGAATACCTTCGCAAGTAGGCCTGGGGTGTAATTACCCCAGTCTATTTTCAGAATGCCCTTGTTATTAACTTTCTTGTATTTTCGTGTCCGGTCCTAATCACCCAAAGTGGAAATACTTGAGAGTTGTTTGATTGTTGACATCTTTAGGGACTTTTTAGTGAGTGTTCTTTGCTCCTAGTTAGCCTAGCCCTATAATTTTTTGAGTCTTTAGGTAGATATTTTAATAATTCAAAGTGGCAGACCGACCACTCGATGGTCTAGGAGACTTCGCGGGCTATCACCTATGAGTCTTGAACCTTCTCCTAGAAGGTGTAGGAGTGATTCTACCAGTGGTTTTCAACCAGTGGCAACGGGTCCATCAAAGATTGATCCTCCACTTGGGGTCATTGATTCCCAAGGTAGACCTGGCACTATTAGAGAGTTATAGAGGAGCACACCAGTTCTTTCTCGAGAACTTTTTCAGTCGGATGATAATATCGAAGTTGAAGATCTTTCAAACTTGATTGCGGCTCCAAGTTCTCCTCTTCATCCTAATCATCTAGACGTTCTATTGTAGGTTGGAACTCTAACTCATAGGCCTTCGAGCCCAGGTTTACATACATCTATTCCTTCAATTACCACTGCTGGAAGCATGGCATCTACGATGAGTGTTGCAAGCATGTAGACTCCCATATATGTACAAGGAGGAGGAACTATTTCCATCCCTTCTATTACTCCCAACACGGCTATATTTGGGTCTACTTCCATTCCGTCAAAAAGTGGAAGTTCTCACGGCTATATTTGGTTTTTTCCCTTATGGAATGTCGTCTCATGGGATTCGTTCAATTCTTGTGAACATACCATCAACTGCCTCTACATTCATGATGAGTGGATATGCTTCTTTTTAGGGTTTCCCATTTAGAAGTGGTCATATACCACATTCCGATCTGACAGTAGGGTCAATGCCTTTTTCTTTTACAAGTCAAGGTAGTCACCCCTTCCAGACTTGGACAAACCTTGCAGTTAGTGGGATAGGAGTTGGGAATCAATTTTTCAGCCAACAAGGGAATGTGTCGTATTATTTAGTTAATTTGCTTCAGAATTTTCCACCCTTTGCTAATGCATGGAATCCTTATCAAGGGTTGTCAGCTCCTTTCAATACTTCATTAGGGGGTAACTTCGCTAGTTATGGAGGATTTTCAGCAGAAGTTGGTCAAACTCCAATTTTTGCTGGACCACAAGGTCCACCTTTTGGCTCAGTAGGCTCTACAAGTTACTTCAGGTAACTTGGTGTTTTTCAAAATCCATGCCATTCTTTTAAGACCTTTGGGAACCCCACCCGCTCTGGATGGAATTCCCAAGGTCCACCACGACTTCCTTTTCTGGCCATGTTGAACTTTCCAGACTTAAATAAATTGACAAATGATCTGATTCAATACAATCCGACTTGGCCTCCGGTCCCAACTAAACTTCCCTCATATATCCCAAAATTCAAAGGAAAGTGTGTTGAAGATCCGGGAGACCTTGTAACCACATTTCACTTATGGTGCTCATCCAACTCCCTGATAGATGATTTGATCAGGTTGAGTTTATTTCAGCACACCGTAACTAAAAGTGTGGCCAAATGGTATATAGAGTTTTCAGGGGGCACCTATAATTCTTTCTGTGATTTGGATAATATATTTTTGGAAAATTTTCAGTTGATTGTCTGATATGAAGCTAGAATAGAACTTCTGGCTAACTTTCAGCAAGATGCCACAAGTCACATTTCAGATCACATCCAGGAATGGAGGAGGAGGAAAAGACTTATCAAAGCTGAAATCCCACTAGAGTTCCTTTTTGAATGGTTTCTCAAATCATTACAACCTAAGATCTGAAAGGATGTGTCTCTTTCTGGGGTTTATTCGGAAGAGCAGGGTATTTTTTGAGCCGAACAATTAGAACTGATATATTCTCAGTCTGGGACTCTTAAGAAAATTCTACCTCATGCTCCTAGATCTAAGGTCGATTTAGCCAAACTGAAGCCAAGCCCCCACACTGATGGTATAGTCAGATAGATTGATGTTAACAAAGTGAACCTTTTGAATCAATTACAACAATTGTCTCTACAAACTACTTCTTCTAACCAGGCAGCATCGTCTACACCTACACCTTCCCAAACTACCTCTATAAATGACGTCCAAACCTCTAACCCCAAAGGAAATCAACAATCTGATTGGAAGAGGAAGGGATGAGATAAGAAGAAGAACTAGGAAGGGAAAGGCAAAGCAAACAAACCCGACAATGGTGCCAGAGAGGGTAGGGAAGAGTCTAAGAAAAAGGAAAAATTTCCATGCAAGTTATGCAATGGATATCATCTGACTCACCTCCACCCTAAGATGCAAGATTCTCAATGCTTATTAGTGCAGCAAGGGTCCTCTAGCTCATAAGCTATTCTAACTAATCCTTTTCCCCAGGGGCAGCAATTACCTACTAGCGCGAATTCAAACACTGGTACCTCCGCAGGGGGCAACCAGGAAAGGGAAAATTCCTCAAATGTTTATATGATGAGCTCTCATTGACATTGTTATGCGAGTACGCGATTATGGTGAATCATAAACATCTAAGGCTAAATCTATTCCTAAAGCCATAGAGCCACTTCATATTGAGCGACCCTCTGTTGAGTCTATACCTTGGATACCGAAAGGTTCCATAAATTGCTCGACTATTAACCCTAATGCTACTACAGCCCAAAACTACTTGATTGTAGAAGATCTGGCTCAAATTCCTTATGCTATGTCTGCATTAGAGGTACTCTAGTCATGTCTTTCTCAGAGAAGTTCTTTGCTTTTGGCTGTTGGTGCAAGAGATCCAAAGAATTCTTTAGTGCTTACTTTTGATATGATGAATGTCAAAAATAGACTTCCTCACCATATGGCTTTCCAGATAAAGTCCACATTACCGAAAAACTAATATTTTTTGGACAGTTATAGATGAGGGAGCTTCCACATGCGAGATGTCCATGTCATGTTGGAAGGTCATTAGATCAACTTTAGCTGTTCCTTTACCCACTCTTTTGACAACATTTGATGGACATTCTCATAGGCCACATAGAATTATCCCAGCCTTTCCTATTTGTGTTGGGGGAAAGGTAGTAAATATTGAGGTAGAAATCATTGATGTGAACCTAGACTATAACCTCCTCTTAGTCAGGAATTGGATTTACGAGATGGATGCCATTGTTTCATCATTATTCTGCATCCTCTCTTTTCCTCATGAGGGGAGGATTGTTAGAATTGATCAGTTAGACTATTCTCTAGGTGACTCCCATGCAACTTCGGATTCTACCATTCCATTGGTGGATAATCCATGTCAACCTATTGATAATTTAGGAGTTGTAATGTACTCTTCATTCATGGGTATTTTTGACCTCCCTCCTCCTATAGCTAGAATTAATGCAATTTCATCCTCTAAGGGACCTTCTTGGAAAGAGTTCTTTTGAACTCATTATTTTTTAGACTCTTGGCCCTTACCTTCATCTACCACCACATTAGATGGATGGCAGGTAGGTGGAATGGCATTTCCCATGTTTGCATCAGAACTTAGTTATCAATCTATCATTAACTCTGCAGACAACCACCCCACTCCTTTTTCACAAGAGGAGTTAGATGGCAATGTCACGCAGGGAAAATTTTAGGGGCTAATGTTCGCCCAGTGGGCTAATTTTCCATGATTTTTCCACAAAAAAGATTCGCCAATTTCCAATTTTATAAAAGACGATTCGCCCAAATTTTAGAATATAAAATTATTTTACCTTAAAAATCGCCAACATTATATAGAGACTATATATAAAATAATTATAAATTTGATTAATTTTACAAATATATCAATAAACATTTATAATTTGCATATTAGGGATTAGTGAGATTCGCCAATGTTTTAAACTTCAAGAAAATTTTCCATCCTTAAAATTTTCCTTGGCAATGTGTCTCCATCTTGGGCCCTCGATTCTACTTTAGCTCTAAATTGCTTGGATATAGTCTTACCATATGAAGAAGCAATTTTGTAGGTAATGATGGGTGTTGATTTACCATGGGGGAATTTACATCATCGTTCATATTTTCTCCCTCCATTGTGTGAAGTTTAATCTAGTTTGTCTAATCTGTCTACTAGTGATGTTTGTATAGTTTCAAACCCTCTGGCTCCAGCACAATTTTATGCTGAAGATAACATGTCAGTTATCTCACAAAATATACCTGTGAACATCTCTAAGAATCCTAACATAATAGAAAATGTCTTCATCAGAGCTGATTGTTCCTCTGAAGAAATTTAAATCTACACCGATCTCTTTAAAGAGTTTCAAGATGTGTTTGCTTAGTCTTATGAGGAAATTTCTGGAACTCATCCATCTATATTCCAGCATGAGATCAAGACATATGAAAATGCAAAACCGATTCGTCAAAAACTTCGATTAGTTAATCCTCAAAAAGTGGCAACTATTAAAGTTGAAGTTGAAAAGCTACTTAAGGTGGGTTTCGTATACCTCGTTCCTCTAATTGAGTGGGTTTCCACTCCAGTCCCAATAGATAAGAAGCAAGGAACGAACCGAGTATGTATCTACTTTAGGGATCTAAATAAAGCTTGTCCAAAAGACAATTACCCCATGCTTTTTATTTATCAAATTGTTGATGAATGTGCGGGTAATGAAAATTTTTCATTCATGGACGAATTCTTTGGTTACAATCAAATTACTATCTGTCCACAAGATCAGCACAAGACCACCTTTGTTTGTCCCTAGGGCATGTTTGCATACAAGAATATGCCTTTTGGTCTTAAAAGTGTTGGAGCTACTTTTCAGCGGGCCATGTCTTATGCTTTCCATGACATCAAACATGTTATCGAAGCATACTTCGATGACTTAGCTTCTAGTTCTTGCAAGAGAATTGATCATCCCAGCCACCTTTGGTTAGTCTTTGAGAGATGTCGTTTTTATAAAACCAAGTTGAATCTGCATAAGTTTGTTTTCACGGTCACATTCAGTCAGTTGTTGGGATTCAGCGTATCGACTAAAGGGATTCGTGTTGATCCTTTCAAGGTTGAGTCAATAATTCAGCTGCGTCCCCCATCTTCCATTCGTCAACTTCAAAGTCTCCAAGGAAAGGTAAATTTCTTAAGGAGATTTATAGCAAATTACACTGAGATTACCAAAGGATTTATGTGTTTGCTTAAGAAAGGCATTCCATTTTTATGGGATGATTTCGCGCAATGATCTTTTGATGCTTTGAAAAAAGCATTAACCTCTACTTCATTATTGAGTCCACCAGAATATGTAGAGATTTCCTTTTGTATCTCGATGTGGTAGAATCAACCATCGGTATGGTTCTGGTTCAGGAGGATGATCTCCCATCGAGAAATTGGACTTGGTAGTTGTCCATGCTGTCCAGTGGCTTCACCATTACATTCTACTATGCAAAATGTTTGTCTTAGTGGTTGTCAATCCTTTTCAGTTTGTCCTCAGTAGGCAAGTGATTGGGGGCAAGTATAATCGATGGATTTTTATTTTGCAAGAGTTTGATTAGGCAGTGCTTTACTTTGGAAGAAGCTGAGTCTATACTTAATGATTGCCATAGTGGAGCTTGTGGCGATCATCTATCAGGGCTTGCAATAGCCCATAAAATTTTGCGAGTAGGCTACTTTTTCCCTTCAATTTTCAAAGACTATATTGAAGTGGTCAAATGTTTCCATCCTTGTCAAATTTATACTCGGAAAATGCACACGCATCCAGCTCCACATTTTCCTGTTATCATTGTCGATCCATTTATGAATAGGGGCATTGATTTTACTACTTGTAATCCGCCTTCGATATCGAATCACAAGTACATCATTGTGTTCGTAGACTACTTTACAAAGTGGGATGAGGCCATGCCTACTTAAAAAAAGCACAGTGAAACAACAACCTTGTTTCTCTTCAACCAGGTTATTTCATGATTTGGTATCCCAAGAGAGATTTTCACTGACCATGGTAATCACTTCCAAAATCAACTGATGCTCAAATTGGCTCTCAAGTTAGGCTTCCGGCAGGAGAATTTGTCTCCATATTATCCTCAATCCAATGGGCAAGTGGAAGCCGTGAATAAGTCACTTAAGACTATCCTGCAAAGGACAATTGATAAAAATCGATCCATTTGGCACATCATGTTGTACCTGGCGCTTTGGGCATATCGAACTTCAGTTAAGACTGCCATTATTTTACTCCTTTTCAGCTAGTTTACGGGTTGGAATCTATTTTCCCTATCGAATGTGAAATTTCGTCCCTTAAGCTAGTTGTAGAAATTCTTCAAGAGACATCTAGTCTTGAAGAATGCCTTGTTCATTTGGAACATCGTGATGAGCAGTGTCAAGATGCGGCCATAATAAAAAAAGCCCATAAGAATAGGATTAAAACTCAATATGATAAAGTTGTTCGTCCTTGGGTTTTTTCTAAAGGCAACCTTGTCTTAGTCTATGACCAAGACAAAGATGCCCTGGGGCGGGAAAGTTCAAATCTATGTGGTATGGTCCCTTTATAGCCAAGCGTGTTTTGGAAAAAGGGGCTTATGAATTAATTGATTTTGAATGGAATAAGTTGTCGGAGCCCAGAAATGGGCTCTACCTTAAGAAGTATTTTTCTTAGGCTTCGGCCGAGCAATTGCTTGTTTATATATATTGTATCTTTGTACATATTTTTCTGGAATTTTGTGATATTGACGTTTTTGATCTGCTTTCGTAGGTATTGATGGATGATTCAATATATTTCAGATTTTCCAATGGTACAAATCGATACACTCGGAAACTTTCTCCACGGCTTGGGTTATTTATTATCCATTTTGGCTAGTTTATGGTGTTGAGGGAAGTATTTATTGGCCCTGCTTCGAACAACATTGTCGAATATATTATCGTTCTTAATTTACTATCTAAAACAATATCTTATGGGATTGATTCATTAGTAGTGTTAGTGTTAGTATCTTCACACAGCCATCAATGATCAAAATTTACTCTTTTGCATTTCATACTAGGAGTCCCATTCTGATGAGTTACATTCCATTAGGTCATGGAACTACTAATGGTATGGTTCATTTTAGTTTTTCCCTCATGATATATATCTACTGACCTCCTTTCATACCTTTCATTCAATGATTCATGCTTATTTTTAGTTCATTTCATCAGTGGCATAAGGTTTCAGCCTCATTAGGTCTTCTGGTTTTTCACCATGGTAAAAATTCAGTGATTGTTGTTAATAATGGTCAATAGACACATGAGGATGATAATAATGACTATAAAAGTTATAATCTCTTAATTTGTAAGCTTAATAAAGTTCTCACCTCAAAACTAGTTTCGAGGTGAAAACAAATCATTTGTATATTATTTTTAAATTTCATGTAATTTTATTGTTCTCATATGTAATAAATGGTTTCATGATGTTCCTAGTCACCCGGTTATATTGCCAAGTACCTGCCACTGCAAAAGTCAAAGAATTTGAGCATCAGTTCACCTATCCAAGCAAAAAGATCAAGCATCCAAAAACAGAGTATTTGAAAAAGAAAATAGACATTATGAAAGTGGGTTTTCTACATCAAAAATTAAAAAGTTGAAAAGCGATATAAAGACCATCCCTCTATTAATGATTTCATTGTTGAAGTTGAAGTTCAAGAGCTAAAAGGCGATTTTTAAGTGTCATTGAGCAAAATAAGTGTAGTTGCTATGTTTTTGGAGAAGTTCTGATTGGCATTGCGCATTAGAGGCTGGCGCTGCGCATTTGGTAGGTGCTGTGCACTGGCAGTCATTCCTAGTGTAGAATTGAATTGGTGTTGCACACCTGGGAGGCGCTGCGCACCTAGTGAAGCACTGCACATCTGCCCAACCAAGCCCAAAAACTTCACTAAGTTGCCATTTCACCTCAAATCCTCAGTTTCTCCCTCTAAACAAGTAAGTACAATCATCATATCTTGTGATCAAGGGTTTTTATTGCTAAGCTTGGTATTTAGCATTTTTAAATTTCAAACCCTAGCCTCTAGGATGAAACCCTAGTTCTCATCATCCCTCCATTTTTTTACTTACCCTATCCTTTCCATTATTCCCTAGACCAAACCCCACTCCCATTTACCTACTTCCTAAATCCCTTTCCCCTCATACATTTTCCCCATCCTCACTTTCCCACTTACACTCTCCCCAAACCCTACAACTATTCACATCACTAAACCCTACCCACTCTCCTCAAATTCCATTCACACTCCCTAAAACCATACTCATCCTTAAAAAATCTCTTCATACTCATACTCATTTCATTCATCCACCCCACCTCATCATTGTCCACAAGTGTTCACAGCCACAAAAGAGCAATGGAAGGAGACAGTGAGTATGGGTTTGAACAAGACACCCTTAGTGACAATTCTAAGGAGAAAAACATACAGCAAGGGAAGCCTCATAAAGGAGGAAGGATTATTAGAGAGGAGCCCACCGGTTTGAGGGAGTTGAAAGCCTATCCACTTGCCATTTCTTGCTTTAAACACCAGTCATGCTTTGATTTTTGTGAAATGATAAAAAGAGTTAAATTTCATCATGAGTTATCAAGGTTGTTTGTGACACATTTTCACAATAATGAAGTAACCCTTGCCAGAATTATATTCACCATATCACCAGTTGTCATCTCAGAGGTTACATGTATCCCAAATGTGGGTGAAAAATGGAACAAAGTTCAAGATATTGATAGGGAGCACTATGAGCCTTACATCAAGGCTAGATACAAAGACAAAATGAAGAGAGTATTCCTCTTCAAGTTTTTGGAATACAAGTTTGCTCCATTCATGAAAATTATTATCAAGTACTTCACTTGTGAAGGTAGGTTCTCCCGGTTGTATGCCTACCACATTAGACTGGTAATGCATTTCACTAGAGTAAGAATGATTAATATCCCTTACTTCATGTTCAGAAACATTGAGAAGATGGCACATATTGTAAAGAGGAAACCATACCCCCAATAGTTGAATAACATTTTCCATTACTCTTTGATTAAAATCATTGTTCTACATCAGCTGAGCCTTCTCAACATGCCATGGGAGACTTTCATTTCCCATGAAATGTTCAAAGGCCCACAAATCTTTTCATCAGTGCCTCATGAAGAAGATGGACCTTCAAGACATGAAAGGGTAAAAGAGACTGAAACTATTGGAGTGCTAGTGTTTGTGACATACAAGACGGGTACCAAGAAATTTTTTGCAGCTACCAGGTGAGTATTATCTCCACAAGGTGTGGAAGGGGTCTCGCCTTCATCATCAAGGTATAGGCAAATGCTGTCTCCATAAGGTGTGGAAGGGGCTTTGCCTTCTTCTTCAACAAAACTAGTACAGGTTGAGCAACAAAGCAAGGGCAAAGGTAAAGGCAAGAAAACGATGCAAAAGAAGGATCTTAGTGATAAGCAAGAAAGATATTTTAACCTTGTTGATCATGAGGAGACACAACATGACTTCACTCATCAAAGAGTTGATGTCATTGACTTGGAAACTCAGGATCCAAAGACTGCCAAAGACATGATCATAAAGGAACAAGAGGCTAAGATACAATCCTTATCAGATAACTTAGAGAGGGCTAAGTGGATCATCAAATATTTAGAGCAAGAAAAAAAACAATTGAGTGACAAGCAAGTCCTCATGGAGCTGCAAATGATCAAGGAAAATAGGCAAAAGACGAAGGAGGAAAATGTCAAGTTGACTTCAATTGAACAAGAAATTGAGAATGATAGGGAAACTTGAATTGAGAGGGTTAATATACACCTTTAGGGGCTGATTGAGAAGGCCAATAGAGAGAAGAAGATGCTTTGCCACATGGCCTATCACTACATGACCCGCAAGAAAATATACAACATAAGGATGAGGAAGCTTAAGGCTAGGTTAAGGAAGGACTTAAAGAGAAAAAAGGAGCATGATAAGTTTAAAATTTTGGCTGAAACCGCACTAGCCCATCAAAGCAACTAATGGTGGTGTCCTATGCCAAATATGGGCAAGTTTTGATGAATTTTTGTCTTTTTCAAATTTTGAAATTTTGAAAACAGGAAATTGTCCTAGCTTTTCCCTGGAGACACTTTTGGAGGAAAGCCTTATATATTTGGATTCATCATGATGAGAGCATCAAACCCATAAAATTTCAGCAATTTTGGAGTGAAACTGGGTCATTAAAAGGTCAAAAAATTACCAAACAATGACTTCTCTGCCTCTTTTTGGACACACAGAAGTAGCCTTGGCAGATTTCACTTTTGAGGGGGGAAATGACCTAAAAATCCAAAAATTCAAGATTATATGGAAACTAGATAGGAATACCTTTCCAATGAGCTATCTTGTGCTCATTTTGGCTTGGCTAAGGGGAAGGCCTCCAAAAGTGGGTCTGAAGCGGCACTGCGTACCTAGCGAGTGGCGTTGCGCATTGAGCCAGTTTGCCAAAAAATCTAGTTTTCGCCTACTTTCACTGCAAGTTGACTTTTTCTCACTTAATGGATGAATTTATTATTGTAATTAATGCCTTGGTATGTAATTGTAATATTGAAATGATCTTAGAGGGTAGATTCATCAGTTTGAGGTGGTTTGGGGGTTAATGAATCAGTTTCCATGGTAATAGAGGCAAGTTGTTCCACTGCCTATATTCTTGTTCCCTATTTGGAAATGGTTGTAACAACGCATTTTCTCTTGGTTTTGACCCCTAATGGCTAGCATAGGTGGTTTGATATCTATATTATGTATTTTTTTTGTCATTAGTAAAGGTTGGACTCTCTTGGATGCTCTGAGCTACATTGTACACTCTTATCAACAGTTTGGCAAGGAAATAAACTAGGATTTGCGACTATTTTTATGGGATACTTGTACTAAAGTGTTTTTGCATAGTTTATTCTTCTGTTATTAGTATTTCTCATGTGTTATATGTGCCACAATCTATTTCATTTCTTCTAGCTGAATGATATCAAGATAGATAGGTAGAATACATTGTTTACAGTGCTCTGCCTTGGGAAACCATTCAACTTTTATGTTTTCTACTGTTTGAGAAGGATACATGATATTTGCATGCCCTCCTCGGCTCCTAACCAATATTATACCTCTCATCTCACTCAATTCCAAGTGCTAAAACACCTACCTACCTTTTCCCATAGAACACCCTACATCCTAAATTGATTTCCCAAACCCAAAACTGCCTGCTCCATTTGATCCAGCAAAAACCAAAACAAAATCAATCAAAATCCATAGAGCTACTATACATAGCCTAAAATCCATATTTGATCCAGTCATATTTACTGAGATTTTCAAGGAGAGAGCCCTCTCCCGACCTGGTAGGGCTAGCTACCAGGTTAAGCTTGGTTTGCGGTTATCTTAGGATTACCTCCCTTCAGCCTGAGGTCAATCTAGGCTCTAACAGGTAGTTTATCTAGACTAAAAATTAGTGGTGTCGCAGTTAAATAACACTTATCAGGTTCGCGATCGTTATTTATATCGCCAATTTTTTAGAGTCAGAGTGTTGCAACAATCATTTATTTATATCACATATGTTCACATTCCACGATCTGAGAATTCATTAGAAAACTGTATTGCTAATTAAGCATTAGATTGGCACATTAATCATTCATCTAACTAAATAACATGAAAAAGTTTGAATCTATATATATATCATAAAATTGCCTGTATATAGATAGAGTGTTCAAAAAATAATATACAAGTTGACACAAGATGTCGTCAAAATTTGGGTTCATGCCCATAATCATGTCTAGTCATACATAGATCTATCTATTGACCTGGCTTAGGATGAGTGGCTAAAAAATTTAACCACAGTGTTGGCTACATACTGAAGTATTCGGACCCACTCCCGTGATACCCCTACCACATGGCACTACATCTCCTCAGGTACATCTTCTACGACTATCATAGGTACTTGGTGAGTTAGTCTCACCAAGTTTCTTTGAAAAACATAAAGGACTCTCTCTGTCTCAGCTACTGCCTCTTTGACCCCTCTTCCGCGATGCCTGTGCCTCAAATTCCATCTGGTATCACTAGAACCACATTTGGAACATGGTTATTTTTTCATTATTTTGTCTCATCAAAAATATTTTCTAAGTTCATTTCATATTAAAAATTCCAAAAAGTCTTAAAAATTCACAAAAAACTTAAAAAATTATTACCTATGTATCCCCATTCCACATTTGGTGGTAACACTAAGTCTGGATCTCCTCAAAAATCCATATTGGCATATGGGTAGTCGTTGACTGCGATGATCTATTGATCCCACCAAGTGAAAAACTCATCATCAAAATTCATTCTAGGCACATCCTTGCCTCCAAGGCATTTCTTCAAGTCCACCCATCTACCCATTCATGGATCTCTAGGGTTGTTGATGGACACTAATACTTTGGGACGTAGCCTAGGTACCTTCTCGAAGAAGAATCAAGACAAGATGGTTCCATATCCAAAATTCTTTGCCTGACCATTCTGTATAGAGATCAATTGGCTCTTCAGGTTAGTCAGAGGAGGCGTACACCAGTCAAATACTGTGGTAAGACATTCCACAGCCAAACTCATAGATACTCGTGATGCCTAATGCAGGGAAGCAAACCCATTTAGTCGTGCAATGGTAAATAGAAAAATCCTCAGAGATAAACTTTCCACATGTTTTATTGGAATTTGACTTCCAATCTTCTCTAGATGTCCAGGACAATATATATGGACATAGTCTTCCACCAAAAGACTAGCTCTCATCCTACCTATCGAATGCACGACCTCCCCTCTTCGGAACAGACTGGTAATAAAATAGATATCTTCAATCTCAATCCGTAGAGGCATTTGGTCTATCATGAAAGCATCATCTTCCGTACTCTAGTAGTGAATCAAAAGTTCAAGCAAGCGGGTATTGGCTTTCATATTTGGCATTTTGAAGAATTTCAATAAGCCACAACCTCTCATAGTGTCTAGTACATTTTGGTCATTCATTACCTCATTATCAATAGTGGTATGCTTTCTTTCCCTCCATGTGATAGTCATCCTACAAAAATTTGAAGTTTCAACCATTAGTTTTTATGTTAAAACCATAACTCACATACATGCAGGTTCCCTTTACACACAATCATGTGTAGGGATGTCGTATATGCGGGTTGATCACATCCAACCCACATGTACGCAAATTTGGATTTTTGGGCATAGTTTCCCACGGTCAAAACTTTGAGAAAACTTCTAAAAACTGTCATAAAACATTACAAGTATGATTTGAGGATTACCTGGTGACTTTGGGGCAATTTGAATGGTCTAATTGTTAATAGGAAAGCTTGCTTCGCTTTGCTCCACAACTCTTTTCTCCAAACATAAATGAAAAAATTGAGTCCAAAAGTCATTCTATAACTTTGAAATTGGAAAATATTTCCAAAAATTAATTTTTGTCTCATGGATTTTTTGACATATGGGCTTGGATTGTCAAGAGTGGGTTGTTTTTTAAGGATATTTTGGAGACTTCTTTGAAATGTTAGTTCAGTCCCATGACCGCTGACCTGTCATGGCAAGTATCATTCACTCACTGGAATTTAGGTTAGGGAAAGCCATTTTCCGCTGCATATTGCATACTAGCCTCCATTCAATGATACATTAGCCATAGGGTCGACCCCATCGTATCTTGTTTAGCAAACCATTTTCACTCACCGATTTTTAAATCATGATGTGATGGTAGAGCCATCCTTTACATGGGCATCTTAATTAGAACCTCGCTGACATTAGTTGCCCACGCTGCTATACTGAATAGGACCAAGAGTCCTCTTTAGTCCCACCATGTTTGATGTGTTGAAGACACATTCTCCTTTCTTCTGTGCTAATTTCTGGCCTTATACCCTAGAGGCTCCTTTGTGTTGAGTTGTACTATTGCATTGCATTTTGATCTTTTTCACCTTTTGGCCTTGAACCGACTTCACTTGGACTCATGTTTAAGCCACTTATTTGACTATGTCTTCTACAAAAGTCAACCATGTAATCACTTAGCTTCTTCAACTTGACACATCCTTTTACTCGTGGAAATAACATCCCCTTGAGTGTCCTTTACTAGTTTCGCCTCCCTGCATTAAGCATACAAATGTTCCCCTCCCAGGAACTAGATCATCTATTTCTCTAACACTCGTTCTTTCCATTGTACTATAGCAATCTTTTATTCTTTTTACAACTTAAAGAAAAATAAAAAAAAGTATATATTACAAAAAGAGCGGGAATGGAACAACATTTCTGTATTGTGTTGGGAGCTACAGTTAGTTGTGTCACCCTTGAACAAAGCACTCAAAAGAAAGTCTCTCCTCCATTTGGGTGGGATTTAGTTTGACTTAGGTGAACCTTAACCTTGTTATTGAGTCAGTACCCCTTCGATTGGTTACCTCTTCCAATCATATGGAGAGTTTTTTTTATGCCTCTTGCATGACAAACTTATACAGAGTTATCATATGCTGCCATATTGTCATTATTGAGTTTTTCTTTTGTTCAAGGGAAGTAAACATATGTCGGCCTCTCTGCGATGTCTCTTGACCTATTTTCCAGTTGACCGTCCTTGGTTGTCATTGTCATTTTTTTCATCACATCAGTTATATTTTTCCTTTGCTCGTGTCGGTTTGAGAAGGTCTCCATTGACTTCTTACTGGCGATCTTGTCCTTATCAACTACAACATATTTCTATAAGGGTAGGCCTAGAGCCACACCTTGGCCCTATTTTCATTATTGATAGGTCACCTTATGCTTAACATCAATCAGTATCATGGGTCTTTGACTAAATGGTTTCCCTTGTGTTTGACATCAAATTTCATTATAACACATTGGGATTTGTGCACTGCCTTAGTTTCCATTTGACCCTATTGGTGGACTCCTCACCTCTATGTCATCTTTCATTATTGGTTGGTTCAGAGGGTTTCTATTGTGCCCTAGCTACATCTTGTGTACGTTGGAAACGTTTTTTGCTTGGGTTATTACATCTTTTTTGTCTGATTCCTTCCATGTTATTGGCCTACAGGTTACACTCGCTCTAGATTGATGAAGGATGCCTTAATGCCTTCCTTCTAGAGAATCTTTTCCTATCGAATACAACTCATTTGCTCTGGGAAAAAGATCTATAGTCCATTTGGAAGTACCTTGGGGTTTGCAATCATCAGTGGCAGATTCCTTCGCTATCGACAGCGAGAAAACATCATTTTCTCCTGATTGATAGATTCTTTCAAGTGTTCGACTTCAGCTCATTCATTCGCACTTGTTAGATTGTATTAGGTACCTTGACTCTCATTATCATTATCAGTGAGTAGTCTCATGTTTTTTAGCGGTATACATCAATGACCGGTAATCTAACGATTTCTCACATGGTCGACATTAGGTCATTCATTCACATTGTGTAGAAATGTACTGAGGCAGTCGGTGAAGACCTTACGTTGCATAAGCATATTTTGGTTCACTTGTCGGTTGCTCCTACTACTTCTAGTTGACACCATTCACCTTATATGTTGCAGTTCTTCACAACGACATCTTATATGTTGGCATCTGAGTTGTGATGTAGTATCATTTTATTCCATCATGTTCATTTGGTACTACTGGGATCAATTTTTGACATCAGTGATCAACTTCATCCTTCAGCATCATTGATCATCTTCTTATATGTGATATTCAGACATGAACTTTTTTCGATCATGATCAGATGATCCATTATGTACTGTAAGTTCTTTATACTTGTATACATCTTGGATCTGCTTGTACTTGATATGCAGACATGTTTTACTTTCTTCGAGCATGGGTATCCCCGCATCAGACAAAAGTTTTTTCTAATCTCTTTTGATGGCTTGGCAGGCTGAATTCTGATGAAGTCCTTCTCAGTCTCGAAATGATTCTTTCGATACACTTGATACATTTTGGCCATCATGTATGCCTTCTGAACTCATATATTAGGGCACATCTATTATAACACCATTTACCACTCTTCATATTTGTGATGCTTTGATTATGGCCTAGGGAAACCCCTCCTTCCATACTTGGTCTAAATATATTAAAAATAATGTTTTATTTCCTATACGCTACTTTTCCCTAAGCTAAAAGTGTGTACACGTAGGTCAGTCAATACCAAACCTATGTATATGTATTAAAACACTTAAAAAAAATAAATTTCCTTAATTATGGGTAGATTTTACCGGTTTTACATATTGATTACCTCCTATTTCCCTTGGCCCAACTGTTTCCCAACTAAAAAGCTGATTGGGAGAAGTATAAATAAACTTCTATGGGAAGGCCTTAAAGAGGAGAAGAGATAGAGTTATTATACTGAGATTATCTCTGACTGAGTCGGATGAATCCCTGTGCCTCATGCACTTCCCCAAGCTTCAGGAAACCCTTGTTTCCTTGATTACAAATATCCTTCCTTTTGCTTGATATATCATGGAATTGGTTATGGAATAAGATTGTCGAAGGCTGGGATAGGACAAATCTAGAGGAGAGTTCCACTTGGAGCTAGAAGAAGAAGACTCACATGAATTCTCTCCATTTTATTTATAGCTTACTGCAATAAAAGAAATGTTGTCTTGTTTCTGAAATTAACTATGTTTATGCATCAAATTATGTTTTAATTCATATATGAATGATGTTTTGATGTATGATCAATCATTTGTTTATCTGATATAAAGTCAATTTTGTAAATATGTTTTACTTATATACTGCTATGTATGTTCGAATTGAATAATTTTCAAGTTTGAAGAACATTGGGAGTTGCATAGGGTCTGAACCTTGTGGGACCTACTCGAACGAAGGAAATATGGGTACAATCACTCTTACATAGTTTGATTATCTAAGCATTTTTCTTGAGTTGTATGAGTGTTTCTTGTTTAATTTTTCTTTTCCTTTTTTGGGGTTCTAACTCAAAGCCCTAGGGTGCTTCCACCCGAAACATCTGCCTCCCAGTAGCATGCACTCACTAGAGTAGTTATGTGATCTCATTGAATCTACTTTCCATCATTTTGATCCAGAACCTCTTGACAAAAAATGGTTACAACAACGGAAGGTTCCACATGAATCTCCTATGGAATTTTGGGACCACTTCCGTGTGTTGCAGTTTCAAGTTTAGAAAATTTAGATGAAATTCTGGTATCTAATGGATAGATATGAATACTATCTTACCAAATATGTTAATCCTAAAAGAAATTTCAAGCCCAATCTCTGCTCAGCATGCTTCGATGATGGAGTTGCACAATCACAGACAAACACGGTTGCTGTCACAAGTGACTGTTCGTCTTCCCCTCATCAAACAACTCCACCACCACAGAGTGATGTGGGAGAACAGGAACACACATATGTTCAATTGCCACATGATTCCAACATTACTTCACTCAATATTCGTGCAGATTTGGTTGTGAACCCTATGGGTTGTCACATGTATATTTTACCGAAACCTCTCTCTTCGTGTTATGTTGATCCTCCAGATTGCTTTGTCTTCCATTGTAGACTCTACACTTGTTGTGAACAGGGATCAAGCTATCTATGGAGTTGATGTTGTACAACCAACTTGTGGTGTCATTCATGAAGAGTATGACTGGGAGCTTGAGCATCAATCCTCGGTGAAGGATGACTCCCTTTTGTCTGAGCCTCCTTCGTTCTTTCCTGACATATTTGGTGATTATCTCATCACTATTTTTGCATGTGTATCTTCGTCTACGGATGCACCCATTATTGATCATTCACAGAACACATCGAATGTTAGTCCATCATCTAACAACAGAGAGGACAAATTATTCATTGAAAAACCACTTGATTTTTCATCTTATTTTTTCCGAAAACATAGAGGGTGACTTTTTTCACTTCTCATCTACCCCTTTATTTGATTCATCATATCATGAGGATGCTAATGAAATCGTTGATTTTATTGATCATAGTTGTCGTGACCTATTTATTCCTATATTCACTCATGATGATGATTCTATTGCAGATGATTTTTCCAAGCCACCTATTTATGATGATGTATTTGTCAACGAAGTCGAAACCCCACAGAACGTTGAGGCATTTCAACCTGAGCTAAAGGTTATGTAATTCCCTCGTTGTGCTGAGGTTGGTTTCACTTCCGACTAGGAAATTTTTTAATCACCCAAGGCTCCTCATCACTCATTTATATGCATTTAAGAACAATCTCACACATGGATTATACATCCTCCACTCGAACTACACGATTCCATCACTCATGCATTGGAGGAATCTTACATAGCAAGCACACATGCACGGCACAAGTTTTCTTTATTTCTTTCATTTGCTTGCATGTCATATTCAAGAGTATGCATATGCTTAACAGCTACACACAGTGTTCCAAAGCACCATGGCAAGTCCACGGATTGCATGTCATACACTTGCACTCACTTATGTTCTATGGACACATATAAAATCAGAGTTTGTTTGACTTCATTGTTATATCTTTCATGTTTGCTAGTTTGCACTGTTATGTTGTTCACAAACCATGCCTTCACCAACATGGGTTGACCAATGCACTAGTGGCTACATTGAAAGTATCACTTCACGTGAGCAAACCCATGCACTGTTAGCTTAGGAGTAGGAGTAGTGTTTGCTTTTTGTTTGTTTTCTTGCATGCCTGTTTGCTTCTTTCTTTTCATGTTTGTGTTCTTGCCTACTTGTTTGCTTACTTTCTTCGCTTGAGAATTTTCTTCTTCTCTTGCTTTGTTATGTTGTTTATTTTCTTGTTTTCGTAGGTTAGTTTCACATGAACCGTGTGCGACTCTTGAAACACGCTGGGTAAAGTACAAGAGGACTTGTGTAGTTATCAATACTTAGTTATCTATCATCTTGCCTCTGTATGAAGAAATTGTTATCTTCAATCCATGATATGTCGATGGAAAATACATATTGTTCGATGTGAACCTTGGTGAAAATACAACGCTTGTGCACCAACTAGTGTCACCTACTCTAGCCGGTTGTTTTTGGGTTAATCCTTGTCAACTCAGTCAAGTAGAGTAAGGTGAGAGGGAAAACCTTAACAAGCACATTAGCAGTATATATAATTGCTTCTCTAAAGGAACAACCTCTTCTGCTCTCAATAAGTTGAGATCTCTCTTCCACTTCTGAAATGAATAAGTGTTATGCACAGATATGAAAAATGAAAAAATGAAAAAAATGAAAAAGTGAAAATTTCCAAAAAAAAAAAAAATGAATAAAGTGAAAGAAGAGAAAGGATTCCTACATAGAGAGGTGATGCAAGTAACTTTGTCGGGCTACTGACTAGGCTTGCTGGCAGTGGAGTGATGCTTGTGTTCCTGCATGACTCTACCGAGGAACTATCCAAGCTTTCTGGCAGTGGATCAACACCATAGATGAAACTAAAACTCTAGCAACCATACTGCTTGTGCACCAATATACCCATCATCCCCAACCAAAAAAATTGTGTTGGCTTGACTTGGAACATGTGTAAACCAACCAAGGGCTTAATAGATGCTACATCTTACAATTAAGAAAATGTGGAAACCAAGATGTACAAAGAACTGAACAATACTTCCGAAGGTGTTAAACTTGATTTTCTTGAACAAGGTCCATTTAGAGAGCTCAAGTTCTACCAGTGTGTCCCAAAGTGTCGTAACGGCTACAAACACCCTTAAAAAAATTTCCCTAGCTTCATTTTGGAGCCTCCCTACCAACCATCCTCAGCAACATGTCTTGAACCGTGAAGTACATGACTTTCAATGGTTTTTCTGTAGCTTTGTAGCTTGTGCATGATAACTTGCTTCACTCTTGTCACAAGCTACCACTCTGGACTTGGGCCATCTCCTCGTTGAGCATCTCCCTTAATAAATTGTGCAATTTTGGAAGCGAACTAGCCTTCCCTCTACAAATTGTGCAAATTTAACTAGTCGCCTGTTGGACCCAAAAACTGTGCAATCCTATCAAACAGACTTCCCAGAGAAAATTGTGTAATCTGGCCCAACAGTGTAGCTCAGCCGATAAATTGTACAATTTTGGGAAACAGTCAGCTACTCCTCCCAGAAATTACGTAATCCCTCTAGACAAATAGCACATATTCCTCCCAGAAATTGCACATAAACCCCTCTCACTCAAGTAGGCAGTTTCATGTGCGTTCAAATTGATTAGTTTCTTATGGAACCAAGAAAAGCTGACTTGCGTGCAAGGGCTGCTTTTTCACAAAATCGAAAAAATAAACATACAAAAAGCATCACTACATTTTAGGGATCTATTTTTAGCTGTTGGAGGTTACATGCAAAGATCATTTTAGAAACTTTCCTCCAAGTGTTGCTTTTTCCTAGATTTGTGGCATGTGCATCATAAGCCTCAAACTTATTTATTCGATGCTTCAGAGCTCATTCTTCACATTGATCTTGGAGCTTTGACATCCCATAATACATCTTGGAGTCTTCGGTACGTCCAACTTATCTATAATTTTCTGGGTAAGTTCGCTTTAATTGTCTTTTGGAACATTTCTGTCGCTTTTTGTGTTTTGGCTTGTGTGAGTGTTGTCTGCATGATTTCTAGAACGCCTGCTATCATTTTCATGCATGTTATCTTGTACAAGCACCGTTTCAGTTTTCGTTATCCTCTCACTACTGTCGCATGCATGACACTGTTTTGCACAAATGGTCATTGATTCGGTGACTCATTTCACACACATGCAAGTTGTTCCATATTTTAAATCTTGATTCATTGTTTGCATGCACAATCATCCACTCTTGCGTACACTCAATATCACCATGCATTCACATCTTCATATGCTTTCAATTTTCCATTGGGGGGTTTGGGAAACCTTGGCCTAGACTTTGTGTCACCCGGACAATATTACGGAATTCTAAGTGTTATACAACAAATTGACCTCCTCATCAACTCAGAGGGGAAGACATGATGACTAAAGCAAAGACCACAATCACAAGCATGGTTTCCACACTAACCCTGCTTGTGCACTAACAACCTACTTTATAAAGCTTGTTTGCAAGCATAAGGGTGCATTAGTGACCCTGATAACTCAAGTTGCTAGTAAGGGGACAGTGTTAGTGATACTTGGTGAAGTTCCAAGGGTCAAAGGAATGAATTGAATCATAAATATCTAGATATTTGTTCCTAAAATTACTCAAGAAAATCAAGTAACATCCAAAATCAACCTATTTGGAGGATTTCTAATCGAAAATAAGGAGGCAAATGGGAAAGAGCCTAAAAGCATGGCAAGTTCATTGCTTTTGCCCTAGGGAACTCAAGGAGGGCTTGGCTACACTAACTCAATTTATACATAAGCAAAGTTAGGGCTATGATGATAAGGGTTAGAGCATTTGAAAGGATAGCCTACTTGATTGTTGAGCATTGTCTCATATCATAAGAAGTGTTGAAAAGTGTGCAACAAGAAATGCTCAATTTAGAAAGTGCTAAAAATAGAACTTCTAAAAATAGAAGTTTGGCCAATAAGCATTTTGGCCACCTTGGGTGAGAGGTGAATCTGTTAAAAATAGAATCTTCTAAAAATAGCATTTCTAGTTCCCTTCCTATTTTTAGCAGTCCCTCGTCTAACTATAGGAAGTAAAATCGAATTTTGTCTTACCAGTAGTTTAAAATATTAATTAATTAATCTCCATGAGTTAATTAGTTATGGAAAATTAAACTTGAAGTCTTTATGAAAACATGCAATTAGTTGTCCCACTAATTGAGGAATTAAGTATGAGTTCTATAATGCGAGAATCAGTTGACTTAGTTTAACTTAGTCAAGTCCAGTTAGATTATTTTAACAAGTTGTTAAAATAATGAGATATAGCTTGTTAATTGTTGCATGCATGTGATAACTATTATTTTCAGATATCTAAGTATTTTCTCATGGATAATTGATGCATCGCAATTTAGACAGAGACCCAATTGAGATCAGACGAGGGATAGTGTATTTTCAGATGCTTGGATATTTCTAGTAAGTATTTCTTGCATGCAGGAAGAACTAGTGTCCTCAAGGATTTTGTAGTTGGACGTGAGGTTAACAGCAGGTATGATCTGGGGCCAATTCACATATGCTTTGTAATTGGATCCCAATCAAAATTGCGCAAGGAAATAGGGGATTAGAGGACTTGTGGCCTATATATTGAGGCATAGGGAGTCTATGATCTTCATCCTTTGATTGCAGAGAGTAGAGGATAGCTCTTGAGTGGATTCCTTTTGTAACCAGAAGAGGATTTCCACTTGATTTATAATACAATGTTGGCGTTTTATGCTGGTGCTTTCCCCAGTGATATATCTTGTGTTATCTGTGATTATTTCTATTGATCAGTTATATATCTTTATGCTTGATAATGCTCAAGAATTCGATTACGCTTCCGCTTAATGTTTTGAAGAACTAGATCAAGTATTATGCTTTAGTACATTGCATATATCAGTTTGATCTACAGGTGAAATTTCTACATGGTATCAGAGCACAAGTGATCAAGGAAGAACAACATACAGGCAAGAGAAATTTGAAGTTTATTATCCATTTCACTGATGGCTTTCTATGGTTTGAGGCTTGAGTATGCCCTTGATGGCAGCTCAAACTACATAGCTTGGAAGGATCACATGGAGGCAGTATTGGAAGATAATGGCCTTAAGGACTTCATTGATCAAGAAGTCCCTAAGCCTACTGATGCTACTCAAATGGCGGAATGGAAGAAGTGTGTGGCTAGAGCTAGGAGAATCATCCTGGAGGGAGTTTGAGATCACATAATTTCGAGCCTCCATGGGAAGGAGACTCTACATGTAATTTGAAACACATTGAAAGATTTATATCAGAATAACAGTGATCAAAGGAAGCTGGCACTAAAGGAAAAACTTCGCAAGATCAAGTGTGAAAAGGGTGACATTATCTTTATGTTCCTAAACAACCTCACCACCTGCAGAGATGAGATTGCAAGTGTAGGGGTCACCACATCTAATGATGATATGGTGAGTCTAGCACTCCTCAGCCTTCCTAAGAGCTGGCATAGCTACCAGGACTTAGTGAATGGAAGGGACAAACTGCCGGATTTGGAACGATTATGGTTGGATTTGATGCAGGAGGAGATCGGACGGAGCACCAGGGATGGAGCTTCTTCATCAAAACATGATGATGAAGAGAGCTTGGCTTTAGCATCTAAAGCTAAGAAAGGGAAAGGGAAGGCATCCCAATCCAAGTCTTCTCAAGGAGGGAAGAATTTTGACAAGTCGAAAGTGAGATGCTTTTATTGTCATGAGTTGGGTCATTATGCTACTAATTGCCCAAAGAACAAGTCCAAGAAAAGCTCCTACAAGGAATCTGATGGTGATCCACTAGCTTCACAGTTTGAGATGGATTTATCACTTATTGCATGCATGGTTTCATCCAGCATGGGATGTGTTTGGTACTTGGAAAGTGGAGCCTCTTTCGACATGTGAGGTGACAAGAATATTTTCAGCACTTTGGAGGAGAAGGATCTCCAAATACGGATCGAGATGGGTGATGACGGAAAGTACTATGTCTTAGGTGAAGGTACGGTTATGTTTCAAAGGGAGCACGGTTCTCCTCTGACTCTTTCTAATGTTATGTATGTACCAGGGCTGAAAAAGAATCTTGTGTCTATTGCTATGCATGAGGATAAAGGCTATGATGTAGTCTTTAGTTTGGGAAAGGTTTTCCTAAGGCATATTGGCACTAGATAGACCAAACATATTGTGATTCGAATTAAGAATCTCTATAAGTTATAGGTAGAAGACTGTGCTGTGTTGAGTTCCAAAGTAGAGGTGGTGCATGGCTAAGATATTGGAAAGTTTTGGCATAGGAGACTGGGTCACTTGCATCATGGGGCCTTGAAGATCATGAAGCAAATTTCTACCGGATTACCCAAGTGCAAACTGGAGCAAACGAGCACATGCAAAGGTTTCACTTTGGGTAAGTATGCAAAAGCTTCCTTTCATGATCGAGATAGTAGAGCAAGAGAAGTTTTAGAGTAAGTTCATTCAGATGTATGTGGGCCCTTCTCTACAGCCTCCACTGCGAAGCATAGCTACTATGTTATTTTTGTTGATGATCTTTCTCGTAGTTGTTGGATATACTTCATGCAAAAGAAGGATCAAACCTTCTTGAACTTTTGTGAGTTCAAAGCTTTGGAAGAGAAGGAATCAAGGAAGAAATTAAAGGCCTTGCGGAGTGATAATGGTGGAGAGTATGTTTCCTAGCAGTTTAAGGACTTCTGTGCTTTAGAAGGAATTAAACGGGAACTCACGGCACCTCATAACCCACAACATAATGGGTTGGCTGAAAGGAAGTATAGATCTATTGTGGGATCAACTCAAGTGATGTTGCATGACCAAGGCCTACTACTTCATCTGTGGGCTGAGGCATGCAATACAGCAGTGTATCTTCAGAACAAAAGTCCACATCGTATTTTGGGGATGAAGACACCTATGGAGGCCTTTTCGGGAAGCGACCAGATGTGAGTCACTTCTGCATCTTTGTATCACCAGTCTTCTATCATGTGACCAAAGATGCTCGGAAGAAGCTAGACCCAACAGCTGAGTTGGGAATACTTGTTGGGTACACGGATACACCTCACAACTATTGGGTGTTTCTGCCTACCAGTCAGAGGACCGTAGTGCGCAGGGATCTAAATTTTGATGAGTAGTGAGACATGTGAGTGTCACTTGAGAGGGAGCTCAAGTTGCATGGTGATGATGAGGAACTATTAGTTCCTAAGGAGGAGGAGCCTCCTGATGATGTGTATTAGCCGCATGTAGAGATTCCAGTAGTGGAGATCACCACTGCTGGAGAGTCTTCCAGAGAGGGGTAGAAACGCTCATGGGAATCTCATAGATTGATGTAGGATGCTAGATAGAATGTGGGGTAGCCATCCTCTCAGTGCAAACAGAGGAGATCTACAGATAGGTACACTGGCTACATGGCCCTGGTTGGGGAGTGTGTAGCGATCGAGCCTTCTTTTTTTGAGGAGGCAGTACAACAGCCAGTTTGGGTGGATGTGATGGTAGAGTATGATTCTATCATGTGGAACAGTTTATGGGATGTTGTTTCTAGACCGGGGGACAAGTCAGTGGTTACTTCCCAATGGATTTACAAGGTAAAGAAGGCAGCTGATGGCAGTATTGAGAAACACAAGGCAAGGTTTGTTGCCCATGGTTTCTCACAGGTGGATGGTATTGACTATGATGAGACCTTTTCTCCTATTGCAAGGTACTCATCAATCAGATCGATTCTAGCACTATCAACACAGATGGGTTGGAAGATCCATCAAATGGATGTGAAGACAACTTTCCTAAATGGCGAGATTGAGGAAGAGGTATACATAGAGCAGCCAAAGGGATTTGAGACCTTCGATCATGAGTCACATGTGTGCCAGCTCAAGCGAACATTGTATGGGCTGAAGCAAGCACCCCGTGCTTGGTATACCATGATCGACATCAATTTCACCGGGTTGGGATCCACCAAGAGTGAAGCGGATGCGAATCTCTACCACATCATGGTAGAAGGTAAGTTATTGATTATTGTAGTTTCTGTCAATGATCTGATTTTGACAGATGATGATCAGTTGATCAAGTCTTGCAAGGAGGACTTTGCAAGAGAGTTTGAGATGAAGGACATGGGCCTCATGCACTACTTTCTAGGCATGGAGGTGTGGCAGAAAGATGGGGAAGTATTTGTGTCTCAAGGCAAGTATGCTAATGAGATACTCAGGTGCTTCCACATGGAGATGTGCAAGCCCATGGAGACTCCTCTAGCAAGTAGCTGGAGGAAGGAAGATGCTACTTCAAGTGAGGTAGTAGCTGCTACAATTTATCGGCAGCTTGTGGGTTCACTCATGTATCTGGTGAACACATGACCAGATTTGTGCTTTGTGGTGAACTAGCTGAGTCAAGCTATGGTTTAGTCAACCAAGTTATTTTGGAAGGCGACAAAGCATGTGCTAAGATATCTTAGAGGCACTACACAATATGGATTATGGTATAAGAGGACAGAGGGAGTAAAGCTCCAAGGCTTCATGGATGTACATTGGGCAGGTAGTCCATCAGACAGGAAGAGCACTTCTGGAGGAATATTCAACCTTGAGTCAGCTACAGTTTCTCGGTACAATAGGAAACAAAGATCAGTTTCACTTAGCTCAGTGGAGGCTGAATACATGGCTGCGAGTTAGGCTGCATGTGAGGCCATTTGGATGCGGAAGATTCTAGTGGGATTGTTTGGTTAGATGATGGATCCTACCGTGATATATTGTGATAATCAGAGTTACATTAAACTCTCTGAGAATCCAGTGTTCCATGATAGGGCCAAGCATATAGATATCCACTATCATCATCTACAAGATTGTGTGGTCAAGAGGATCATGATGTTGCTGTACATTTCGACCGAGGAACAAGATGTAGATATTTTGACAAAGGCATTATCAAGGGGCAAGTTTGAGTTCCATAGAGACAAGATCGGGATTGTTGATAATCCCTTTCTTGTTGAGAGGGGCATTGAAAAGTGTTCAACAAGAAATGCTAAATTTAGAAAGTACTAAAAATAGAACTGCTAAAAATAGCACTTCTAAAAATAGAAGTTTGGCCAATGAGCATTTTGGCCACCTTGGGTGAAAGGTGAAACTGTTAAAAATATAATCTTCTAAAAATAGCATTTCTAGGTCCCCTCCTATCTTTAGCAGTCCCTAGTTTTACTATAGGAAGTAAAATCGAATTTGGTCTTACCAATAGTATAAAATATTAATTAATTAATCTCCATGAGTTAATTAGTTATGGAAAATTAAACTTGAAGTCTTTGTGAGAACATGCAATTAGTTGTTTCACTGATTGAGGAATTTATCCTTGATTCTCTCCACTAATTGAGGAATTAAGTATGAGTTCTATAATGAGAGAATCAGTTAACTTAGTTTAACTTAGTCAAGTCCAGTTAGATTATTTTAACAAGTTGTTAAAATAATGAGATATAGTTTGTTAATTCTTTCATGCATGTGACAAATATTATTTTTAGATAATTGAGTATTTTATCATGGATAACTGATGCATGGTAGTTTAGATAGAGACGCAGTTGAGATCACATGATGGACAGTGTATTTTCAGATGCTTGGATATTTCTAGTAAGTATTTCTTGCATGCAGGAGGAACTAGTTTCTTCAAGGATTTTGTAGGTTGACCTGAGGTTGACAACAGGTATGATTTGGGGCCAATTCACATATGTTTTGTAATTGGACCCCAATCAAAATTGCGCAAGGAAATAGGGGGTTTGAGGACTTGTGGCCTATATATTGAGGCATAGGGAGTCTATGATCTTCATCTTTTGATTGGAGAGAGTAAAGGATAGCTATTGAGCTGATTCTTTTTGTAACCAGAAGAGGATTTCCACTTGATTTATAATATAGTGTTGGGATTTTATGATGGTGCTTTCCCTAGTGATATATCTTGTGTTATGTGTGATTATTTCTCTTGATCAGTTATATGTGTTTATGCTTGATGATGCTCATGAATTCAATTATGCTTCCGCTTAATGTTTTGTAGAACTAGATCAAGTATTATGCTTTAGTACATTACATATATCAGTTTGATCTACAAGTGAAATTTCTACAAGAAGTTGGCAAGAAGGGAGAGAGAGAGAGAAGCTGAAGGGGAAAAGGAAGGTTGATGCAACAGATGGTTGTAATCACTCTTCCAATATTAATACAAAACTGTAGTTGTGTTGTCTACTCTATGGTGTTGGTACTATCATTCATTAAGTTGTTTGTCCAATACCTGTTTGCATGAGTAGCTTAGTTGTATGCAATTATATGTTCTTTATGTATTCATGTATTAGTTATCAGAGTTGTATACTGTGATTACGCTTGTCTCTTCTTTGTGTAGGACTTGATCTGGAGCTGGCTTAGGGGACTTCTACCTAGCCGCATTTGTGCTCTCTAGCAACTCTACACAGAGGCTTGAGGTAATCTCTGTCTCATACTTTGTTAGTTATTAATTGTTTATGAACATGCATGTAACTTTGTGAAAGTTGCAAGTAACCTTATAGTCTGTCAAAGGTCCCGAGAAGACCTTTGAGGGTATTTTCATTCTCCGTACACCATGTATTTTACCCCATAGCAGAATTAGTGACTCTGCTAGGGACTATACATCTAGTTCCTGGTTTTCCGAGATAGTTCTTGGTTTTCTCCTCCTTCTAAAAGCTCCCTATACTTTTGCAATCCCTTTTTGACCCACCAAATATCTTGTTGCATCTTGCCTACATGTATTCATCTCTGAATCTGATCTAGAAAACCCTCTTTATGACTAATTTCCCACACTAACGTAGGTTAGCAGACTACACAGAGTTTTATAAAGCACTGTGTCCGCTTACAGGGAGCGTTAGTAGACCTATTAACTCTTTGTAGCCACTGTTACAGAGCGTTAGTCTCCCAATAACTTGATTTCCAGCTGTGTCTATAAGCCAAAAGGGATAGGAAGCCTTCTCATGGAATGAAATAAGATTTGTTACTACATTTTGCTAGCAAAATTGGTGTCCTAAAAAGTTTTTTTCAAGAAATAAGTTTTTTTTTTTCGTTCTTAAAAGAATTTTTTACGAAAGAAAGACCCCCATTTTTTATTCATCCTTCTGTTTAGTTGGTTAAAAGTTACTCTATTTTGGGTTTCAAGTAGTTGTTAAGAAACATTGGAAAGAAGTCTTTTGGTGATGCATGTGTTAAATGACTAAGATACATGGGAAAAAAATGAATTTGTGAAAGATATGAATATGTAGAATATAGCTTGTTTTCATCAAATTGAAATTTTTTCAAAGCATTGTCTTGTGCATTATTTATTGAGTCAAGAGTCTCATCACATTTCATACGTCCACTCCCCTACTGAAGAAAATAATCAAGTACACATAAAATTTACCTAAAATCAATCAGTAACTCTTTATTGAGCAAACAAACGTTAGTGCAGGCTAGGATATTGGGATAGGCATGTGAGTAAACTACCCAAGGTCGAAAACCAAACTAGTGTCATTAAAAGAGATAAAAAATCCTTCTACACTCATATTACCAGGACCACTCCAGTAAAAGCGGAGCAAAATATGAGACAACATTGGATTGTAAGTGAAGGTAGCCCACTTTCTCTTACAACTCCTTTGGGTATTCTGTGTATTGGGGATCCCTTCGAGGATTTCAAAACTAAGTTGGGGACTCAGGTATCCTGCCCACACAGTGTGTTGTCTACAACTATGTCCCCCACGGTGGTGTCTATGATTTGAGGTATCTTTAGTCAACAAACTTTTAGGGACTTACACAAGGTGACTGGGACGGGCTATCCTAGTACCTAACATAGACGGATCTACTATGTATTTAGTTTTTGGGAGGGTGCTCATCTTCACGACAGTACTTGGCCCCTCAACCTAAGGTTTGAGTGAAGCTCTAGAGTAACCATAACTGTACATCTGGCCATCCTTCTCTGTTATTCATTGGGATACTGGGTTTCATCTCTGGTGATCGATGCTTATCAGGCAGGGTAATTTCCCTCTGTTTTCTGACTAATCAATTTAGCATATTTTTTATATTTTTAGGCACCCGAGTGTTATAATTTTGATACTTTAACAAATATCACAATAAAATTTATTGATAAAAATTAACGGTCACCGTGGCTACATCTGGCCCTCTTCGTCAATCTAGACGATTGCTAGGACTTCCTCCACTCAATGTGGAAGATCCACCGAGCTCAAGTAAACCAGATTCCCCATCTTCGGGGAATCAATGTCCCAGATCTCACTCAGGATCTGTTCTGACAACTGACGATTCAAGTTTTCCAGAGAATTTATTTATGGAAGGATTCCTTCCTCCCTTCAACCCTCCGTTTACGAATCTGTCGGACCCAATATTGGATCCAATGGTACTTGTACTTCCTGCTTTGGTAGTTGGAACATTTCCATCTATCCCGTTGACAACTAACGAGTTGTAAGACTTTAACGAAACTTTTGGTCCTCCACCACCTCCCCAGTCAACTGTCACCACAACACCCGTAATGGTGAACCCTGCTATCCCGTTTGTCCCAGGTACAACCATTCACATGACACCCTCTACGAGTGGAACCTAGCCAATGCCAGGTTCCACCCCTATAGTGTTAAGCCTCATACCTTCGACAAGCGTCATACATAGTGCTCCATATAACGCTCTATACAGCAATATAGATGCAGTTCCCATCCACCAACAATATGGTAGGCCACCATTGTACACTTCGATTCCCCAGATTCAAATATCTGGGGGCACTCCCAATATCCACATGCCAGAGGGCAGGTAACTGTTCCCCCTTTGTTCTTTGGCATGTATCGTCAGTTTCTAATTGACATGAGCATTCCTTATGTCAATCAAGGACAAATGGTTAGTTCTGTGATGGGAAGGAATCCTCTAGGAGGTCCCAACCAATCCATGGGGTCACCCTACTCACAAATTCAAATGAGTCAAGGGGGCACCACTTATCCTGGGGGCAATTCTATACCCCAGTATCAAAATCCTCATGGAATCCACTCTACAACACCATCCCTCAAAGCAACTTCTACACCACACAGCACATGTATAATATTGGAAGTCAAATGATGGGCAAAGCTCAAGGCTTCTCAAGTTAGATGTCATCGCCTTGGTTCGAATCGGAGGCACAATACAATTTTCCTTTTTTGGCAATGTTGGATATACCTGAATTATACAAATTGGGAAACAACCCCATCTATCATAATTTACAATGGTTTTTGATCCCGCATAAGATACCAACGAACATCCTTATGTTCGATGGCAAGCAAGGGGAGGATCCGGGCACCCATATCACCACCTACCATCCTTAGTGTGTTTCAAACTCTATGGTGGATGATAGTGTCTGGTTACATGTTTTTCCATGCACCCTCACTGGAAACGCAACTAAATGGTACAATGAGTTACCATGCGCATCAGTAAACTCCTTCGATGATTTAACAATGGAATTCCTAAAGCACTTCTAGCTACCCATCCGCTATGAGACTGGGACAGAGCTCCTCACTTCATTATGTCAGTATACTTCCACCCACATCTCCGATTATATACATGAATGGAGACATAGGCAGAGGTTAGTCAAAGCTCCCCTCCTAGACTATCTCTTAACAGACTGGTTCTGCAAGTCCTTACTCCCACAAATCACTAGAGATGTCGCTTTAGGTGGTGTTGTCATAGAAGACCAATCCATACATCGTGCCCAGCACTTAGGTCTAATATATTCACAGTTTGTCACTCTTTACGACATAATCCCCAATGGCCCTCGTAACTCCAATGTTTCTACTCCTCAGCAACCTAGAGCGCACGTCGATGGGATTGTCGGCGCAACCTTTGGGGCTGCTGTTCAACAACTCAGTGGTCACATTACCCAGATAGCAGTGGACCCCTCTACCAAATCAACTGATCTTCCTACCACTGCGATCAACTCTATGTAGTCTACATAAAATACCGGTGGTAAGAACAAGAAGAATAAGAAAATGACCGCTCCTTCTGAGGAGTAGTCAACAAAGCAGCCAAACCCAAAACAAAAGGCCGTTGCGGCTACTGACGAGGGAAAGGATAAACCTACCATATTTCCTTGCAAAATATGTGCTGAAGACCACATGACCTATCACTGTCTGTGTCTTCAAGAATGGACTGAATACATTGCTCAAAAGGATACTATCCAGACCCCCACTATCCTCAAAAATCCTTTTCTCATTTAGCAACAGTAAAACCTTATTGCAAACCAACCGCAACCATCGCAAGGGAGCAACGATGGTTCGTAGCATCCTTCAACTGGTGAAGGATATTCTACCATTTACACATTTGAAATGGTAGATATAAAAACATGAGCCAAATCATATGGAGCTCCTATCGCTCATGCAGAGGAACCTTCCTCAAGTCCAAACCCACCGCCACCCAATGATTTGCATATCGAAAGGCTAGTTGCAGATCTCGTAATTCGACCTCCAAAAGGGGCACTTCAACGCATAACGCATAATACATCTGGACGTTCCACCCAAAACTACAGCATTGTAGAAGACTTGGAGCAAGTGCCATTTGCTATGTCAGCGCTCGAAGTATTACAAACATGCCCAACATAATGGAAAGCTTTGCTTTTGACTATTGGTGGTATATACCCACAGAATTCCATGATTACCATTTTCGACATGGAAAAGTGTAAACCTCCCCTTTCTCACCATCTTGAATTTCAAGTGTAAATTACTTTGAAAGGTAAAAGTATACACAAAACTATCATTGACGAAGGTGCTTCTACCTGCATCATGTCGGCTTCATGCTAGCTTGCCCTAGGTTCTCCAACCCTATTCCCGCTATCGAACTCCCTTAAATCTTTCGACGGCCACACCTTTATCCCAAAAGGTTACCTAGCTACCCATCACTTTGTATGGGAAAATGGTAATGGTGGACATAGAAGTCGTAGACAAAAAATTTGACTATAATCTCTTGCTAGGTCACAGTTGGACATATGCCATGATGACCATAATATCTACTGTATTTTCCATCATTCTATTTCCATTAGATGGAAAGGTAGTTATAGTAGATTAGCTGTCTTTCTACACCCCTAATTATTCACCATTACCAAGTAGCTCCATACCCCTAGTAGGTGGTGTGCCTGACTCTTACGTCAGTCTCAGTACTAGTCTATTGAAGGCTTCTTCCCTCATGGGTTGTTTTCCTCTTCAGCCACCCAAGGTTCCACAGACAGTCAACATGCTTTCATCTATTCCTCATGAACAGACCGATCCATGGATCCTATCGGCTCCTTTAGACCTTGACACATATGGAGACCAAATGCCATTGTCACCAGCTGAACTGGCCTACCAAGCCATTCAATCTGCATCCGCATCTTCGGTCGCATTGGTTATGGCCAATGGTACCACCGCCCCTCCCATAAACTCTCCTCCTTTCCATCTACTCAATCAAGTCCTACCTACAGATGAAGCTATTCAAGAAATCATGAGTTTAGGAGAGTGACATTGGGAGGATTTGCACCATCATGTTTTGATATCTAATTCAGACATGATGCCTTTTCAAATCCTCTCCCCTAACATACAAGAAATCGTTTCCTCACCCTATATGATCTTCCAATATTTGGAGGCGGAAGGAAACAAGAGCAATATTTCTACATCATTTCTCATCGATATTTATGTCAAGACAGGCACTTTGGAAGACATTCAGTGTTGAGATTGCAACAAGATTATGGAGCTTAGTGAAAAGAGTCGCCTTCACTAAGTGGGCCAGCAGGCTATTTTTGGCACAAGTCTATTTTTTAGACTATGTCTATTTTTAGACATATGGATCATGTCTATGGATTGCAGGTTGTTGTTTATGGATGATTGATCAAGTTGGGGAAAAATAGATGGACTTCTATTTTTTATGAAAGTGTGAGTGATCACAGTGTGAGTGATCAAAGTCTATTTTTAGACTGGCTGTCAAAAATAGAAAAGTCAAATATTATTATCTCACAATAATATTTGGACTATAAACTTAATCTTATTCTCTTGGAGCACTTCAGTTTGAGCTACAGAGGTGGCACATGCAGCTGTCTGAAGGAAATACACTTTTCTTATGAGTCAATTGAGTTGTTGCATGCATGACTTCAGTTAGAACTCAATCAGTTGAGTTTGGTGGAGTTGATTGTGGAGTTGATGGAGTTGTGTTCATTTTAGCTTTGTTAAACTGGTTGTATTTAGTCTAACTGGCAAATAGACTAGAGATGAGTTGGGTGAATTAGTTATTAATTAATTCACAAGTTATTAACTCATAATACAACTAATGAATACATCAGTTAACTCAGTTGCATGTCAGTGCATGTTCAGTTCAACAGGGACAGGTGGTAGAGAATCAGATTGCTATCAATTGTGACTATAGTTTTGCACCAGATCTTGCACAATAAAGGGATTGAGTATGCCAATGAGTTTGCTCATGTATTTACCCACATTATATATTTTTCTCACGTCCAACAAAGAGTGAGTGACTATTTTGCAGGTGAAAAACGAGTTTGGTAAGCCATTCTCATCAGTTCTTGAGCGGGTATTGAGTAGTGGAGGCAGGCAAGTAGTGGAATGGATTTGGAGATCAGATCTGAGCTGTATTGTGTGTAACAGGTGGAGCTGGTACTGGATTGCTTGTGATAAGCATTGTACTTTGTAATGTTACATGTTCTCAATCATTAATATACAGATAGTTGGGGTTTTTAGCGAGATGCTTTCCCCGGGATACATACTGTGTTAATGTGTGAATGCTCTTGATGTTTTATTGTTATTGATGCTGATATATTGTTGATCAACGTAGAGGATCTTATGTATTGTGTATGTTTTCCACAATAGTACATAATCAGGATAATCTCCATTGAATATGTGTTAAATTATTCAAAATTTCTACATGGTATCAGAGCGAGCTAGATAATTGTAGAAAAAGTTTCTACATGGTATCGGAGCTGTTGATCATCAGATCTACTATTCAGGAAGTGTTTACATTCTGTTTCTTTAGGCAGAGTTGGTAATCAGGCCAGGTAGCCTCTATATTCATCCTTCCTTTGGAAGGTGAGATATCCGGTGAATGCCCATAGAGTCAATCTCTGTACAAGAAATATTGTGTTCTCACGAATTTTAGATCGGAGGCGGTTGAGTTTGGAGCTGGTAGAAATTCGAATTTGCAGCAGTGTTGTTGAAAATGTCTTTCAACGGATTGCGAATGTTATTCCAAAGCAAGAGTGACCTAGCGCTCAAGGATAAACTCAGTAAGAATAAAGGTGAGAATGGATCTTCATCAAAGGTATCTGATGAAGAGAATTGCGCTTTGGCTGCCAAAGCAAAGAAGGGGAAGAACAAGAAAGCTTCTCAGTCTGGTGCGAAAGGCAAGAAGCAGGATATGTCCAAGGTGAAGTGTTTTCACTGTCACCAGCACGGACACTATGCCACAAATTGTCCACAGAAGAAGAAGAACAAGCAAGCTGCTAGATCTACAGGGGGAGAGGCCTTAGCTTCTCAGTTTGAGCTTGATTTTTCATTGATCGCATGCTTGGTTTCAAGTGTGATGGGATCAGTGTGGTTCTTGGACAGTGGTGCGTCTTTTCACATGATGGGAGATAGAGATTTGTTCTCTGATCTGGAGGACAAAGATCTTGGAGTGCACATCAAGATGTGCGATGATGGTAGATACAGTGCGACCGGTATCGGTACCATTTCCTTTGAGAGGGAGTCTGGTAAACCCTTTGTATGAAGGAAGTCATGCATGTTCCAGGATTGAAGAAGAATCTCATCTCAGTGGCGATGTTAGAAGACAAGGGGTATGATGTTGTTTTCAGAAAGGGAAAGGCCTTCCTGCGCAGCAAGACAACTGGTGAGACCCGGAAGATAGGGGTTCGAGTGAGGAACCTTTATCAGTTGCATGTAGATGGATGCGCAGCAATGGCAGGCAAGGCAGAAAGATTGGTGAGCCGGGATGATGGCGAGTTGTGGCACAGGAGATTGGGTCACCTTCACCATGGAGCCTTGAAGATACTGCAGCAGATCACTACAAGGCTTCGTAAAGGCACACTTGTGCAATTAGTTCAGTGCAAGGGCTGTACTTTGGGGAAGTTTGTGAAAGCCACCTTTCACGAGAAGGATAGTCATGCCACAACGATCCTTGAGAGAATTCACACAGACGTGTGTGGACCTTTCTCAGTTGCTTCGACAACAAAACACAGGTATTATGTGATTTTTGTTGATGATTTCTCTCGTAAGTGTTGGATCTTATTCATGCAGAAGAAGAGCGAGACATATTCAAAGTTCTGTGAATTCAAAGCACTGGTCGAGAAGGAGTCGGGGAAGAAGGTGAAGGCTCTTAGGAGCGATAATGGTGGTGAATACATCTCGGACGAGTTCAAGGATTTTTGCAAGACAGAAGGGATTCGTAGAGATCTCATAGCTCCCCATAACCCACAGCAGAACGGGGTAGCTGAGCGGAAGAACAGAACGATTGTGGGTGCTACACGGGCAATGTTGCATGATCAGGGCCTACCCCTTCACTTGTGGGCGGAAGCATGCAATATAGCAGTTTATGTGCAAAACCGTTGTCCTCATAAGATACTTGGCATGAGTACACCCGAGGAGGCTTATTCTGGTAAGAAGCCTGATCTTTCTCATTTGAGGATTTTTGGTGCTAACGTTTACATGCATGTGACAAAGGATGCCAGGAAGAAGTTGGAGCCGACCGCAGAGGTTGGGATATTTGTGGGGTACACTGATACACCCCACAACTATCGTGTGTATTTTCTAGATAGTGGTAAAACTGTTGTGCGACGGGATATAAAATTTCAAGAGGAGAAAGCCATGAAGTGTTTGCTTGAGAGGGAGCTACACTTGCATGCAGATGAGGAGCTATTAGTTCCTAAGGATGAGCTTTAGGACGTGGATCAGCCACAGGACGAGGTTCATGGAGTGGAAGAGACCACTCATGTAGCGCCAACCATCAGAGGACGAAAGCGCTTGATAGAAGTTGAGCGACTGGCTCAAGATGCAGAGAAAGTTGTAGGACCACCTATAGCCCAACGCAGGCAGAGACAGTCACCTGATCGGTACACTGGATACATGGCTCTTATGAGCAAGTGTGTTGTGACTGAGCCATCCTCTTTCGAGGAAGCTGTGGAGGATCCCGCATGGATAGACGCCATGGTGGAAGAGTATGATTCTATTGTCAGAAACAGTGCATGGGAGACTGTTCCTAAACTGGAAGGGAAATCAGTGATGGGTTCGAGATGGATCTACAAAGTTAAGCAGGCAGCTGACGGAAGTGTGGAGAAGCACAAGGCAAGATTTGTTGCTCGAGGCTTTTCACAGATTGAGGGGATCGATTATGAGGAGACCTTTGCACCTGTCGCAAGGTATTCTTCCATACGGACGATTCTTTCTCTCTCAGTGTAGATGGGATGGCACATTCATCAGATGGATGTGAAGACTGCGTTACTCAACGGAGTCATTGAGGAGGAGGTGTACATTGAGCAAACCGAAGGCTTTGAGGTCTTCAGCAGTGAGTCGCATGTGTGCAGGCTCAAGAGAGCATTGTATGGGTTGAAGCAAGCACCACGTGCTTGGTACACACGGATAGATGACTATTTCACAGGACTTGGATTCTCCAAGAGCGAGGCAGATCCTAACCTATACTAGATTGTGGTGGAGGGTAAGTTGCTTATCATTGTACTGTATGTTGATGATTTGATTCTAACGGGTGATGAGCTGTTGATACTGTCATGCAAGAAGGATCTTGCTATAGAGTTTGAGATGAAGGATTTGGGCCTCCTTCACTATTTCCTGGGATTGGAAATATGGCAGCGCAGTGGTGGACTATTTGTTTCTCAGGGCAAGTATGCTCGGGAGATACTGGAGAAGTTCAACATGCATGGCTGCAAGCCTGTTGATACTCCTCTTCCTGGAGGTTGGAGGAAGGAGGATGCCACTTCGGGAGAAGAAGTGGATGCCACTGTTTATCGACAGTTGGTGGGGTCGGTGATGTATTTGGTCAATACACGACCTGATATATGCTACGCAGTTAACCAGCTTTCACAAGCTATGGTTAAGCCTACCAAGATCTTCTGGAAGGCGGGAAAGCATGTATTGTGCTACTTGAGAGGCACATCGGGATATGGTTTGTGGTACAGACAGGAGGATGAGGTGAAGCTATGTGGCTTCACGGATGCAGATTGGGCAGGGAGCCCAACGGACAGAAAGAGCACATCAGGAGGGGTCTTCAGTATTAGATCGACAACAGTTTCTTGGTACAGCAGGAAGCAGAGATCTATGTGGATGAGGATGATCCTGGTCGGGTTTTTCGGGTCCAAGCACATACCATCATGTCAGAGATTGTGTATAGCGGAGGATCATGTTACTTTTGTACATTCCAACGGAGGATCAGGATGCTGATATTCTGACGAAGGCTCTCACCAGGAGCAAATTCGAGTACCACTGAGGCAGGATATGGGTTGCTGATAATCCATATCTTGTCGAGAGGGAGTGTTGAGATTGCAACAAGATGATGGAGCTTAGTGAAAAGAGTCGCCTTCACTAAGTGGGCCAGCAGGCTATTTTTGGCACAAGTCTATTTTTTAGACTATGTCTATTTTTAGACATATGGATCATGTCTATGAATTGTAGGTTGTTTTTTATGGATGATTGATCAAGTTGGGAAAAAATAGATGGACTTCTATTTTTTATGAAAGTGTGAGTGATCACAGTGTGAGTGATCAAAGTCTATTTTTAGACTGGCTGTCAAAAATAGAAAAGTCAAATATTATTATCTCACAATAATATTTGGACTATAAACTTAATCTTATTCTCTTGGAGCACTTCAGTTTGAGCTACAGAGGTGGCACATGCAGATTTCAGAAGGAAATACGCTTTTCTTATGAGTCAGTTGAGTTGTTGCATGCATGACTTTAGTTAGAACTCAATCAGTTGAGTTTGGTGGAGTTGATTGTGGAGTTGATGGAGTTGTGTTCAGTTTAGCTTTGTTAAACTGGTTCTATTTAGTCTAATTGGCAAATAGACTAGAGATGAGTTGGGTGAATTAGTTATTAATTAATTCACAAGTTATTAACTCATAATACAACTAATGAATACATCAGTTAACTCAGTTGCATGTCAGTGCATGTTCAGTTCAACAGGGACAGGTGGTAAAGAATCAGATTGCTATCAGTAGTGACTATAGTTGTGCACCGGATCTTGCACAATAAAGGGATTGAGTATGCCAATGAGTTTGCTCACGTATTTTCCCACATTATAGCTTGTGCTCACGTCCAACAAAGAGTGAGTGACTATTTTGCAGGTGAAAAACGAGTTTGGTAAGCCATTCTCATCAGTTCTTGAGCAGGTATTGAGCAGTGGAGGCAGGCAAGCAGTGGAATATATTTGGAGATCAGATCTGAGCTGTATTGTGTGTAACAGGTGGAGCTGGTACTGGATTGCTTGTGATAAGAATTGTACTTTGTAATGTTACATGTTATCAATCATTAATATACAGATAGTTGGGGTTTTTAGCGAGATGCTTTCCTCGGGATACATACTGTGTTAATGTGTGAATGCTCTTGATGTTTTGTTGTTATTGAAGCTGCTATATTGTTGATCAACGTAGAGGAGCTTATGTATTGTGTATGTTTTCCACAATAGTACATAATCAGGACAATCTCCATTGAATATGTGTTAAATTATTCAAAATTTCTACATTCAGATTGGAGCCAATTGTAATCCTGAGGAAATTTCAAGCTCCACCTACCTATTTAGGGAATTCCATGACGTATTTAGTGGGTCTCATGAGGAAATGCCCGACATCAATTCATCTATTGTCGCACATAAGATCTAGCTTTATGATGATGCAAGACCCACCGAGTGTCAGATCCCTTCCCTGAAAATAGTCGTTGAACTCCTGCCCGGCACTATTGCTGAAGAAGAATGCTTACTATACCTTAATCAACTAGATGAAACCCATTGAGATGCCAAATTGGCACTTAAGGCTCACAAGCGACTGGTCAAATCCTAATACGACAAAATGGTTAAGCTTCATTCTTACCAAGAGGGTGACCTTGTTTTACTCTATGATCATAAACATGATCTCCTGGGGGCAAGAACATGTCAACCCTTATGGCTAGGTCCCTATATCGTCAAGAAATTCCTCTCAAAATGGGTATATGAACTATAGGACTGGGAAGCAGTCCTACTCAAGGAGCCTAGAAATGGGCTCTATCTGAAAAAGTATTATGCCTAGTATTTCACCAGGCATATGATTTGTAATTTTATGCAAATATAGCACTTTTTGAGATATTTTATTGCTCTTTAAAAAATAGAAACATCTTTGAGTCTTTCATCATTGGGCTCATTAAACATATATGATGATGGTTTAATCAAATCTTTTTCGATCTTTTTCAAGCTCATTAAACTAAAAAAGACCAATGGAGCATTCCTTTTAGGCACCTTTTTCTCACTCATTAAAACTGAAAAAAAAAATCCCAAGTTTTGTCTTTAGACTCGTTAAACATTTATAAAGATCACTTGAGAATTCTTTTACGTACTTTTCTCGCTCGTTAAACTGAAAAATCCCGGGCTCGTTAAACATATACAATAGCAACAAGAGCACCTGCTTTTTTGGGACCACTTCTCACTCTTAAATCGAAAGAATCATCGAGTTCTTCCCCTCCTTCGGGCCTGTTAAAAACAACGAAGAAGGAAGGAGCAGTTCTTTTCCTCTTTCTCCTCGCTCACTAAATTGAAAAAGGTACCTTGAGCTTTCTTCATTTGACTTGTTAAAATTTGATGAAGGCATTGAGTTTGTCATCGCGTGATTCATTAAAATTTCATGATGAAAAATGAGTTTAGTCCATCTCCTCATGCTCGTAACAAAATGAGTTTAGTCCATCTCCTCATGCTCGTAACAAAATGAGTTTAGTCCATCTCCTCATGCTCGTAACAAAATGAGGTCGACATCTATTGAACATAGGTTTTATCCAGATTCAATAGATTAACTACCGAAAAGTAACTGATCCAGGTATATTATTAACCTTTTGTCACTCTCGTTTAACAACTATGACAGAGGGACCACCATGGACTTTCTCTTTACAATCTTTTCAGACTCTCTAAATATAAAAATACCACCGAGTTGTCTAGTCTGGACTCTTTAAAATACACAGACAAGGTATAGATTCGCTCTTTGTGCAATCCTTTTCAGACTTTTTAAATATGAAAAGATTGATGACTTTGCATGTCTGGACTCATTAAACTAATCAGATAGGGCAGAGAGTTTCTCTTTTTGTGGTCCTGTTGAAGCCCCGAAAATCGGGTCAACAACAAGGGGGATACCCACCCGGTCCGGACCTTGGTTGGAAGCTCCTTATCCGTTTGGTATAGCGGGTCCGACTGGGGATAATGGGACTAGTTTCCCAATTTAAGGGTGTGTGTGTGTGCAGAGTTGGATGGTGCTGATCTAAGAGTACTTAAAACTAATTTAATTCAAACTTTTAAACTAACTCTATGCCATTGTAATCTAATGAGAAACAACACATCTAATCTACGCTAACCCGGGGTGCATTTCTTCTATTATGCGATTTAAAGAGATTTCAAACAATGACTGGTAATAAAGATCATTCAGCTATCATAAGAATAGAAATCAATTAAGATAAACCACTTTGCATAAAAAGTTAGGCAAAACAGTTGGGAACAGCATATCACATAATAATTTATTCATATATCAAACATAAATAAATTACTCCACCGTACAAAAGTGCCAAATGGTAACTCACACATTCATGCAGTAACATATAAACAACTAAAAACTGTATAACACTTTAAGAATATAAACAGAAAGGGTCAAGAGATAAAAGTACCATTTATGACTGGTTCCACTCATAAGCTTCAAGCAATAATGATTTATCTCTCCTTGCTCTAACATCTACTAAGAGTACAGAAGTGAAACATCAGTAGCAGATATCAAATGCAAACATTAATAAACCTTGATCCATCCAGTCACCAAAACCCCCTCCAAGGGTGCAAAAGTGCATGTTCTGAGGACAAGCTTTTTGACAAATTTCTGGACCCTTCTCCTAATGCCTGAGAAGGGTTTAAATATTGTTAACTAATTAACTTAATTACATAAATTTAGGATATGGTTTTAAATGACCGCCCTTCTGCTAAAGCAAAACTATTTCTAAAAATTGAATCTAATTCCTAACCATTTATGTATTTGCTCCTTAGTGCTGCAAGCATGCAACATTCGCCTGGGAAGAGTTGGCTAGTCGCCTTCTGCTTTCGTTTGAGCTATGAAAATAGAAATAACAAGCACTGGCACCACTTTTGGTAAACTAGGAGATATTTTCGAGAATCTTCCTCTGGCTGGGTGTATTCACTGCGTGTATACTTGGTAATAACCCAAATTCTTCTCAAACTGATTCTGCTTTTGCTATTTCAGTTTCCGGCCTTGCGAATGACTAAACAATTTAGGGACTTTGCTCTCTGAACAATTTTCTGCATCGAAAACTGCCTCTGTTCTTTGTTCCGGGATTTTCTGGTGCGTTTTCCTTCTTTAGCGCATTTTTTCCTTTACCGGGCATAAGATTCAGGATCTTTTGTAAACATGCTGCTTTTGTGCGCTTTTGACTCTGAGCGTTGAATGGCCTATTGACATCAGCATCTATTGAGTGATACTCTGGAATCTATGGTCCTATTGCATGCGACATCCGTTTATGAAGGCATCTCTTCTTTGTTCTCCGAGCATTGACGCTTTCCCCTTTTCCTTAGATGTTTCTTGCACATTGCTTCATGTTATTTCCTGTCTTATAGTTTACACAAAGGAAAAGAGTAATGATAATAAAGATTGACATGAAAGCTTTAAGCTCTTATGAATGTATAAAATCACGACACCCATAGTGAACTGACTCTTCGAAAAACACAAAACTATCCTTCTTGAATACTTTGGCGTACATTCATTAATTTCTTTTAACGCACGCGCCCAATTTTGGTTTACGGACAACTTTCCTTGAATACTGCGCCGAGGAAAATTTGTGATGAGTGATTTCTGTGACTCGCATCGCAGCATCGAGGATCGCGTCGTCAAGATGTGTCATCGCAGAAATTCATGATAGCATTTATCGCAAATTGCATTCATCGCAGATTGCAGCATCGCAGCATCGCAGATTGCAACATCGCAGCATCGCAGATTGCAGCATCGCAGATCGCGCTTAGTCATTCAATCATTGTGTGTTGCTTACGTGATGTTGCGATATGCGACATCGCATATCGGCCGTCGGAGATTTCTTAAGATTTTTCATTTAAGAGCACTTCATAATGTATGCGATGCGATGAATTTCGCGTCGCTTCTTCGCAGTTTATCATGCTTATAAGAAAATGTTTCATTCTCTTCTCGCGATGCGATACAGTTTTAAGGAGTTGAATACAAAAATTTTCATAAAATGTTTTTTTCGATTTTTTATTAAGGGTCCCCATTTTCTTGGTGTTATTGCTAATACCAAACAAAGAGGGGGGTTGTTGGTGGCCACAACAATGGCGATTCACTGGGAAGAACGAGTTATCTCTGCTTTTCTATTGAATTTTAACTTCGAAAGCAGAAAAAATTTCATAAGTCTAAATTTTGTTATGGACAAATAGAGTACATTATGCCTTATCCTATAAATGATATTTTGTTTCAATCTTTTTCTATTCTAATTGTTTGCTTCCTCAGGCTTTGTCCTTGTATTTACATTAGCCATTACTTGGTCTTTTAAAGATAAAATAAGGTCTTCTCTGTGTGCTGGCTTTTAAAATATGCTCATTTGTCGTAGGTAGAGCCTCTGCTGCCAGCAGGCGTCCATAGCCTCGACAGGGTTACCTGTTATCCAGCAATGATCCTTTATCCTGCTTCAGGCTATTTACAACTTTTCAGATAAAAACCCATTTTGACACTTTTTTCCTTTTTTATTCTCTAAAGAACAATGTCTTGGTTTGGTGGCCAAATTATGACACAATCATTCACATGATTTACACTTTTGCTGAACAAGCTGGCTCGTGATGAGACCCCTTGTCTTTTGATTGCAACAATCTTGATTCATTGCCCTGTTTTGGTGGACAGTATTGGCAAAGTCAGCAAGTTATAATATATGTGATCATGATAAGCCGGCTCGTGATGAGACCTCTTATTCTTTGAGATATAGTGTTTTCTCGGATTGTTCCTCTGAATGCCGCGATTTCCTTTAGCAGGGAGGAAATCATTGTTTTTCCTTAAGAAAGCTCTGGACGACAATAATAGAGTTTGAAAACAGCAGCTTTACAGAGAATCTTTATTTTATTATTGATACCTTTCATTGTGCTGATATAAATCAATTTTTTACCAAAGGTTGCTTTCATCAAATTTTTTGAAGTTGAAACTAGTATCATATCTAGGCTAAAGTTTTTTTTTTTTTTTTTTAAACTCTATCTGTCAATAATAAAGATCAGATTTTTCGAAAAATTTTACTATTTGTACAATCGAAAAAAAATCAAAATCTGATAGAGAATTGGTGTCTTTTTCGTGAACCCCTGTAGTAACCATCTACAACTAGTTTTATTTATAGGAAAAAAGAAAAAACTAAAACTATCCTACAAAATAGAAGAATAATCTTCTATGGAAAATATATTTTAAGGATCTGTCCATTAACAGGAAAAGAATCCCTTCTACCTGCTAAATCCTGCAACACAAACGTTGATGGGCCTATGACTTGTACAATCTGAAAAGGACCAAGCCACATCTTCTGAAATTTTGTATGTTTGCCCTTTTCTTCATGAGCCTTATCCCATTTCAAAACTAGATCTCCCATCTGAAAAAAAAAATTTGGTCATTATGCTTGAATCAAAAGAGGATTTTATTAGCGCTTGGTGATGAGCATGGGTTTTCTTAGTTTTCTCTCGTCGTTCTTCTAATTTAATTATTTCCATTTGTCTTAATTGTAAGGAGGAAGTAGATACTTCATCGATGTATTGTACTAAAGACAAGGATGGGATCACTAAGTGAGATGGGAGAACCACTTCCTTCCCATAAACTAAATTAAAGGGAGAAGTGCCGATTGAAGCTTTCTTCATTATTTTATCTGCCCATAAAGCATTTACCAAAGTTTTGTGCCAATTCTTTTGGTTCTAGTCAACTGTTCTTTTAATAATCCTGATTAGGTTTTTATTTATTGACTCAGCTAATCCATTACCTTACAAATAGTAATTGGCCGAATATTTCAGTTCGAACCCTCTTTTAAGTGCAAACTCAGTCATTGCATTCCCATAAAAGTATGAGGAATTATCAAACATTAAAGCCATCGGCAATCCAAACCTAGTGATTATAAATTGATCTATGAATTCAATGATGTTTTCAGAATTAGTTGTCTTGAGAGGAACTGCTTCTACCCATTTAGTAAAATAATCTGTTGTCGTGAGGATGTATCTATGCTGCTTAGAAGAGTGAGGGACGATCTCACCTATTATGTCCAAGCCCCACTGACTGAATGGTTGGTCAATGTTTACTGACTATAGTGGCATGGACGGTTTCTTTTGTCTCCCTGCAGTAGTTTGGTAGACTTGGCATTTCCTCACGTAAATGTGTGAGTCTTTGAACAACGTGGGCCAATAATATCCTGCACATAAGATTTTATGTGCAGTAACATCTCCAGCATAGTGTCCGCCTGCTGGTCCATCGTGGAGTTCCTGCAAAACCTTTTCGACTTCAGTTTTCTCAAGACACCTAGGAAGAACAGTATCATAATTCCTTTTAAACAGAACATCATTTATGAGCTGATATTGTTTAGCTTTCAATCTTAGAGCTCTTTTCTTTGAGTGATCTAGGTGTGATGGAGCATACCCGTTCTTAAGATAATAAATGGTGTCAGCATATAATGATTCTGCATCGTTTAGGCTTACCTCATACATTTGTACCTCTTCAGATGAATTTTCAGGAATTTGCGATGCTCCAACCAACATTTTGCAGAAGCCTTGACCTCTTACAATGCTTGCTGGTTTGATCTCAAGGTCGTATTCTTGTAAAGCAGTGATCCAATTTGCTCTTTTTTCACCCACATCCTTCTGTACTAGAAGATTTCTTACCGCTGGAAACGGTACTATGACCTTAGTATGGGTTTTAAGTAAGAAAGGTCTAAAATATTTGACCGCTTTGAAAACAGCATATGCCTGTTTCTCCACGTATGAATAGTTGAGTTCAGCACCTTGTAAATTCAAGCTAAAAAATGCGATTGGAGCTTCTGCTTTCTCTTGATTTGCTTGAGTTAGAATCACAGCATATGATTTCTCTGAGGAAAATGTGTATAAGATAAAAGATTCTGAAAAACTCGGGGTTGCTAAAGATGGAGCGTTAATGATAGCTTGTTTGATCAAGTTGAATGCTTCATGCTCATCTTGAACCCATTTAAAATTTGAATTCTTTTTAATCATGGTTTGCAAAGGAGAAACAATTCGTGAAAAATTTGGGACAAATCTCTTCACAAAATTGATTTGACCAAGGAAAGATTGCATGGCTTTTTTATTATGAGGTAGGGATATTTCATAAATTTCTTTGATTCTGTCAGGCTCAATGTGAATACCAAATTTTGACACTATGAATCCTAGAAGTTTTCCTTCACTTAATGCGAAAAACGATTTCTTTGGGTTAAGTGAAATTCCATACCTTAAACAACGTTGAAAGATTTGTTTCAAGTCTTTGAGATGGTTGCTTCGCTTCTTGGAGTACGCTGTTATATCATCCAAATAAATTACTACAGATTTATTGACTAAAACCTTGAATGCGATGTCCATGGCTCTATGAAATGTAGCGCCGGCATTGATCAAACCAAATGGCATCTTCTGATATGCGTATGTGCCCCATTTAGTTCGGAATGTGGTTTTTAACTGATCATCGGGATGTACCAGCACTTGATTGTATCCTGAAAATCCATCCAAAAAAAACATTAGTTCTGAGCCTACTACTGCCTGTAATATCTGCTCCATAGGTGGGAGGGGAAAATTGTCTTTTTGACAGGCTTTGTTGAGATTCCGAAAATCGATGCAGATTCTAATATCTCCGTTTTTCTTTCTAACGGGTACCATATTGGAGACCCATTTGGAATGTCTGACGGGGAAAATTATTCTGGCTTTTAATAACTTATTTAGCTCAGTTTTTATCTGATTTTCTAAATTGGGGTGGATTTTTCTGAGTTTCTGTTGGACAGGTTTTTCGTTGTCAATCATAGGGATAGTATGTTGAATGATAGAAGTGTCGTATGTCTTCATCTCATCGTAATTCCAAGCAAAAACATTTTTTTATTGTCTCAAAAGACGAATAAACGCTAGTTTTTCTTCAGGGTCTAGGTCGTGACCTAGATTAACGTTTTGTGGTTTATCATCGGTTCCTAGGTTTACTAATTCGTAGTTCAGAGTTGAACTGTAGAGCTTAGAATTGGTAGACCTTTTAAACCGACTTTTCAAATCGTATAAGTCTTCCAACTTAAGCACCGATTTAGGTATAGCATTATTAGTGCTATCTTGTTGTATTTGTCGATCGTGATGGTCTTCGTCAATTATTTGATTGGAGTAGGATCCTTCAGAAGTGAGGAAATTTACAATATCAGGATCTTCATTGAATACTCTCCAATTTGTAATTTTGTCAGTGATGGACGGTCTAAAGATTAATTCTATTGAGAGCCTGTCTGGACTAAAATCTTCGGAGGGAATAAGTCTAGAGGCTACGTTAGCTAAAAGGTCTGCGCTCGCATTTTGGAGTCTTGGGATTGACGAAATATTGAATGCTATGAAATGCTCAGTCAGATCTTGTACTAAAGATTGATAGTGTTTCAAATGACCTGATAGGCAATGTATGGTGTTACGTACCTGTTTGACGACAATCTCAGAGTCTCCGAAGACTTGAAGATACTTGACGTTCAACCCGATTTCTTTGTATAGGCCTTCCACCAAGGCCTCATATTCCGTTGTATTGTTTGTGCAATCGAATTCAAGTCTACACGTAAGCATGGTCTTATTTCCTTCTGGACTAATCAGAACGCATCCTCCTCCTACTCCTTCGTCAGATTCAGAGCCATCAAAATATAATTTCCAAAACAAAGATGTATTTACAGGTTTATCTACAAAATTAACACACTTTGAATTATCAGTTTGGGAAAAAATTTCGACTTGGGACAAAACAGAATTTTCTAAGTAAGGTGATGTATGAGCATTGAAATTACTGAGGAAAGAATCTACCGAGTAATTGCCTATGATACTGCTGTTATATGCTATTACTTCATTTTCTCCCTCCAATTCCGTTACTATGTACTTCTGGTGTAACTCTCGTTCAACCTTTATTTGATTCAGTTTACCATTGTAGGGTAACCACATGTGCGACCAGTCGGTTGAGAAGTATCCATGGAGTTTTTCGGACCAATCCCTACTAAGAATCAAGCCATAGAATTCTGGGATATCAGCTACTAGAATGTCAATAACCTGACATACCTTCGGGTTGGACGACAATCTTATGGTTACTTGATTAAGTTCACCAATCACTTCGACTTGAGATCGATCAAGTTGAACTATGCACACTGCGGATTTTTGTGGTTGAACATTCAACTTGGCACATATTGATCTGGGTAAAATATTCGTTGAAGCACTAGAATCTACCAAAGAATTGTGCACATTTTTATTGAAAATTTCATAAGTGAGAAGAAAAGGGGGACTGTGAGACCTTGATCTTCCTCCAATCAAGGCGATGTCATTTGGATCAATCTTATTGATCGCGTTGGTTGGAGGTCTTCCCATGTTGTGGGAAGCTACAGCTGTAGGCAAAGATGTAGTAGGCACAGCATGTAATTCTTTCATCATTATCTTATGTTGATGTTTCAATTTGCTCAATTCATAAAGAGTGATATTAGCCCTAGTCTTTTTCATGTCATCAATAATATTGTATTTCATTTCATCCGAAACTATCAGTGTTCTTGATGGAGTTGTTTGATCTGGTTGGACTGGGCTAGATTGAGTCGCTTTAGCGGTCGTTTTCTTTGTTGCGACTTTATCTTTTGTCGCAGGGCTTGCGCCCTTCTGCTTAGGGGTAGTTTGGGGAGGATCAAGTTGGTTTTTGCTTCGTGTGCTAACCGGAAATGCTTCTTGATCTTCTTCTTGTGGGAGGATGAAATCCCACATTCCTTGTAGTTCCACAACTTCTTCGTCATCGGTCTGCCCTTCAGTGGTACTCTATTCTTCTTCCTCTTCTTCGGATTCAACATTTGAGATAGCGTTGGGTGGTTTCACATCCATTGAAGGGCCTCTTTTAAAAGCTCTGTAGGGATTTTTTGAAGAAGTTTCTGCTACTTGTTTTTTTATGTCAATCATCTCATTAGACATGGTCTTTAATACTTTTTGCAATCCTTCCAAATCGAAAGGGTCTTTTGTTTGTTTCTTCTTAGAGTCTTCCTTGAAGGCGACTTTTTTAGATTTGCGTTCCTCTATCGCAGATCTCTTTTCCAGGGCTACTACGCGTTTCTCTACTGCTATCGCCTCTGTCAGGTTTTCAACTAAGGTTGTTTTATTTGCCCTATCTACGAAGATTGCTAAGTTTGATGGTAAGGCTGTAATATACCACTGACATCGTACTTCTTCGTTGAGTTTGGAAGCAGTGGGATTTTTGTTGAGGATTTTATTGAACCGTAAATTGAAATCTTTGATGGGTTCTCTAGCCTCGGCTTTAAGATTGGATAGGTCATTGATTAACGTTGTCGTTGATCTATCATCACCAAACTTGGTAAGGAATTGACTTTGAAAAATGTCCCAACTTGTGATAGACCCAGAGGGTAATGAAAAGTACCATGACCCGACTGTTCCTTGCATTGTATAGGGAAAAATCCGGACAACAGCATCCTCGTTGGTAACTCCGTTGAGATTGACAGAAAGCATGAAATTGTTAATGTTCTCTTCAGCTAGCATGCCTGGTTCTGGATTGAATTTGGGTAGCCATATCTCAGGATGGGCCAGTATTTGGCTCAGGGGTGGAGGCATTAAAACTGCCCTAGGATTGTTCCATGAGACTGGGCCATCGTTGAGCTACTAGTAAATGAAAGTGCAGAGGATGATCCCTGAGGCTGGGAAGATGAAGATATTATGATCTTAGATGATTGAAGAAGAGGGGTTGTGGAAGATGGATGGGTGGCTGACTTCACGGTGAGGGAGTTGAAATGGACGATGTAGATGAAAGAGTCTCACTGTCAGACTCTTGTGGTGTTTTCCTTGCTCTTTTCCTGGTGGGGAGAGGAATTTAGTTGGCTAGATGCCAAATTTTTCACTCTTTAATCTGGTGAGGGGATGAGCAGGATTGTACTGCGAAGTCACGCTGCTTTGAGATTTATCAGACCTCTGTGTAGAAATAGAAAATCCCTGGAGTTTTTGAATCAGAGTTTGAACTTCAGGGGGTTCAATGGTAGATTGGTTTGAAATATTAGGGTATGTAGCAGCGGTTAATACTCGAGCGACTTCTGACTCTGGATTTAAATGTACTGGGGAAGTCAGGGGAGTTAATGAGGGTGATTTACTCTCAGAATGGTATTTAGATTTTGATTTAGGTGCCATTCATAGTTTGGGCCCTCCTTCTAGCGCCAAATATGTTGAAGCCCTGAAAATCGGGTCAACAATAAGGGGGATACCCACCCAGTTCGGACCTTGGTTGGCAGCTCCTTATCCGTTTGGTATAGCAGGTCCGACTGGGGATAATGGGACCAGTTTCCCAATTTAAGGGTGTGTGTGTGTGTGCAAAGTTGGATGATGTTGATCTAAGAGTACTTAAAGCTAATTTAATTCAAACTTTTAAACTAACTCTATGTGCTATAGCTCCAAATCTCACTCTTATGGTTTTTGATGCTGCACTCATGGCCTAGGGCAACCCCTCCTTCCAGAACTGGTCCTAAAATTTAAAAAACAGTGTTTTATTCCCTATACGCGACATTGCCCTGAGTTAAACACGTGTACACGCGGGTATGTGTATACCCAACCCGCGTGTATGTATTAAAACACTTAAAAAAATAAATAATTCCTCATTTTCGGGCGGAAATCACGGGTTTTACCTGCTGATCACCTGTTAGTGCCCGTGGCCCAACTGTTCCCAACCAACTCCTAACTAAAAAACTACTTTGGAGATGGTATAAAAAGACATCAAAGGGAAGGCCTAAGGGAGAGAGAAAAGAAGAGCAAGATTATTATGCTGAGATTTTCCCCATAGACCAGGTTTGAAGTCCTTGGTGCCTTCTGCACTTCCCCCATTTTGCATAGGAAACCCTTGTTTCCATGTGTATTGGTGATCATTCATCCTTTATATCACCATTGAGTAAGACTTGGAAGGAGCTCTTGTTGGAGGCTTGAGGCTGGAACGAATCCGGGAGGAAGCTTTGCTTGGAGCCTGCTGAAGGTGTTTCAGGTGAAATATTTCCGTTATATGTACTTTACTTGCCTTTATATAAAGAAACACGTCTTGGTTCCCGAAACAATCTTTCTTTATGCTTATGAGATTCTTGTTTTGAATTCTTATGCAAGTAGTTACTTAAAGATTTTTATAACTAACTTTATAGCATGAAGATGGTTTTCATATAAGTATTTGTCCATGTACTGTTGTATTCTTTGATTTGTTTGTTTTACAGGTCAAAGGAGAAGAAGGGAACTCCAAGAAGGGTTTGGACCCTAAAGGCCTTCTCGAACGTAGGACCTTAGGTACGTACCCTAAACATTAGAATTTTCTTATAGTAAAGATAATGGCTGTGTGTGTGTTCCTTTGAATAAGCAATTTTCAGTCTGGTAGAGTCTTAACCCAAAGGACCCTAGGGGTACTTTCCCCTCAACCAGAATTGGCGACTCCATTGGGGAACAACACTCTTGTTGTTCCTAGTTTGGGTAGTCTTCAAGCCAATCAAGGCTCAGCCTCTCTGTTTGTTGGTTCTGACTGTCTGATCTGTCCTTGAACTCTAAGCTTTTCCAGTTTTTCAGTCTGTATTTTTTTATTTTTCTTGAAAATCCCAGATACGCTATTTTTCTGGATTACAAAAGCGTATATACGCAAGTTGTACTAATTGAACCCGCGTATACGCAGGTTTCCTCAGTTACAGTCGCATGTACACACACTCTGCACATCACTGCAGGCACGTATATTATCTAATTTTCAAGATTTATAAATTTTCTTTTTGCTGAATGTTTGTCTGGTAGTTTGGGTCAGTGTGAAGCAGTCATTTTCTAGTAATAGTCCTGTGTTTAACAGGGGGCATCTTGTTCTGAACTCTTTCTAGTTATAAGGAGTATCAGTCTTGTTTTCGTTGATTGCAAGCGTCATTGTTTTTTGACACACAAGATTTCTGATTAAGAATCTTGACTGCTCTGTTTTGGCAGAGCAGGAAGATTGGATTCAATCTTTGTGTTCATTTTGTTTTGGTGACCTTTTGTTTTCTTAACGAAACCATTTTTGTGACCATTTTCTCCTTTGTTTCGGGAAAGTTGTTTGTCACCATTTTCTTGAAACTTGTCTTTTGATCTTTTGGACTTTCATTGCTGCTTTTGATTGTCATGAGTGATTTCAAACGCATTTGTTTTTGTTGGGTTTTCATCATTTGAAAGGTGTCAAATCACAAAAGTGTTTGGTTTCCTATTCATCAATCATTGGTGTCAGTATTTTTGAGAGCATTCTTTGAAAAAGACTTCTTGGCTTCATTGAAAGAAAATCTTTTCAAAGTTTTGAGTTTCGCTTTCTTAAACTTGCTTTTCATTTGATTTCCTTTTTTGCGAAGTGAAAGTGCTTTGTGTTTATCTTTGAACTTGTTTTTATTGTTTGGACGAAATGATTCGTAACACATCATTTTCTATCTAAGCATCTTAGTGGCAAGACAAATTTGATAAAGCAGCAACTTTCCTTCTTTGTTTTTAGAGTAGTCTTTAAATCTTGCATCCACATATAGTTCTTGCATTAGGATAGATTTGCATCTCTTTTTAGGCATATATAGTTTTGTTAGTTTTTGTGAGTGTGGAGTCTGAAAAGAAAAGGAAAATTTGTTTATATTAGAAGTACCTCTGAACCTCATAGAAATTGCTCTTCATCGAAAACAAAAAGTGCATGTGCATGTAGCTAAGTTTTATTAATTTCTTTTGCGTCCATAAAAACACCACAAGTTTCATCTCCATTACCCTGTGACTTAAAGAACAGCCTAATAAAATCAAGCGCTAATTAAAATCCACTAGAACTTTTTGTTTTAGTCAGTTACACCAACAAGTTTAGGATTTTAGGGCCTTGGATTAGGCGAGTGGAGAGTTAACTCTCCAAGGCCACATAAAACGTCAAACATAAGAGTCTGATTAACGAGAGAAAATCCAATAGCGTTAGGAAGACCAGGAAAGCTCCGGATCTGGGAGTTAAGCACGAGGGTCTGTGAAGACAGGGAAGAGAGATACCCCCTCTCCTACTTGTCCGAACTTACCTCACGACTGTTCCGCCTGGCTTCTGTGACGAGTTGGTACCCATAGTTGCCTCTCCTAGGGATCTACACAGGTGGCTGCGGAGGGGAATCCCATGGCACCTGAGTTGACGTTGTATCATTCTCGACAGTACTACTGGAGGGCACCCTTGCGAAGCTTGGGGGCTTGCACTGGCGTAGGCTGTTGTTAGGAGATCAGCGTAACTTCTTCTGATACCTTCGCTGATAGGACTGGGCCCTCATCATCCCAGACTATCTTCAGAAGGCCCCTTCATTCACTTTCTCATATTTTAGTGTCCGGTCCTAATCACCCGGAGCGGAAATACTTGGAAGTTGTTTGACTGGCTGTATCTTTAGGGACTTTATAGTGTGTGCTCTGTGCTCCTAGTTGGCCTAGCTTTCAATTTTTTGAGTCTTTAGTTAGATCATAACAAAAAATTCAAAGTGGCTGACCGATCTCCAAGACAGTCTCGAAGACTTCGTGGTCTTTCGCCGCCAAGTTTAGAGCCTTCTCCGAGAAGGTGCAGAGGGAGTACCACCGGTGGGGTTCGTCCTATGCCGGTTGACGCATCGGAGATTGATCCTCCTAGTGGAGGCATTATTTCCCAAGCAAGGCCTGGTACTTCTGAACGGGAGAGGGATAATCCAGTCCTTTCTCGAGTTCTTTTTCAAGCGGAGAATAACGTAGAGGTAGAAGAATTCTCAGAGTCGTTAGGGTCTCTAAATTCTCCCCTACCATTTAGTCATCCAGACGTATTGCAATACGTTGGGACTCCGTCACATAGACCATCAAGTCCAGGTTACGCTACGCACTTACCATTCATGACCACTACTAGAAGCATGGCTTCTACGAGTGCTGCGACTATGCAAACCCCTACATCGGTGCAAGGGGGAGGAACCATTTCCATCCCCTCCACTTCCTTGTTTGGATATTTTGCGAGCACATCTCTACATGGGTCTACCTCCATTCCGTCCATGAGTGGAAATGTCCAAACCAATTCTTTTAGTACTGGACTCTTCTCTTTTGGCACCCAATCACAAGGTATTCCATTGGTTCCGTTTAGTGCCGCTACGTCCATGATGGGCAGATCGGCTTCATTCCAGGGTTTTCCTTTTGGAAGTGGTCATATACCACATTCCAACCCGATGGTAGGATCCATGCCTTTTTCTTCAATAGGACAAAGAAGCAATCCTTTCCAAGGTTGGAATAACCCTGGGGTTAGTAGCGCAGGAACTGGGAATTCGTTTATCGGCCAACAAGGGAATAGGCCGTACACCACGGTTAGTTCGTTTCAAAGTATTCCTCCCCTTGCTTCGGCTTGGAATCCATATCAGGGGTTATCAACTCCTTACCATTCTTTAGGAGGAAACTTTGCAGGTTATGGAGGTTATACGGCAGGAGTTGGTCAAACTCTGAATTTTGCTGGACCATAAGGCTTGCCTTTTGGATCAGCGGGTTCTACTGGTCACTTCGGGTAGCCTGGTGCCTCCCAAATTCTAGGACAATCTTTTCAGAGCTTTGGGAGTTCTGCCCAGCCCGGGTGGAATCCCCTAGGTCCTCCTAGGCTTCCGTTTCTGGCAACGTTAAACTTGTCAGATCTCACAAAGTTAACAAATGACCCAATTAGGTATAATCCGGCCTGGCCTCCGGTCACAACCAAACTCCCTTCGGACATTCCAAAATTCGAAGGGAAGAGTGGTGAGGACCCGGGCGACCACGTAACCACATTCCATCTGTGGTGCTCATCCAACTCCTCATCAAGGATTCGATTAGGTTGAGACTCTTTCAGCGCACCTTGACTGGTAATGCGGCCAAGTGGTATATAGAGTTGCCAGGGGGCAGCTTTACATCGTTTGCCGACTTAGCCAATATTTTCTTAAATCACTTTCAGTTGCCTATCCGCTATGACGCCGGAACTGAACTTCTGGCCACCTTTCGTCAGGATAAGGCTACTCACATTTCCGATCACATTCAGGAATGGAGATGGAGAAAGAGGCTCATTAAAGCCGAAATTCCCCCGGAATACCGTCTCGAGTGGTTTTTGAAGTCTTTACAACCCGAGATCTCCAAGGATGTCTCCATGTCTGGGGTCTATTCTGAGGAGCAAGCCATTTTTAGGGCCCAGCAATTGGAATTGATCTACTCTCAGTCTGGGATCCTACAAAAGTACTTGCCAGATGCTCCTGGATCTAAGGTTGATTTAGCTAAGCTGAAGCCAGGTCCGCACGCGGACGGTATCGTTGGGTCAGTAGACACATCTACAGTGAACTTGTTGAATCAATTGCAGCAGTTGTCTTTGCAAACTGCTTCTAACAACCAAGTCACATTGTCTAATCCTCCCGCTTCCCAAACTTCTTCAATTAATGTTGTCTAATCCGATAACCCCAAAGGAAATCAAAATTCCAATGGGAAAAGGAAAGGATGTGGTAAGAAGAAGAACTCGGATGGGAAGCCCGATGCAAATAAATCTGGTAACAACGCTGGTGGTGGTAAAGGTGAATCGAGAAAGAAAGTTAAGTTTCCTTGCAAGTTATGCAAAGGAGACCATCTAACTCATCTTTGCCCTAGGATTGAAGACGCTCGGCGCTTTTTGGGACAACAAGGGACTTCTAGTTCGCAAGCTGTGTTAACTAACCCGTTTCCCCAAGGGCAGCAACTTCTTGCTGGCACGAGTTCGAATCCTGGGACCTCCTTAGGGGGCAACCAGGAAGCGGAAAAAGCATCAAATGTTTTTATCATGGGTTCAAATGTCCATGTGGCTACTCGGTCACGTGATTATGGTGAAGCGGAAACATCCAAGGATAAAATCGTTCCCGGAGGTACTGACCTTCATATTGAGCGACCCCCTGTTGAGACTATACCTCGGATACCGAAAGGTTCCGCCAAACACGCGACAATTAACCCTAATGCTAGGGCCGCCCAGAATTATTCCATTGTGGAGGATCTGGCTCAAAGCCCGTGTGCTATGTCCGCTTTAGAGGTTCTCCAGTCGTGTCCGGCTCAGAGAAGTGCTTTACTCTCCACAATTGGAGCAGTTGATCTGGCTAACTTTTTAGTGCTCACTTTTGACATGTTAAATGTCAGAAAGCGACTCCCTCATCATATGGCTTTTCAGATAAAGTATACATACCGGAAAGTCAATATTGTCCGCACTGTTATAGATGAAGGAGCTTCCACATGTGTCATGTCGATGTCATGTTGGAAGGCTATTGGCTCACCTTCGGCTGTTCCTTCACCAACCGTTTTAACTGCATTTGATAGCCATTCTCACAAGCCGCATGGGATTATCCCGGCCTTTCCTATATGTGTTGGAGGGAAGGTCGTTAATATCGAAGTTGAAGTCGTAGATGCTAACCTAGACTATAATCTCCTATTAGGAAGGAACTGGGTATACGAAATAGAAGCCGTTGTATCGACTTTGTTTCGTGTCATTTGCTTTCCTCATGAGGGGAAAATTGTTAAGGTTGATCAATTGGACTATTCCCCAATCGATCCTCAAGCAACCTCTGACTCTACTGTTCCTTTGGTGGATAACCCTCGCCCGCCGACTGAGAATTTAGGAGTAGGGATGTATTCCTCATTGATGGGTACGTTTGATCTTCCCTCTCCTTTTGCAAAAATCAATGCTATTTCATCATCCAAGGAGTCTCCTCGAGAAGAATTCTTCCGAACTCATTATTTTTCCGACCCTTGGACCTTGCCTTCACCTACGACCACATTAGTTGAAGGACAAGTAAATGGCATGGCGTTTCCTATATCTACAGCTGAGCTTAGATATCAGTCTATCGTAGACTCTGCAAATAACCATTCCACTCCTTTTTCTGAAGAAGAGTTGGATGGTCATGTGGCCCCAGCCTGGAGCCTAGACTCTATCTCTACCTTGGATTGCTTGGATTCAATTTTACCTTCTGAAGAAGCAATCCTTGAAGCAATGATGGGTATAGATCAACTGTGGGAAGATTTACACCATCGTTCATACTTTCTTCCTCCTTTGCAGGAAGTGGAATCTAGGTTTTCTGAGCTCTGTACTAGTGATGTTGATATGGTGTCGAACCCTTTGGCTCCAGCACACATTCGCGCCGAAGGTAATATGTCGGTAATTTCAAAAACGATATCCATCAACATCTCTAGGGACCCTAACATCATTGAGAATATCTTCATTGGGATCGAGTGTTCCCCTGAAGAAATTCAAATCTACACCGACCTCTTCAAGGAATATCGTGATGTATTTGCTTGGTCTTATGAGGAAATGCTCGGCATTGATCCTTCTATAGTTCAACATGAGATCAAGACATATGAAAACGCGAAACCTGTTCGTCAAAGACTTCGTCCGGTTAACCCTAGGAAAGCAGCGGCTATGAAAGCTGAACTCCAGAAGCTGCTAAAGGCGGGTTTTATATACCCTGTTCCTCTTACCGATTGGGTTTCTAATCCAGTTCCCGTAGATAAAAATCAAGGAACAATCCGTGTATGCATCGATTTTAGGGATCTAAACAAGGCTTGTCCTAAAGACAATTACCCCATGCCATTTATTGATCAAATTATTGATGAGTGTGCGGGTAACGAGATTTTCTCCTTCATGGATGGTTTTTCAGGTTATAATCAAATCTCTATCCGTCCTGAGGATCAGCATAAGACAGCCTTCATATGTCCCTGGGGTACCTTTGCATATCGAAAGATGCCTTTTGGTCTTAAAAATGCTGGAGCCACGTTTCAGCGGGCCATGTCATACGCTTTCCACGACATCAAACATGTCATCGAAGCATACTTAGATGATCTCGCTGCTCGTTCTCGAAAGAGAACAGATCACCCTAGTCATCTTCGATTAGTCTTTGAGAGATGTCGTTTTTATAAAATCCGGTTGAATCCCAACAAGTGCATTTTCGTGGTTACATCCGGTCGGCTGTTAGGGTTTATTGTGTCCAATGAAGGGATTCAGGTTGATCCCTTCAAGGTTGAGGCAATAATTCAGTTGCCTCCCCCGTCTTCACTTCGGCAACTTCAAAGTCTTCAAGGGAAGGCTAACTTCTTAAGACGGTTTATAGCAAATTACGTCGAGATCACTAAAGGGTTCATGCGTCTACTACGGAAAGGAGTTCCATTTATATGGGATGACTCTGCGCAGCGGTCGTTTGATGCTTTGAAAAAATCATTAGTCTCTGCGCCGCTTTTGAGTCCACCAGATTATGGTAGAGACTTCCTTTTATATCTCGCTGCGGCAGAATCAACCATTGGTATGGTTCTAGTTCAGGAGGATGATGCTCTCGTCGAGCACGTCATTTATTATTTGAGCCGAGGCTTAATAGGCCCTGAGCTTCGCTATTCTCCGGTTGAGAAGTTGGCCTTGGCAGCAGTGCATGCTGTCCAAAGGCTCCGTCATTATATTTTGCTACGTAAAAATTTTGTCTTAGCGGCAGTCAATCCATTTCAATTTGTCCTCAGTAGGCGAGTGATTGGGGGCAAATATAATAGATGGATAGTTATTTTTCAAGAATTCGATCTCGAGTTCTTGTCTACCAAATCTAAGATATCCATGGTTTTTGCGGAACTTATCTCAGAGCTACCTTGTGGAGATGATATTGTTTATGAGGAAAGTTTACCCGACGAACATATATTCCTCATCTCTGCACAAGACCCTTGGTATGGAGATATCATTGTTTATCTCCAAACTTCGAAGTGCCCCTCTACTTTCTCCAAGGATGAACGTCGTAAATTACGTCACCTGGCAAAAAACTATGTTATTGTTGGTGACACATTATATCATCGAGGGGTTGACTCAATCCTCCAGCGTTGTTTAACCTTAGAAAAAGCAGAGTCTGTGCTCAATGATTGCCACAGTGGAGCTTGTGGTGGTCACCTATTAGGGCTTGCTACAGCCCAACGCATCTTACGTGCCGGTTATTTTTGGCCTTCACTTTTTAAGGACTGTGTGGAAGAAGTCAAACGCTGCCACCCATGTCAAATTTTTACTCGCAAGATGCGTGCGCATCCAGCTCCTCTTTTCCCCGTTGTCACTGTCGGTCCCTTTACTAAGTGGGGCATTGACTTTACGACTTGTAATCCACCTCCAGCGGCGAATCACAAGTACATTATCGTGGCTGTAGACTACTTCACGAAGTGGGCTGAGGCCATGCCTACTTATAAGAACGATAGTGACACGGCAGCTTTGTTTCTTTTCAATCAGATCATCTCAAGATTCGGTATCCCAAAGGAGATTGTCACTGACCATGGCAGTCATTTCCAGAACCAACTGATGTCCGAATTGGCTAGAAAATTAGGCTTCCTTCAGGAGCATTCGTCCCCTTATTATCCTCAGGCCAATGGGTAGGTCGAGGCAGTTAACAAAACTCTTAAGACGATACTCCAACGGAATCGATAAAAATCGATCCAATTGGCACATTATGTTGTATCCGGCTCTATGGGAATACCGAACCTCCATCAAAACGGCTACTGGTTTTACACCTTTTCAGTTGGTTTATGGGATGGAATCCATCTTCCCGGTTGAATGTGAAATTCCATCTCTTAAATTGGCTGTCGAACTCCTTCCAAAGACTTCGAGTCTCGAAGAGCGCCTAGTTCACTTGGAACATCTCGATGAGCAGCGTCGAGACGCCGCCACGATGAATGAGGCTCACAAGAAAAGGGTAAAAACGTAGTATGATAAGTTTTTCCGTCCTCGAGTCTTTGCTGAAGGTGACCTTGTCTTGGTCTATGACCAAGATAAAGACACCTTGGGGGCAGGCAAATTTAGGCCTATGTGGTACGGTCCTTTCATTGTTAAACGAGTTTTAGAAAAAGGGTCGTATGAGTTAATCGACTTTGAAGGGAACAAGCTGGCGGAGCCCCGAAATGGGCTCTACCTAAAGAAGTACTTTTCTTAGTTCAGGGTGGGAAATGACTTATTTTTACTTTATGTATATATTTATACATATATCGTCGAGCGTTTTCTAATACCAGTGCTTTTTGGTCTGCTGTGGCAGGTGCTGATGGATGATTTGGTCTATTTTAGGTTCGCCGATGGTGCTAGTCGACACACCCGAAATCTTGCTTCCGCAGCTTGGGTACTTTATTATCCAACTGGTCAATTGATGGTATCAAGAGGCGTGTGTATCGGTCCTGCTTCAAAAAATATGGCCGAGTATACACTTGTTATCAATTTATTATCCGAGGCAATCTCTTATGGGATCGACTCGTTGGTAGTATATCTTGATTCTCAATTGATAGTGTCTCAATTAAATAACATTTATCGGGTTAGGGATACTTTATTATATCACCAATATTTAAGGGTGAGGTTGTTGCAAAGATCATTTATTTACATTAATTATTTGCACATTCCAAGATCTCAAAATTGGTTAGCTGATTCTATCGCTAATCAAGCATTAGACTGGCATATCAATCATTCATCATCATAAAATCATACATCAAAAAGTCAAACTGTATATATATATATATATATATATCATAAAACGCCTCGAGTGTACATATGTGTGTCCAAAAATATACAAAATTGGGACTCAAATGCCCATAATCATGTCAGGCATATCTAGCGCCTCGGCTCAGGATGAGCATCTAAGTATGTCACTATAGCGTGGGCCACGCGCCGAAAGATGCGAACCCAGTCACGTGGCATGCCAACCACATGACGCTGCATATCCGGAGGAAGGTCCTCTATCTCGGCCATCGATACTTGGTAGCTCAGTCTCGCCAAGTGTCATTGGACGTTGTTCAGGGTCCGTTCCGTATCCGCAGCCGCCTCTTCGGCTCCTCGGCCACGCCGTCCATGCCGCAGGAATCCATCTGGTCGTACAGGCCCAATGTCTGGAACATGATAATCATATTAGTCATTTGAATCTCATCAAAAAATATTTTCCAAAATTCATCATTATATTTGAAAAAATCCAAAAAAATCATAAAATAATAAAAAATTCTTACCGATCTCGCCCCATGCTACATCCGGTGGTAACACTAGGTCAGGATCTCCTTGGAAATCCAGCCCAGCATAGGGGTAGTCATCCATGGCGATGATATGTTGCTCCCACCAAGCAAAGAAGTCATCGTCAAATGCATTCCTTGGGACTTCCCCACCCCCCAGACGTTTCATCAAGTCAGCCCACCGGCCCATGCGTGGATCACGTGGACTACTGATGGCAACTGCTACCCTGGGGCGGAGTGCGGGAACCTTCTCGAAGAAGAAAGTGCACAAGATGGTTCCGAACCCAAAGTTCTTGGTCTGTCCCCTCCTGATAGAAGTGAGTTGTTCCTTCATGTTGGCAAGGAGAGGAGTACACCAGTCAAACACAGTAGTGAGACAGTCCACTGCCACGCTCATGTTTACTCATGATGCCTGATGTAGTGACGATGATCCGTTCACTCGTGCTATGGTGAACAAGATTATCCTGAGTGACAAACTATCCACATGTGGGATAGAGATATGGCTCCCGACCTTCCGATGACCCGGGCAGTAAAGTTGTACATAGTCATCTACACTTAGGCTATTTCGTGTCCTGCCCCGGGAATGTACTACCTCTCCCCTTCGGGAAAGGCCCGTGATAAAATATATGTCTTCCACTTCTACCCTGAGTGGCATCTGATCAATCACAAATGCTTCCTCATCGACATCCCAATAATCAATGAGTCTCTCGAGCAGACGCATGTTTGCTTTCATATTTGGCAATTTGAAGAATTTTAGCAACCCGCATCCCCGTAGGGCATCTAATGCCTCATCATTGTTCATAACTTCATTATCCACGGCTGAGTGCTCTCTTTCACGCCATGTGATAGTCATCCTGGAAGAAAAAATCATTTTCATCTGTTAGTTTTGTTTATAAAATTAGTTCGCTACGCACACGCGGGTTCATATATACACAGTCGCGTGTAGGGCCGTCGTATACGCAAGTTCAATATTGCCAACTCGCGTGTACGCTGCGAAATAATTTTTTTCAAAAATCCAACGGTAAAATATCAACTAAAATTCCTAAAAACTATCACAATTAATTGCAAGACAAGTTTGAGGCTTACCTGGAAGTTTTCGGAAAGTTTGAACGGTTGAATTGATCACAGGGAAGTTTGCTCCTTTTGCTCCACAATTTTTGCTCTCCAAGTCAAATGGTGGAAATGGTAAGTCAAAAATTCCTTTTGTAAGTTTTGAAAATGCAAAATTTTTTCAAAATTTTATTTTGTTTGGCCTCATGTGACTTTTAACTTGGGAGCTTGGAATGCCGAGTTTGGTTTGTTTTCAGGACATTTTGGACATTTTTCGACAGTTCGAGACGGTTCCATGACCGCTGACCCGTCATGGCAGGTATCGTGTTTTCACTGGCATATAGGTTAGGGACACCATTTTTCCATTGCACTATGCATACTAGCCTCCATATGACCGATACATCTACCGTAGGGTCCACCCCATCGTGTTATGGTTCGTAAGCCATTTTCACTCGCCGATTCTTTAAATCATGACACGATGGTAGAGCCATCCCTTTACATGGGCATAGTAGTTAGCACCTCACTGACATTCGTTGCCCATGCTGCTTCGTTTTGAGTAGGCTCGGGAGTCCTCTGTAGTCCTGCCATGACTTATGCGTTGAAGACTCATTCCTCTTTGCTTCTTTGCTTCATTCTGGCCTTATACCCTAGAGGCTCCTATGTGTGTTGAGTTGTACTTCTGCATTGCATGTTGACCATTTGCACCTTTTGGCCTAGAGCCGGCTTCACTTGGACTCGTGTTTAAGCCAACTTTTGACCATGACATCTTCAAAATCAACCTTGCATACCTTTGACTTCTGCAGCTTGACATACCCTGATCCGTGGAAGGAACATACGTCTGAGTGTCACTGACCAGTTTTCACCTCCCTGCATTGAGCATAGGAACATTCCTTTCCCAGGAACTAGATCATCTATTTTACCCACACTTGTTCTTTCCACTGTACCATAGCATTCTTTTATTCTTTTTCCGGCTTAACAGAAAAATACAAAAAAATTAAATATTCCAAAAAAAGAGCGGGAACAGGGACATTAATTCCATTTATTGTTGGCAGCTAGAGTCAGTTCTGTCGCCCTTGAACAAAGCACTCAAAACAAAGTCTCCTCCGCATGGGTGGGATTTAGTTTGACTTAGGTATGCCATAACCTTGTTATTGAGTCAGTTCCCCCCCGATTGGTTATCTCTTCCAATCATATGGAGGGTTCGTTCGTGCCTCCTACATGGCGAACTTATACAGAGTCATCATATGCTGCCACATAGTCACATTGAGTCGTGCTTTTGTTCAAGGGAAGTTAGCCTGAGTCGGCCTCTCTCCGGTGTCTCTTGACTCATTTTTAGTCGGCCATCCCTGGTTGTCAATATCATGTCTATCATCACATCAGTTATATTGGTCCTTTACTCGTGCCGGTTTGAGAAGGTCCCCATTGAATTCTTGCTGGCGGGTCTTGTCCTTATCGACGACGACACCTTGCTCTGAGGACAGGCCTAGAGCTGCACCCTGGCCCTATTTTCATTATTGATAGGTCACCTTGTGCTCAGCATTGATCAGTATCATGGGTCTTTGACTGAGTGGTTTCCCTTGTGTTCGACATCAGCATACATTATCACACATTGGGATTCGTGCAATACCTTGGTTTCCATTTGACCCTATTGGTGGATACCTCGCCTCTGTGTCAGCTTTCATTATTGGTTGGTTCAGAGGGTTTCTGCCGTGCGCTAGCCACATCTTGTGTACGCTGGAAACGTACTTCGGTTGGGTTACTACATATTTTTCGTCCGATTCCTTCCACATTATTGGCCTACGGGTTACACTCGTGCTAGATTGATGGAGGATGCCTTAATGCCTTCCTTCTAGCGAATCTTTCCCTATCGACTCCGACTCATTGCTCTGGGGCAAAGATATAGAGTCCATTTGGCAGTACCTTGGGGTTTGCAGTCATTAGTGGCAAATCCTTCGCTATCGACAGTGGGAAACCATCATTGTCTCCTGATCGATAGATTCTTACAGGTGTTCGACTTCAGCTCATCTATTCACACTTGTTAGATTGTACTGGGTACCTTGATGCTCATTATCATTATCGGTGAGTAGTCTCGCGTTTGTTAATGGTATACATCAATGACCGGTAATCAAACGATTTCTCACATGGTCGACTTCAGATCATTTATTCCCATGGTGTAGAAATGTACCACGGCGGTCGGTGAAGACCTCAAGTTGTATCAGCATTCATTGGTTCACTTGACAGTTGCTCCTGTTGTTGCTAGTTGATACCACTCCACCTTATATGTTGCAGTCAGTCACGGCGACATTCTATATGCTGGCACCTAAGTTTGCAGTGTAGTACCATCCTATTCCATCATTTTCAGTTGGTACCTTTTGGGATCAGTCTTTGATATCAGTGATCCATTGCATCTTTCAGCATCATTGACAGTCTTATATGTGATATTCAGACATGTACTTTCTCCTTATGATCAGATGATCCATTATGTATCTTCCAGTCATTTATACTTGTATACTTAGTGGATCCGCTTGTACTTGATATGCGGACATGCTTTACTTTTTCTGAGCATGGGTATGCCCGCCTCAGACAGTGTTTCTTTCTGATCTCATTTTGGTGGCTTGGCAGGCTGAATTCTGGTGAAGTCCTCCTCGGGTTTTCGACAAGACTTCCTTTCCATGTTCTTACATAATATATTTCAGCCATCATGTTCCCCTTCTGACCTCATACATTAGGGGGCATCTGTTATAGCTCCAAATCTCACTCTTATGGTTTGTGATGCTGCACTCATGGCCTAGGGCAACCCCTCCTTCCAGACCTGGTCCTAAAATTTAAAAAACAGTGTTTTATTCCCTATACGCGACATTGCCCTGAGTTAAACGCATGTACACGCGGGTCTGTGTATACCCAACCCGCGTGTATGTATTAAAACACTTAAAAAAATAAATAATTCCTCATTTTCGGGCGGAGATCGCGGGTTTTACCTGTTGATCACCTGTTAGTGCCCGTGGCCCAACTGTTCCCAACCAACTCCTAACTAAAAAACTACTTTGGAGATGGTATAAAAAGACATCAAAGGGAAGGCCTAAGGGAGAGAGAAAAGAAGAGCAAGATTATTATGCTGAGATTTTCTCCATAGACCAGGTCTGAAGTCCTTGGTGCCTTCTGCACTTCCCCCATTTTGCATAGGAAACCCTTGTTTCCATGTGTATTGGTGATCATTCATCCTTTATATCACCATTGAGTAAGACTTGGAAGGAGCTCTTGTTGGAGGCTTGAGGCTGGAACGAATCCGGGAGGAAGCTTTGCTTGGAGCCTGCTGAAGGTGTTTCAGGTGAAATCTTTCTATTATATGTACTTTACTTTCCTTTATATAAAGAAACACGTCTTGGTTCCCGAAACAATCTTTCTTTATGCTTATGAGATTCTTGTTTTGAATTCTTATGCAAGTAGTTACTTAAAGATTTTTATAACTAACTTTATAGCATGAAGATGGTTTTCATATAAGTATTTGTCCATGTACTGTTGTATTCTTTGATTTGTTTGTTTTACAGGTCAAAGGAGAAGAAGGGAACTCCAAGAAGGGTTTGGACCCTAAAGGCCTTCTCGAACGTAGGACCTTAGGTACGTACCCTAAATATTAGAATTTGCTTATAGTAAAGATAATGGTTGTGTGTGTGTTTCTTTGAATAAGCAATTTTCAGTCTGGTAGAGTCTTAACCCAAAGGACCCTAGGGGTACTTTCCCCTCAACCACTATGCTATTGTAATCTAATGAGAAACAACACATCTAATCTATGCTAACCCGGGGTGTATTTCTTCTATTATGCAATCTAAAGAGATTTCAAACAATAACTGGTAATAAAGATCATTCAACTATCATAAGAATAGAAATCAATTAAGATAAACCACTTTGCATAAAAGCTTAGGCAAAACAGTTGTGAACAACATATCGCATAATAAGTTATTCATATATCAAACATAAATAAATAACTCCACTGTACAAAAGTGCCAAATGGTAACTCACACATTCATGCAGTAACATATAAACAATTAAAAACTGTATATCACTTTAAGAATATAAACAGAAATGGTCAAGAGATAAAAGTACCATTTATGACTGGTTCCACTCATAAGCTTCAAGCAACAATGATTTATCTCTCCTTGCTCTAACATCTACTAAGAGTACAGAAGTGTAACATCAGTAGCAGATATCAAATGCAAACATTAATAAACCTTGATCCATCCATTCATCAAAACCCCCTCTGAGGGTGCAAAAGTGCATGTTCTAAGGACAAGTTTTTTGACAAATTTCTGGACCCTTCTCCTAATGCCTGAGAAGGGTATAAATACTGCTAACTAATTAACTTAATTATATAAATTTAGGATACGGTTTTAAATGACCGCCCTTCTGCTAAAGAAAAACTATTTCTAAAAATTGAATCTAATTCCTAACCATTTCTGTATTTGCTCCTTAGTGCTGCAAGCATGCAACATTCGCCTGGGAAGAGTCGGCTGGTCGCTTTCTGCTTTAATTTGAGCTATGAAAATAGAAATAACAAGCGCTGGCACCACTTTTGGTAAACTAGGAGATATTTTCAAGAATCTCCCTCTGATTGGGTGTATTCACTGCGTGTATACTTGGTAATAACCCAAATTCTTCTCAAACGGATTCTGCTTTTGCTATTTTGGTTTCTGGCCTTGCGAATGACTGAACAAGTTAGGGAATTTTCTCTCTGAACAATTTTCTGCATCGAAAACTACCTCCGTTCTTTGTTCTGGGCTTTTCTGGTGCGTTTTCCTTCTTTAGCGCCTTTTTTCCTTTACCGGGCATAAGCTTCAGGATCTTTTGTAAACATGCTGCTTTTGTGCACTTTTGACTCTGAGCGTTGGATGGCCTATTGAAATCAGCATCTGTTGAGTGATACTCTGGAATCTGTGGTCCTATTGCATGTGGCATCCGTTTATGAAGGCATCTCTTCTCTGTTCTCCGAGCATTGATGCTTTCCCCTTTTCCTTAGATGTTTCCTGCACATTGCTTCATGTTATTTCCTGTCTTACAGTTTACGCAAAGGAAAAGAGTAATGATAATAAAGATTGACATGAAAGCTTTAAGCTCTTATGAATTTATAAAATCATGACACCCATAGCGAACTGACTCTTCGAAAAACACAAAACTGTCCTTCTTGAATACTTTGGCGTACATTCATTAATTTCTTTTAAGGCGTGCGCCCAATTTTGGTTTACAGACAACTTTCCTTGAATACTGCGTCGAGGAAAATTTGCGATGGGTGATTTCTGTGACTCGCATCGCAACATCGTGGATCGCGTCGTCAAGATGTGTCATCGTAGAAATTCATGATCGCATTTATCGCAAATCGCATTCATCGCATATCGCAGCATCGCAGATCGCAGCATCGCAGATCGCGCTTAGTCTTTCAATCATTGTGTACTGCTTACTCGATGTTGCGATATGCGACGTCGCATATCGGCCGTCGAAGATTTCTTAAGATTTTTCATTTAAGAGCGCTTCATAATGTATGCGATGCGATGAATTTCGTGTCGCTTCTTCGCAGTTTATCATGCTTATAAGAAAATGTTTCATTCTCTTCTCGCGATGCGATACAGTTTTAAGGAGTTGAATACAAAAATTTTCATAAAATGTTTTTTTTGGATTTTTTATTAAGGGTCCCCATTTGCTTGGTGTTATTTCTAATACCAAACAAAGAGGGGGGTTGTTGGTGGCCACAACAAGTCCTTTTCAAACTCTTTAAATACAAAAAGATCGATGAGCTTACCCGTCAGGACTCATTAAACTAAATAGACAGGGAAAGTGGACAATACAACTGTATTCTGTATTAGAAAGCGTGGTTTGGAAGTATTCGTTCCCTTGAACATGGCACTCCCTCAGATAAAACTTCCTTGTGGCAGCCTCTCAATATGAACCCTACCATCCTATGAGTTTAGCCTATATACCCTGATGTTCTTGCATCGTTGTATCCTAACACTCTTTTGTGTTCATGAGTCTAGTGCTGTTTGGTTAAAACCATTGTCCTGCCTTTTATTGTTCAAGGGTTAAACATTTGTTTCCTCCATCAACCCATCAAACATATCCTTTCATCATGCCCTCTGTTGTTTAGACCTAAATGCTCAAAATATTCCTCAAAAAACAAAATCTTTCTTGTCCCGTTTCGTGTCGATAGATGTAGGACACATTATTGCCTACCTTTCAACAAGTTTCTTCCTATTGACTTTAACGCTCTATCTAGGAAGATAACCCAGGAACACATTCAGTGCCTTGGTACTTGCATACATTAGTGGCAAGTTGCCTTTTGTTTGATCAAGGGTTCTCATTATTGGCTCCTGGTTAAACGATTCTACGAGTGTTCGACGACAAAGACACCTTTTACACTCGTTAGATTGTACTGTGCATCTTGGAGACCATCACCATTATCAGTGGGCTTCCTTGCGTGCATGTTCTAATTCAATGCATATATTCACATGTATCGATCTATGTTGTGCGGTGAAGTGGAAATCAAGACCTTGGGTAGAGGCTTGCATCATTTAGACTTGTTTCCTCTCCCAAGTTGCAAATATTGTTTTTTGGAGATAGCTTATCAGGATGATTCTATTATGACACCAGATCTACATTGTGCTCATCAGTGGCTAGTATCGTCATATCTCTTTGGAGAAAGATCACTCTGACATAGCTACTGAGCATGGGAATGCCCTACTGAGGACATGATTTTAGTAGTTATATATATATGTGTGTGTTTTTCTAGGTTTGCCTTACTACCCGAAGCTTCGATCCTCTCTCTCTTTTTGAAGGAAAATTATAGTTGAAGTAAAGTATTTCAGCCATCGTCGTAGCCTCTGATATGATACTTTAGGGGGCATCTGTTATACAACAAATTGATCTCCACATCAACTCAGAGGGGAAAGACATGATGACTAAAGCAAAGACCACAATCACAGGCATGGTTTCCACACTATCGCTGGTTGTGCACTAACAACCTACTTTATAAACCTTGTTTGTAAGCCTAAGGGTGCATTAGTGACCCTACTAACTCAAGTTACTAGTAAGGGGACAATGTTAGTGAAACTTGGTGAAGTTCCAAGGGTCAAAGGAACGAATTGACTAATAAATATCTAGATATTTGTTCCTAAAATTACTCAAGAAAAGAAAGGAAACATCCAAAATTGACCTATTTGGAGGATTTCTAATCTGAAAGAAGGAGGCAAATGGGAAAGAGCTGAAAAACATGGCAAGTTCATTGCTTTTGCCCTAGGGAACTCAAGGAGGAGGTTGGAAACCATAACTCAATTGATACATAAGCAATGTTAGGGCTATGGTGATAAGGGTCAGAGCATTTGAAAGGTTAGCCTACTTGATTGCTAAGAATTGTCTCATATCGTAAGAAGTTGGCAAGAAGGGTGAGAGGGAGAGAAGCTAAAGGGGCAAAGGAAGGTTGATGTAATAGATGGTTGTAATCAATCTTCCAATATTAATACATAAATGCATTTGTGTTGTCTACTCTATGGTGTTGGTACTATCATTCATTAAGATGTTTGTCCAATACCTATTTGCATGAGTAGCCTAGTTTTATGCAATTATATGTTCCTTATGTATTCATGTATTAGTCATCAGAGTTGTATGATGTGATTATACTTGTCTCTTCCTTGTGCAGTAATTGACCTAGAGGCAGCTCAAGGGACTTCCACCTAGCTGCGTTTGTGCTCTCCAACAAATCTACATGGAGGCTTGAGGTAATATCCTTCTCATACTTTGATAGTTAGTAATTTTTTAAGAACATGCATGTAACTTTGTGACAATTGCAGATAATTTTACAGTCTGTCGAAGGTCCTGGGAAGACCTTTGAGGGTATTTTCATTCTCCATACACCATGAATTTTACCCCATAGCACTAAGAGGGAAGGCTTTGCCTTCCTCCAAGGAAATGCGCAAATCTGACTAGTCAAGATCCTCTAGTCTTTCCTTGTGCAATTATGAGACGCAATGATTGTTGGCCTAGAAAACTGCACAATCCAGTCCCTTGGCCTGCATCCCTTGCTAGTTAAATTGGTGTATTGTGCAATTGCAGTACCCAACAGGCCAATATGCATTTTGCATTGTGCAATTGCAGTATTCAACCAGTCTCCCGATAGTTCGGACTACCTCTTGCGTAGTTCTGAAAGTTAGTCTCTCGACCTCCCAGTGAAAATTGTGCAATCCTTTCAAGCAGTTACCCAGGTATGTTGCATTTCATACCTCAAGTTTTCTTTGGTTTTAGATGATATATTTGTGCCATGCATGTCATCATATCTCCAGATATAGAAGGTGTTCGTCTATCTCTCAGCAGTTCAAGATCAATGGCCTCCAAAAGAGAAGGATCAAAGGACACCGACATAAGTGCAACTAGAGAAGCAGTTGAGCGAGTGTCTATGACTTTGTCGATATATGAAGACACCAAGCTTATCGTAGACAAAGATATCAAGTTGAAATGGCAAGAGGTCAATGATGCATTCTCAGGCACATTTGGGGAAAATATTTAAGACTTCTAAGTGTATGTGAACATTCACAAGTCCAGCTTGTATCGAATTCCATGTAGATACCCCGCATTCCCATGTGCAAACATGATACATTGGATTATCTCGCATACTGATCCCGAGACAATAAAATTGAGCAGTGTCAGCAGGACAGAGATTTCTACCTTCGGGGCATAGGAATATCATCAGATGTACCACTTTCTGAAGCTAGTGATCACCATGGACACACCCTTCAGCATACCCAACAACAATTCCAACTCCATGGATATCTTCAAAAACTAGGTGAAGAAGCTAGCCAAATTTATGATAACACTAGCCAGATTTACAAGACGAAGATACTGTAGAAGGCGTATCAGTACTTGGTCATCTTTGCATGTTTCTTGTATGGCTAAGAGAGCATAGAGACCTTCCCGCAGACTTCGGTGATCGCGTTGGACCATGTTGGCTTGAGGGGGCGTGACCCAGGTTCAACATTAATTAGCCAAATAAATCCCTACACTACTGGGCCTTTTTCCATCAGCCCGCGGAGCATGGAACGAAGTCTCACTTGAAGTAGTATGGGGAGATGCTGGAACCAAGATTCTACACCCTGCGATGGTTGTGATGTTGTTTGATTCCTTCTATCCCTGCCTTCACGCAGGTTGCTTCGCTCTAGGGCTTGCAAGTAGAGCCCTCTATTCTAGCTTTCACTACCTCCGCAAAAGGGTACGATCGACCTTCACGTAGCCCTAATCTACTTCCAAAGTACATTCACGTTGCTATGGTAGCGGTTCACATAGATTCCCCAATTAGTCTAAGTGACTTGCTTATATTTGTTAAAAAATTATAGTTAACTTCTTGTAAACATATATTCGTACTTGCGTTCAGTTTTCTAATGTAACCGCATTCATTTGCGCATCATATAAGCATAATAAAGGAAATTCATATATCACATATCAAGATGCATCAACAGAACAAAGACACAGGAATTGTAGAATATATCTATTTATTAATATCTTCCAAGTGTTTACAAACTTTGTCTGCCCTACGCACACAGCTGCAGGGGTTCACACACTCAGCTACGGACTTCTACCCAAGGCCTCTGCGCACTCAGCTGCAAAGGCTTTACCTACCCTACAACCCAAGACTTAGACTTCTTACTTCAGAGCTATGAATTTCTTACATAATTCATCGTTGTCTCTCCCTAATACTATGTAGAGCTTAGCTCTTTTTATACAATCCCATAGTCTACGGACCATGGGTAGATCTCTTATAGCTAACTTTACTTTACAAAAGTAAGGGCAGAATACCCTTTATGACACATGACACCTTCGTGCTTCGTGAACACAAAATGTGGATTATTTGCAATTTTATTACAAAATTTGACTCAAACATGGGCTTTTAGCCCCAAAACTGCCCTTGGGGGATCCCGCTCCCAATAGGCCCACAACACAAACATTGTGACTCGCCCTTGAGTCACTTGGTAGGCACGGAGATCTTTATACGAAGCCTATCTAGCTTGAACCATATGACCGTAACCTCGGCCATGCACTGAGCTACCGCCTACTTCATGTCTTCCAAAGTCTTCTTGGTCATTGCTCTTGTGCTGACAGCCTGAAGTTTTTGTTGCATCACTTTCAGAGTTGCAAGCTTTCCTTCAATATTTCCTATGACTACGTAAGCTTCCTCCAACCAGGGCTTTAGACTCACCTTCAGCACTGCTTCCTTGTGTAGTGTTGTGTCCACCTGTTCCTTCAGCTACTTGGTTCTTGCAACCTGGCTAGCCTCTGTGTCATCACAATAGTTTGTATTGTGCCCTTAACTTCATCATAGCGTTGTTGTATCTCGCACACTTCCGTCTCCAGTCTATGTATATTTGAGTCCTTCTGCAAGCTTGTCAAGACCTCAAATGATTGCTCGAACAACTACGTGCAGTCTGCTACTGCACTTTCCACTACTGCTACTACCTCTGTGATAGCGGTTGGTTGGTGTTCCTTTACCTTTGGCAGTGTTGAAGGCTGGATCCTCAACTATAGCTATGTAATCTGTAGGATCAACTCCAACTAAACCCATGCCATCTCATTTCGAGTGTCGCACACCCCTATGGCTACCTTATGGATGCATACCTCGACTGGATCCTCCTCTAGAATGGCCAACTCTCGGACCATTCGGAACACCTCCTCAATGACCTACATAATCCTCTTGCTTTGATTGGTCGCCTCAGTCTCAGTAGCGATGGTAGCATTACTTTGTAGGGCCATCTGTTCATTGTTGATCCGATTTTCATTGATTACCTGGAGGGCACAGTGCTCATGGGCCCTCAGCTCTGCAAATTACTCCATCTTGCAAGAGGTGGATTGCTTCGCGTGGAAGCACTACTAGGTTTAGACCAACTCCCTTAAGAGTGTTGACAGTGGGCCTGTTAACCTCATTTTCTATGGTCAATGCTCCATCTAGCAGCACTATCGCACTGGAAGTCGTCGTGCGTAGCATATTGGCAGCCTTTGAAGTGTTGATAGCCAAGCTGGTAGACACCGTACCAACCTACGATGCGTGGCTATCCAACTCCTACAACCCGGTCTAGATGGCCCCTAGGATGATCTACTACTATTATTCAAATTATTGAAGGGCCTCTGTGGTGACGTCCCTAATTGTATTACTGATATCATGTAAGCCGCCCTCTGTCAATGTGATAGGGTCTAGCGAGGCCTTGGACACCTTGGATTTCTTTCTGGACCCTCCCTTCTCTAGCTCTCTTAGGCACTTAATGAGGGCGGACATCTTCTAAGGGTTCACACTGTGATATTATGTTTCTTCCTCTTTAATCTCAAGTGAAGGAGACCTCACACCTTTGTCAGAGCCCTGCTCTATTCCACCTGTTTGCTTTCCTATCTGCTCTACCTGGGCCTTATCAGTGTCCTCCTTTTTCCTCTTCATAACCAGATGCGCCATCTTCAGCATGGCCTCCTCCTCCTTCTTTTTTGCAACGGACTTGCTTCCACCCACCGACAAGTTAGTGGTAGTGTGACACTCCACCAGCCATTGATCAAGAACAGCATCAATGGCTTCATCCATGGCCAGATACTGCAAGTCATAGCACTTTTTCATAGGGTCCTTCCGCGTCCTGATGGATACTCAATGGAAATTGGCTTTAAACTCAGCGTAGCCTTGCAAGTTGGCATACACCATGGGAAACAATCACAGCTTGCGATTTATGGCCATCCTGTTATTCATCTCCATCAAGATGCAAAAGATATTGCTATCCCAGACTTATTGCGCATCCTTGGTCTCCCACAACAAATCATACTTCGCTGCTTCAAGGAGGTCTAGTGCAACCGAAGGGAACTGATTATCTTCTAGTAGCTCCCATGCTACCAGCACAATTGACAGAAAGAACCATGCATAGTTGAATGTCTTGCTAAGCTCTTTTGATTCACGACATTTCACTAGGAACTCTCCACAAAGGTAGTCTGACCAGTTGAATTGGACTCCTTCCGCGCACTACTGTGTAAGCACAACAACAAGCGCCAGCACCTCATTGATGCGACACTTCCGCATCACCTTCCTTGTAAGGATCAGTGTGGCAACCTTCACAGGGGGGTCGCAGACGCTGGAGATAGCATACCCACACAACTTCTTCACCAGCTTGAATTTTTCCTTCATTAACTCTGCGAGAGCCTGCTTGCCACCCTTGCTGCCAAATATCATTGTTGGGTTCTCACATGTATACAGAAGGCATGTTATTTAGTGAGTCAACCTATATGTGATGGGTATTGACTCCTCCAACCACAAAAACCCATCATGCACCAAGCACAACAGCTTCTTGATGACCAAAATTGTCACCGGGGTGCGTTATAGTGTGACACCTAGAGCAGGTTGAGAAATCCTGCCTTCTCTACTCCCTTGAGCCACCTCTGTGGCTCTAATGCGGTCATTCCCATATTTTTTTCTATGATGCGGCACATCAGCTACTCAGTCACCAGGTGTGGGAACTTCTCATGGTCTACGAAGTCTCAGTCTTCACGCTTCAGTATCGACACTCATGCAAAACACGGACCGTAGAAATCAATTTTGTCCGGTAGCAAAGGGGATTGTAGGGGAGTCTTATTCTCATCAATGTCCTTTGGGCCCTTGGACTTAGGCTTGCATGGAGGGACATACTCTGAAAACCATGCAATAAGGTCTACACCATGGGCTTCAACCTCCTCCACTTCAGCTCCCATATCCTCATCGTCCATCAAGATGTCTTCAATGTCCTCCTCCTCTGCTTCTAAGTTTATATCCTTGCCTTTCTCCTATGTAATGGGTTTTGGTGGGTTTCTCCTTGGCGATGCATGCACCAGCATGGCAGGATACTTTCCCTTCTGGACCTCTACCAATACTTCGGCCACTTGCGAAGCAGCTACTTCTACCTCTCTTTCCATTTCTTGTGTCGCCTCCTCTATTACTTGTTCAGTATTGATAACTTCTGGGGGCGCTGACATAACACTCTCTAACAGTGCTCATAGATTTTCAAGAATTTGAGCTATAAATTTCATCTTTAACGTTGGTCGCCCACTCCATTTGGCCTCACTTCTACTATCTTTTCATGAACAATGATTGTAACAGTCACTTTTTGGCCAACCTGCGTGATTTCTTCCTAGGTAGTGCAGCTCCCACGCTGTCGTGGACCTAATGACACTTCCTTGCTTCATACCATCCTCCAATCACACAGCTCCCCAACCTGGGCAGTGTAGTTTATAGTCCCACGCCTCCTTTCAACTGCTTGGAGCACTAAGACTATGCTACCTTCATCTAGTCACATGGCTAAACGGCTAGTGTATGGCTTCAAGCGATTGCCATTCACCTTCCCTGGGAAGGGTTCTCCAGTCACTTTGACCAGTTGTACCACTCCTCCATCAGTAATTTCCTTAATAACATAGGGCCCTGACTAGTACATTTAGAATTTTCCTCGAAATTTATAAAACTTATTATTATATAACCAAACCAAGTCATTTACGTTAAATGTGTGACTTAATATGTCGATCATGCCATGCATTCTCGCGCTGATTTTGGACATATTGGTGAAATCCAACTAAAATATCTCTTCCTCGAGCTCATTCGGCTACATAAGCCTTTCTTCTAGGGCTCTATGATCCATCATACTTGTGAGTGCTGCTATGCGTAGACTAGGCACAATATATTCCATAGGCATTACCACTTCAACACCATAGACAAGCCTAAAGGTGGTTTGTCCAGTCAATCTTTTGCATGTTGTTTGATAAGCCCATAGTACTGTAGGCATGCATACGTCACAATCACTTCGCTGAGCATTGCAAACCTTGGTTAGTGTGTTTTTGAGCACTTTGTTGAATGCCTCCACTGTATCATTATCTTTTTGGTGATAAGGTGTGCTCTTCTGGTGGTATACCTGAAATTACTCCATGAGCATGTTGATTGTCTCATTCAGGAAGTGCATGCCACGATCACTCATCAAGATCTTTAGACATCCAAATCATGTCAATACGTGCTGAAAGAGGAACTTTGTAGTGGTCACACTTGTGCAATCCTTCACAGGCTGTGCCTCTGCCCAATGAGTCAAATACATCGTCACAGTGATAATGTACCTTGCTTCTGTCTTTCCTTGAGGCTGAATGAGTCCCACGAAATCTATCTCCCACTTCCTAAAGGGTTTCAACATCATCTGTGGATTCAAAAGCATCTCATCCCTCTATGATGCCCTACCAGTCCTTTGACACACATCACACGCCTTGCAATATGATTTTGAGTCCTGATGGAGGGTTGGCCACCACAACCTTGCGTGTAGAATATTCTGCGTGGTTGCTCTTCCTATATAATGTCCTCCCATGGCACCCCCATGAGCGTCCATGAGGATGCTGCTTCTTTCAAACTCAGGTACATACCATCACAATATCTCATCAGACCCCATTTTGTACAAATGCCCAACAATGATAGAGAAATCTTCTGCACGCACTACTAATTCCTTCTTTTGCTGGAAAATGTATCCTTCTGGTGCAGTTCTTGTCATTAGGAAATGTATTATATCCTCAAAATGACCATCCGCGATGCACACTACACATAGTTGTGCATTAGGTAATCCTGCCTCCAAATTAGTGGGCTCTTCCCTTGTTTTGATGCACGACAGATGGTATGGTCCTACGTTCAGTCATCCAGGCTTCAGAACAACTTCAAAATCATATTCCTAGAACAATAAGAGGCACTTGTAGATTCACCTCCCCAACACAGGCCTATTGACCAGGTACTTCAATGCGGAGTGGGCCCATTGGGCCAAATGCGTACGTAGATCATCCTTCCCATCATACTTGTTTGCCATTCACACCTTAGGCTTCCCAAATTGTGTTCTCATCATCCTCCTACATTGTCGCCAATCATCAGAGCTTCCCTTATGCATAACCCACCATATTGCGGGCGTATCGTGCAATCCCCAATCCAATGCCTAGAAGTGATTCTTTTCTAGTTCCTCCCTTTAAAATGAATCCAAAAATATATCTACCTCATTCAAACCATCATAATTAGGAAAATCTCTTACCTCTGAGGACACACAATGCAACGATTGGATCACCATGTTGCAATTCAGTGTAGTTACTTCATGTAACCGATTCTGTCAGTGTTCTAACTCTTCATTGGAGTTCGAAGTGCACGAACTCTCACAATCCCAAGTAATTCATCCATCCACAATTGGATTCCCCCAATCTTGGTCTCACACTATTATCTTATAGATACAATACAAATCGTCATCACTCTCATAATCACTGACTCATTCCGTATAGCATGATCCTTTAGCAGGATCTAGAGGTACTATTAGCCTAGCGATTTCTTCTCAAATATCATATTTCACTTGTTTAGGTTGATTACCTCATTCATATCAGTAGCCCAGTCAATTTATAGGAGAGCAAGACAGGGATTGTTGTCATCCACTATCTCTATTACTTCAAAATCAACCAATGTGCTTGCACCTTCAATATCGACAGTCAACCCCTGCGATCATCCCAAGGGGATGATCTTGTGCTGATTCGCTATCCCTAGCTGAATCGGAGACCATTTTAGCGCGGGCCTCCCCATCTATTCCCAAGTCTACTTTGGTAGGACATTCGCATCTGACCCTAGTCCAAAATCACCTTATCCATTTCATACTGTCCTATATGCGTGGTCAGTCTCATCTGTCGTCCTGTTCTTGTTTTATGCTTTCCAATCATTCATACTACACACATCTCACCTAGCACAACTCCAGTGCATCTATTTATGAGCTCTTGTAACCTTTTCATAGCCTTATTATAGTGTAGTAACTTCATATAGGTCTCCAAGAATGTTGTGAGCATAGAGGGGTGCATCTCCTGATCAGGCTTATCCTTGCTTGCTGAGGTGGAGGCCTCACTGAAGCTCTCCTTAGCTTCCATGAAAGTTTCACGTGCATACTCCAAATCGAACTTAGCCTCCTTCGCCAGAGCTTTGCGGAACCGCGTACTATCTATTGGCTATTTCTCCTTGTCATCTCCTATTTTGATTCTACTTTTGAGCACTATATTTATGTTTGGATCCTCTTCACGTGGCTCAGACCTCATCATCTGTAGGTTCTAAGTCGGTGGAGGTTGTAGCACCCCTTTGTCATGTATCCTAGCTATTAGCATAGGACAATCTTCTATTTCATGATCAAACATCATGCAATACTTGCATGATGGACATGCTAGATTAGTGCAATCATGGGCATAGTGTCATGGCCTCCGCAACTATAGCAAATCAAATTATCCTTGACCTCTGCCAAGGCCTCCTCCTCCTCGGCCTCATCCGCACCCCTGAAATCTTCCTGAACCCTATAGATGGGAGTCCTATCCATCATTAATTCATAACTCCTGCAATTACACTCATCATGCCCTACCGACCTACAAAAGTTGCATAACAACTATTGCGGTGTCTATACAAACTTCTGCAGCAAAATGACAGTTATCCATGGCATGTATTACTTCTACATGACATATAGTGCAGCACAATGCAGGCCCCGCGCTAGGTCCTGCATGAGCCTCTTGCCTCAAAGAAATCGGTTCTCCTCTTACAATATAGCTAAAAAAAGACTAGGCAATGGTTCTTGGCATGCCCCTGACTCTTGCATTTCAAGCACCATACCTCCTCATGCACTTCTAGTCAAATTGTCCTGTCCTGCTTCAGACATTGCATCTCAAGGCACAGATTCCTCAACTGTGCATGGATTTGTTGAACCCCTAGATTTGGATCTTGCATCAGAGTTTCATGTAGTCTCATGGCAATCTCCAAGGCCTCTGCCTGAGTTGTTATCTTTTGATATGACAGTGCGACCCTTAAGTGTGGCAGTAGCGAAGCCACAAACCACTCGCGACGTTGTCTATCTATAAAATTCATGTTGGCTTTGCAAATTGTACATTTCAACCGTTGATCTAGTTCCCAAGGTGTCTCGCCTGGTTTCATCGTGATTTATTTGAATCCCACAATCAACTATGCCTCAGATTTAGGCCTACTGAATTCTCTATCTAGTGTTGTTTGGATGTCTGCCACTCTAGCATTCGGGTTGTCATTAGAGTACTTGATATACCATGTCAGTGCATGATCTTACAGAGAACTAACCAATTTCACCTTCTTTAGATGATCATATTTAACGCCCTGAGCTTCCCATACAACTTTCACAACAAACCAGAATTGGTCCAGGTGCTCATTTCCAAAGTTTTGAGTAAAGGCAACGTTACCAAATTTTCCATATTGAACTGCAGTGGAGGTGGAGGTGGTACGGGTGAAGATGGAGGTAGTGGTGGTGAGATTGGAAGTGGTGTTGGTGGAGGTGGTATTCACTGGAATCCTTGTCTCATCAACTGAATAGCACTTCGTGGAGAAACCTTCACTATCCCTTCCTCATCACCTCGCAGAGGTGAAATCAATGGACTATATTCAAGACCCTTTTTTCCTTCATTCCTATAAATTTTTCCACTTCATGTTGTCCGGAACATCAAGGTAGCTACATAACTTGTTTTTCGCACAATAGCATTTTAATCCAAGTATTCAAAGATTTTATGTAATTACCTCATGGTCCTTTGAAAAAACATCGCTCCGCCTCGTTGTAGCTCACTGAGGTGTCGACCGTGAATTTAGTCATGAATCCTCCTATGACGTGATCGAGCTAATGATCGACAACGTAGGTGATCTTGTCCTCAGATGCTTCCAATTTCTGTATTAGCTCCGGGGCCCAAACAATAGGACCGTCAAGTTTCCAACTTCCTTGGCTATCTACTAGCTTCGCGATCCACTCATATAGCTCAATTCAGAAGGAGCAGAGAAAGATCTTGTGGATATTTGTATAGAGGTATCTGTCCAACCACTGTTCCTTTTTTAGTCGCGGGTTGCTATTCTCCTCTGCCGCAACTTCATGGATCTTTCTATCTAACCAGTCTCTAATCTCTTTCTTAGTTGGATTCCAGTGATACGACATCACACATCTCTTATACAGATTCTGGTCCTGATAATGGAACCATTTTTTGGCTTGAAGTTTCTTGACCTAGGTTCAGCATTAATTAGCCAAACAAATCCCTACACTACTAGCCCTTTCAGCATCAGCCTGTGGAGCGCGGACCAAAGTCTCACCTGAAGCAGTATGGGGGGATGCTGGAACCAAGTTTCTGCACCTTAAGATGGTTGTGATGTCATTTGATTCCCTCTATCCCTGCCTTTATGCAGGTTGCTTTGCTTTAGGGCTTGCAAGTCGAGTCCTCTATTCCAGCTTTCAATACCTCACGAAAGGGTACAATCCAAGTAGTCTATGTGACTTGCTTATCTTTGTTAAACAATTATATAGTAAACTTCGCGTAAACAGATATTCATACTTGCATTCAGTTATCTAATGTAATTTCATTCATTTGTGCATCATGTAAGCATAATAAAGGAAATTCATATATCACATATCAAGATGCATCAACAGAGAAAAGACACAAAAATTATGGAATATCTCTCTTTATTAATATCTTCTAAGTGTTTACAAACTTTGTCTTCCCTGTGCACACAGCTACAAGGGTCCGCACACTCGACTGTGGACTTCTATCCTAGGCCTCTGCACAATTAGCTGCAGAGCGTCTACCTACACTAAAATCCAAGACTTAGACTTCTTACTTCGGAGTTATGACTTTCTTACATAATTCATCATCGTCTCTCCCTAACACTACTTAGTGCTTAGATGATCTCTTACAGCTGGCTTTACTTTACAAAACTAAGGGCAGACTACCCTTTATCACACATGACACCTTTGCACTCCATGACCATAAAATGTGGAGTCTTTACAATTTTATTACAAAATTTGACTCAAACATGGGCTTTTAGCCCCAAAACTACCCTTGGGGGATCCTGCTCCCAACAGACCAATTGGCTAGTGAAGGAAAAGAATGCAACTAGTTAGACATGTTGGCTCAAAGGTTGAAGGAACAGATAACAAGTGCTCGATAGCTGCCCAAAGCTTGGATGAAATTTATGCCTATCAGGAATTACCGGGCTTGAAGTGGGCATGGACATTAGCGAAAACCTCTACCAATACTTATTATAAATTGCTTTTCGTATGTAGCTCCCGCGGGGTCAACACACAACTATTAGATCATTTTTTCACCCTAGTGTACAAGATGATATTTGAGCATGATCCACCTTGCATGTCGAAGGCAGCAATGGAGGCACTAATCGACATAGCCGATTGGTATATCTCACCATCTAGCACTTTCATATGGATGTACAATGCGGAGAAGCCTCTACATATTTTTCCGAAGCTTTCCATGGACAAGCTCGTCATACAAGAAGTATCATACCACATCTCGGTAGGAGTGTTAGCTAGGCTACACCAGAAGAAGAAGGCACCTTTGCCCACTCTTCCATTGTAGATGAGGTTGTACGAGATACAAAATCTCAAGCATGCAAATATCAAAGCAAAAGAGTGCAAGAAATATACTTTTGACACTCGAAGCTACAATCCATATGACCCACATTGTTTTGTGAAGGATTACGGCATGACAGTACAATTTTCGTGGATCCACGGGGTGTGTCATTTGGTTGAGGAAGACCCATGGAGATATTGTCACAGCTTCTCTAGGCCCAATTAACCAGTTGCCATCATTGTGGAATGGTTAACAAAGCAGCGTGAAGTAGAATCCAGGAGAGCACAAGCAACAGAGGTAAACATACCAGTGCGCAACAAAGGCAAGAGAAGGATTGTCAACAACATAGAGGAAGTGCAAAGGTGCAAGTTCATAGAATACCCACTCGTGCAAAAAGAGACTTTGGCAATAGAGGCAAAGAGGAAACAATGTGATAGGAGGAACGCGCAAAGGCAGAGAGAAAACAAAGGATGGAGGAAACAATGAAGGAGCAACTCTTGAAGGAATAGGAACTATGTAGACAGGAGAAGGAAGCACAAGAAGGACAGGTACAACAGGGAGCGCAACATGTACAAACAGATGAAATTATGCACCTACAAGTAGTTGACTCAACCAAACAGCTGGCACCAAGCAGGCATGGTGAGCAGTCATAGGAGTAGGACTTCACTCAAGAGATTGAACAAGCACTGGAGGAGATGGAGCAACTAGAGTTAGAGAAAGACATTAACTGCATGCCTTACCACCAAGAGGTCGACTGAACAGCTTCACCATATCCGAAGGCAAAGCAAGTCCCGAGCGACCAAGGAGATACTAAGATCCATGGAGACAATTTGCAAGAAGAGATGCAGAACATATCATTCGATGAGTCGCTGCATAGAGTTGTGAAATCGCGCAGAGTGTATACTCTAGATGACCACACATCTCATGTGCACTTTGAGGAATTAGTGATATCTAACATGCGCAAGCATCCAACAACATTGGCCAATGCAACCAAAGCATATGTCGAAGCCACTAACTACAATGTCCACTTCTTAATAGTGGAGAACGAGCAAATGGCTAAGGAGTTATAGATGACCAAGTAGGGAGGAGAACTGGTTATAGCATCCACCCGAGCCAAATTGAAGAAGGTGATATTAGATGAGTATCGTCCCTTGAGACAGTCATGTAGGCATTGTACTCGATATTTGGTACCATGCATAAGGCAATTGTCCATCTCAACGGTTAGCAATAGCAATGTGCTAGGAGAGCACATATCTTGTTAAACTTGCATATTGTTGTTGACCACATGCAAACATGGACAATATCATACAAGGGAGCCCCGTAACACTTCCCCAAGTCGATGAAGCCAAGAGCGATCGAGATGAAAGAACGTATCTAGAGTTAGATCCAGAACTATGAAGAAATCCTGCAACTCATCACTAGTTTGCATGCTTCCCATGCATGGGTATTTAGAAGCATGGATTTTTTTGTGCACACACATGCAATCACATCTATCAGGACACTCACAAAGGCAAAGACAAAGGCACAATTTTGACAGAAGCTTGACTCATACTTTGACGAGTTAATGTGCATAACCACCAATGCAAACTTGGTGATTAGTGTAGACATCATGCATCAATATATCACTTGTCTGACTGCACTCAAGACAATTATGCACACTTTATTAGATGAGTTGGAAAGAGGAGCTAGAGCTAGGTACCCGAATGCAATGGAGGCAAGAGTTTGTTTCCATAAATATTTCACCACAGAGTACACGGAAACCATCGCGGACTACTAATCCTGGCATCAATTCTCTACTGTCGACCATCATGAGGATGTCAAAGAGCTAGTCTTCCCACAGTTGTTTGAGTCATAGTGATGTCTTGCATGGCTTTCTCAAGCCTGTTTTGTTTCACATGGGTACATGTGCAAGTTGCATGTAACTTCTTGTCATGTGGAAGTTCAAGTGTCAATAGCTTAATGTAACAGTCATAGAGTAGTTGAATATTCATGAGGGCGGAAGAACGGTCACAAAGGGGAATGTTAAGGGTCACCCCATCCTTTGCTATATATAGTCCCTCATAACTCATTGTATAGGATTTCGTTCATCAAAGCTTCCAATAGGATTATCTTAGAGAAAACTTGGAGAGTATTGTAATGAGCCTTGGCTTCTCCACAGTGTAGAGATAGTACATAGAATTTATCTCCAACTAAGCACTTAATGAATCCTTTATCCCATCCACTAAGTTTATCCATAATTCTTTCTATAATTTTTATCATGGAAAAGTTATCTTATATAGAATCTCATCTGCAAGTGTCCAATTTTCAAGTGTTTCAAACTTATTATCCATTTATTAATAAAATATTTATTTACATAATTATTTCATCACATTTCATGAATTCTGTGTCATCATAGTTCAATTTTAGCAACGTAATAATAATACTAATACTTCCAGTAGTAGAGGGTTACACAGGGGATACACTAATATTATATGGAAATAAAAAACTCTGCTGGGGTCCTTTTGAGGACCAAACCTAGGTAGGAATTTGGCTCCAAACATTGTCACCCTCTTTTGTTTTTCTTCCTTTGTTTGCTACATTTTTCAATACATCAACCAAATTTCTAACTTCCTTTTGTTTGGTCTGTACAGGTATTTACTTATACAAGAACAACTATGCAAGGTTATACAACCCACAATTTTATATAGGTTTTTCTAAACTTCCTTTCTCTTTTCTATATGTCATCATGTGTGAGGGATTTTAATGAGGGTTTCCCAATAACCCATTATATATATATATATATATATATATATATATATATATATATATATATATATGTTTGTTACTAATTTACGGTCGTTGGCCTTCATGCAACTATATTTTATTTATTGTTATTAGATTATGATCACTTAGCCTTACCCTCAATGAGGGTTGTCATACTTTTTTGAGCTAGGGACAATTTATCTTGTAAATTATTTTTGTAATATTGAATATGGCTACAAGACATGAATAACTTGATATGCATGACTAATTATTAAAGTCCATCCATGATATTTTCATGCACCAAAGAAGTCTGATGATGTAACCTTACTTGGGAGTGACCCTTATATTCCAAGTTTAAGTTCCGAGTTAATTTCACTTTGTTGTTTCCATATTATTGTTGGTATTTCTCTGCCTATGCATAGTTGAAATTCATGGTTTTTTACTCATAAAGATAATAGGGTTTAGAGCTCGGTTTTGCTTCTTTTGTGTAATATTTATAGCATACTTAGTTATTATTATTATTTTTCTTTCTAATCTTATGATAATCCTTTCGTCCCAACTCCAAAACCCTAGTTTTTCATACTCATTTTATGTTTGTATTATTGTAGAAATTCCAAAATATATTTACTGTCAATATTTTGAAAAGGTTCAAATGTTAATTAGATAAATAATGGTATGATTATATTCATTCTCAAGCCTTGTTATTTTCATATATTTTTGTATTAATTGACCCAAACTAGAATTTCCAAGTGGGATCTATTCCCGAGATCTACTCTTCCATTATGGTTTTTTGTCATGAGCTAAGGATTGTTTCTAGGTTGTTGTTTAGCCAGCTTGGCTTGGAAACTAACTTGATTCACTAACCTCACATTCAAATTTTACTAAATCAGTATTCTAATTGGTATCCTTTTTGAAAAATTTCATTTCTCCTCAAGAAACATCTATGAAAATTCCAATAACATTTATACAAACTATAAGAAAACAATGGATTACAGATAATTGATATGTACTTATCTTTTATCAAATATGAGGACCAGCCACAAAATCAATAAAAGAAAGTTCTCCACCCAGTCAATGATTATGGTATCTGCTACCAAACTCCCCTCGAGCAATTTTGCATTTCCAGAACAATTATTTGAGCGATGACCAAAACAGGTTCGTTCCACCACTTCTTGTTGACCTTTAAGAGGTCTTAGTCTATGATTTTGACTAATAACCAAGCTACACTCTAAGATTACACTAGCCAACCAACTCAAGAATCCTTTACTTGTCAATTTCCTGCCTCCCTCAACAACATGCTATCAAGGCTCAGAAGCTTATAACTTAAGTGTCCTCTATTGGACCTCCTCCAACTAGGTACTGAATTCACAAGGATTCTTTAGGCATTTTTCCTCTCACCTTCTTGGCTCCCCTTTCCCAATTGAGATTATTTATCTCTAGAGAGAGGAATAAATATCTTCTAACTATATGGAAAGTGAACTCTCATTTATCACTTTTCCCGTAATTTTATGATTGACGGCCATAGTCAATATTATTTATAAAAAACTAAAGAAACACTTTATGTTTATTAACTATTCATAGGAGGCCATCCATATAGCCCATTGTCTACGAAGTTAGTTCAATAAAAGTAACTAAAATATTTACAACTTTGTGAGGATTGTTACACATTCAAAGATTTATAAAAATTTTGAATCTTGATTTTTCTTTCAAATCCTAATAAGAATTATGAATATAGATTTCCCTTCCAAATCTCGATAAGAATTGTGAATATAGATTTCTCATTCATTCCATCTCAAGTAAATATAGTATATTTATTTGAATTTTGTTTTTCTCGTTCTCCTAAGTTATTTAATATTAATAGATGAGGAGATTGGAATTTTTTTAAGTTTTATGTATATTTCTGAAAGTTTTGTATATTTTTTCTATAATGTATTTCAATATTTGTTTTATTTTTTTTTAGAGTTTATTAGAAGGAATTCCCTTGGAGAAGGGGGAAAGAATATTTAAAAGCGTGTACTACTACTACTCATTGTATTGATTAGCTTTATTTCATATTTTGGTATTTATTTACTTCTCCTTTATGTACGATTTATAATAATTTAGCTAAAAATTTATAATTTGATATTTATTTACCTCTCATTGATGTACCATTTACAATTTATAACATTTTATATTTTTATATAGTAAAAACGTTTTCTTTTAATATGAATAGACTCATTCATTTGTTAGAAATGGTAAAGTGGAAAAGACCTTCATAATGCAACTAGATAGTGGAAAACATTAACAAATTGAATGAAAATAGGCCTCTTAAATAATGAGAGTGTTATTTCATGGATTCCCTATATTAGGTTCTACAAATTCCACTATACATCCACTTTTAATCCAATGCATCTTTGATCATCACAACTTTTCCAAACCTACTACTAATGTACCTACTACTAATGTGGCTAGGAAAATTAACCATATTGGCTCAAGCATGAGTTTTTGAAGGTATGCAAAATAACAATCTGAATAATCAATATTGTATTGCTTACAATGGAAGTTCTCTTAGCTTGGTAAATCTAGACTATTATGGAAATATCATTGAAGAATATGGCGTCTAGGTGGACAATATTTGTCACTTTTAATTTACTCTAACACACACACACACACACACACACACATATATAGATATATATATTAAAATAATTTAACTCATTGAACTTGCATTAAGTAATATTTTGCAACATGGCTGAAATACTAGGTCATAAAGAGTCTCTCCACTCAATAATTTATTTAAATCATTTAACATTAACTTGTTTGTAATATTTTTTTTATATTTAAGGTATTTTTACATACATAAAAAATCACACTAATTTATTTAAATATTTCCAATACCATTTAACAACACATTCCATCAACTAAAAGAATCTATTATAATTGATTAATTACTTTCCCCCTAATGTGTTTCAAAAAACTGTCATAAAATTTTATTGTTAACATCATTTTAAAATGTAACTTGGAGAAAAGAGAAACAATGATGAACAAAAGAAAAGAAGAAACTCTCAAAAAGAGATTTGAATTGCAACTCTCAAAAATAGATTTGAATTGCATGATACAAAAACCCTAAAATAAAGACCTTAAAACCCTAATCTAGATGCAAGATAGACATTGGGAAAATATTGTAACAATTGTAGAACAGTTTATAGATTAAAATGGAAGGTGGCCACTTTTCACATCATTGTAGATGAACACCAACAAATATGATCTTTATTTTCTAGAGATTTTGAAAATCTCCCACAAATATTTAAACAAAGGAGAAGATAATTGCAGACTCAAATTAAAAAAATTACAATCCTTTTATTACATCAAGAAAATCCAAACAAAAATCTCTAGTGAATTCTCCAAAGAAATAATATTTTTTTGTTATTGTCTACTTTTAAAAAGTTTTTACATGCTTTCATCTCCTTACATTCAACTTTGATAGTTGAAAACTGAAAAGTTGTTTTTATACCAAAATTTATGTAAACTGAAACTGCAACTAAAGAAACAATATTAAAATTAATTGTTATTTTATATTAAATAGCCATTCCCAATTACCAATATACTCCCCCTTGATGGTGAGTAAATATATCTAAAAGTTGTTGATTAGTTTTAATGTATTCCAAGTCAACATCTTTGTTCTGAACCAGGTCTCTAATAAAATGATATTTCAAATAAATATGCTTTGTTCTACAATGATGGACTAGATTCTTGGCCAATTTATTTGCACTCATGTTATTACAAAATATCACTGTTGGTTGAAATTTTATTTCTCCAATTTCTTCCAAAACGCTTCTAAGCCACAATGCTTGTGTACCTACAAGAGTGATTGCAATATATTATGCTTTTGTGGCTGAAAGAAAAATTTTAGTTTACTTCTTTTAACACTATGTAATCAAACCTAAATGGAGAGAAAATAAATTACTAGATGTAGGCTTTTGATCATCCAAACTACTCTCTCAATCAAAATCACTAAAACCAACAAATTTAAACCTTTTAGAGGTATAGTAATGAATACCAAAATTAATAGTGCCCTTCACATACCTTAATGTTCTCCTAGCTGCCTTCATATCAAGCCCAAATGACTTAGTCATATACCTTGAAATAAGAGAAATTGAATAAGCAATATGGGGTCCTTTATGTGTTAGAAATGTCAAACTCCCAACAATACTTCTGTCTCATCAATAATTTTAACACCATCATGTCTACACAACACAACTCCATGGGAAATTGGAGTAGAGGTTGGGTTACAGTAAACCATATTTCACTTCTTAAACATATCTTTTGTATGTTTTTTTTTGGAAATCAAAATTTTATCTTTTGCTTGATAAACTTCCATTCCAAAAAAATATTGCATGAGACCTAAATATTTCATGTCACATTCATTCATCATAGCAATTTGAAATTCATTCTCCATCTTAGAATTACTACCCATATACAATAAATCATTAACGTACAAGCTTACCACAACAATATCATTACCTTGATGTTTTTAATAAAGGGTAGGTTCATTCCTGCTTCTCTTGAAGCCATACTACAAAAAATACCCATCAATTATGGCATACCATGCTTATGGTATTTGTTTGAGGCCATATATATAAAGCCTTTTTTAACTTGTACACCTGATGTTTTTTACCTTGCACTTCAAAACATTGTGGTTGTTTCCCATACACTTCCTCTTCTAACCATCCATTCAAGAATTCACTCTTCACATCCATATGATAAATGCACTGTGTTTTCTCTGAGCTACTAGAGAAATCATCATTTTATTAGTCTCATGTCTTGCTACTGGAGAAAATGTCTCCTCATAGTCAATACCATACCTTTGTATGAATCCTTTTGCAAGTAACCTTGAGTTGTATCTTTCAATACTCCCATAGCTATTACATTTAGTCTTGTAAACCCATTTAGTACGAATTTGTTTCTTGCCATATGTAATCTTTGTAATTTCCCAATTATCGTTCAATCCATCTCTTCTTGCATTTCTTGCACTCGAACTTCACTAGTACATGGATCTTCAAATGATGAGGGTTCAATATTAGAGTGAGAAAATAAAGAAAAAATTATTGTTTAACCACTTGGATTTTCTTCATGTTCTTGGTTTGTACTCCTTCGATAAATATCACTTAAGCTTCTTACCTTCCTTATGTAACTTGGACTAGGAGTTGAACTTACACTTGGCACTGAAGAAGTCGGACTTGTGCTTGGAGGAGAGGAACTCCTAGGTGAAATTATAGTACTTGACACTTAAATATTAGTGGGCTAATCATCAATACCATTAGTAATAATGCCATCCAGAATCAGTTTTTCAACATGGTCCTTTTGGTGACCATAAAATCTCCCAAAAGGAGTTCCTTAATTCATTAGTTTGTAGCATACTTATTTCCATTTCCACCACTGGATGATTTTTTCTTTTTGCTACCCCATTGTGTTGAGGGTGATTTGTTGTTTGATGCCATTCATTTCACAATAATGCATAAAATATTTCAAAAAAGATTCTCCTCTACAGTAAGTGCCTAAACATTTGATTATGTGACCACTTTCATTTTCTACAAGAGCTTTAAACTTCTTGAATGTATCAAAAGTTTCATCTTTAGTCTTTAAAAACTAAACCCAACTTTCGTCGATAAAAGTAATAAAATATGAGGATTCACCCAAACTTTTTGTTTACATAGGTCCACAAATGATTGAATGTACTAGTTGAAGAGGATAATGGGCCCTCCATGGTTTTCTTTTTGGAAAATTTTCAAGTTCATGTTTGCCTTTAGCACAACCATCACAAACCTCCTTGTGTTTTTGATGCTAAAAGATTCAAATTATTAAAATTCAAATGGCTATACCTCATATGCCACAACCAACTTGTGTCCTCATATGCCAAATCAGAAAAATGGCTATTAAGTTCTTTAAACTTCAATGAGAACATTCTATTCTTGGTGATAGGCACGACACTAACCATCTTATAACCTTGATTATTATCACAATTTGTGCATTATATATTTTCAAACACCGCTTTATAATAAAATTCAATCAATTGTCCAACGCTTAATAAATTATGCTTCAATTATGGAGTGCAAAGAATGTCTTTAACACTTTCATACCTTGTATAGTAGGGACTTCTATAGCTCCTTGTGAAGCAACCTCTAAAGCTTTGTTATCACCAAGCTTGATTGAAGATTTTAAACTTTTATCAATTATATAAAGAAGTTCCTTATTTCCTAAGATATATGATCAGAACACCGTGAATATATATACCAAACATTATTATTAGCATCTCCATATTTTTCATATGACATAAATAAATTATTTGAAGAACCATTATTACATTTTTGTTGTTATTGTCTTCTTTAAATATGCACTTCCTTTCAAAGTGCCCATACCTTTTACAATAATTGCATTGTATATTTATTCATATCAAAACTACCTCTACCTCTTCCTCTTGAACCACCTTCCTCTATTACCTCCTCTTGAATAATATTTATTTTTACCTCTACCTTGACTTTGGTTGTTGTTAGTGGTGGCACCTTCACTTTGGTTGTTGCTAGGTGTGTGATCTTCATTTTTTGTAATTGATAATTATGAAGAAAAAACTTTCTCATCACTTTCTTCTGATAAACCTTTAAACCTTTATTCATGAAATATGGGAGATCCAAAAAGATGATCCAATTTAAGGGTAGACAAATATTTACTTTCTTTAATTTTTATAGCAAAATGGTTCCATTTTGGTGTTAGAGATCTTAAAGCTTTTTTAAGCACAACTTCATTATTTAATATTTCTAGAAGAGTAGCTAACTTATTAACTTAACCTGTGTTTTTACATTCACACAATAATCACCTATATTTTCATTTTGTTGCGTCTTCAAATTCCCTTTTTAACATATGATAACTCGTAAAATTGCATGGGGGACTCCATCCGGAAATACTAGGAGAAGATTATGTGGTGTACGTATAATTGTTTTTCTAAGTTATTAATAGAAGGGTCGTGAAGAGACGTAGAGTCGCCAAATCATCGCCTCGGTTGGCTCGGCTCGTGAGCACCGGCTGGAATGCTATAAAGCCCAAAGATCCACTATGCCTTTGTTCTTCGTTCTCCAGCTTCGTTCCATCCTTCCTTTCGGTTACTGCCATTTCCTCCTCTCAACCACCGTAAGTAATAATAAACGAGAATTTGAATTTCATTGAATTCAATTCCATGGAAGAAAGAGCGAGCGTGAATAGAGCAACGCCAGGAAACAACGTCAATAATAACAATGGTTTTTCAACACCTGAGAGAGAGATAGTTGGCGCTCGCGTTGAACCCGTTTGCCGCCCCTTGATGCGCACGCAGGACGTTGCTGGGATGACTCAGGAGCAGTGTGACCGTATCCACCGTAAGTATTACCTTGTGGAGGGGTACCGGATAGAAGAAATTCCCCGCAATCCATACAACGTCATTGCGGCACAACAACAGGAACGGGAATGGCATATAGAGAACGAAACGCTACTCAGGGATGTAGAGGAGCAACTGCAACTACAAGTCGAACGGCAGCGCAGCGAGGAAGAGGAACGGCAGCTACAGATTGAACGGCAGGACAGGGAGGAAGAGGAACGGGAAGTACAGAGGGAACGGCAGCTCAGGGAGGAAGAGGCCGAATGGGAAAGAGTGACCATTTCATTGAATTCCATGGAAGAAGAAAGAGCGAGCGCGAATAGAGCAACGCCAGGAAACAACGTCAGTAATAACAATGGTTTTTCAACACCTGAGAGACAAATAGTTGGCGCTCGCGTTGAACCCGTTTGCCGTCCCTTGATGCGCACGCAGGAAGTTGCTGGGATGACTCAGGAGGAATGTGACCGCATCCACCGTAATTATTACCTTCGGCATGGCTACCGGATAGAAGAAATCCCCCGGAATCCATACAACGTCATTGCGGCACAACAACAGGAACCGGAATGGCATCTAGAGAACGAACCGGTACTCAGGGATGTAGAGGAGCAACTGCAACTACAGATTGAACGGCAGCGCAGGGAGGAAGAGGAACGGGAAGTACAGAGAGAACGGCAGCTCAGGGAGGAAGAGGCCGAACGGGAAGTACAGAGGCAACGGCAGCTCAGGGAGGAAGAGGAACGGGAAAGAGTGACCATTTCATTAACTTCCATGGAAGAAGAAAGAGCGAGTGTGAATAGAGCAACGCCAGGAAACAACGTCAATAATAACAATGGTTCTTCAACACCTGAGAGACAAATAGTTGGCGCTCGCGTTGAACGCGTTTGCCGTCCCTTGATGCGCACGCAGCAGGTTGCTGGGATGACTCAGGAGGAGTGTGACCGCATCCACCGTAATCATTACCTTCGGCATGGCTACCGGATAGAAGAAATTCCCCGTAATCCATACAATGTCATTGCGGCACAACAACAGGAACGGGAATGGCATCTGGAGAACGAACGGCTACGGAGGGAGGAAGAGGAGCAACGGCGACTACAGGTTGAACGGCAGCGCAGGGAGGAAGAGGAGGGCCAGTGCTCAGTTTGCCTCAGCCCTTTTAAAATAAATCAACCCGCACGGCGACTCCGATGCGACCACCTATACCACTCAAAGTGCATAAACGAATGGTTTATGCGTGGTCACCTTAATTGTCCACTCTGCCGCCGCACACGGGATGAATGACATGAGATCACGTACTCTACTAAGCTTTTATATATATTTCACTAATTTCTCTATAATCAAACACTTATACAATAAGAATGTGGTGCCACCAAATTTTTGATTAAGTTCCACTGAACACATTTCCGACACAAGGAGCACAAAGAACCGTTGAAATAATTTTCAATCTCTTTTTTTACAAAGTTGAATTTTATTGTTCGCATAAACTTTTTTTAAATATATTTCATTTTTTTCGATTAGTTTTCAGGTAAAGAAAAGTATATGAGACAAAAATAATTTTTTTAAACTATATTTGAAGTGTTAGTTGTTTATATAGTATTTATATAATTCACAATGGGATATTTATGATGTCATTATAATCATTGTAGTCTTGTTTACTATTAAGTGTTGGTTGTTTATTTGGTCAAAGTGCATATTGGATTAGCCATTGGTACAGGCATTCAATGTTTTAATATCATGAAATCTTTGAAATAAATAATAATCAGATATTTAATAATTTAATTAAAATGATTAATTAATAATTAAGTGTTGGTTGTTTATTTGGTCAAACTGCATATTGTATTAGCCATTGCTAAAGGCATTCAAAGTTCTAGTATCATGAAATCTTGGAAATACAATAGAGGTTGCCTTTGAACTATAGTGCGAGTAGCTCCTCCCTAAGCGTTACACTCCTTTCCTACCAAGAAACTAATGAGAGCATTTCATATATTTACACATCCTCAACACAAGTAATATTTTGCTAGCTCTCAGCACACATCGAGTCTTTACCTCCCAATGGCACCTTCTAATTCTAAACATGAAAATGTTATTCTAGTTAATTGCCTCTCTTTTGATTATCACATCTAAGTTTAAAATTTGAAGACTAGACTTTAACTCCTTACTTAAAGTTTTTGATAAACATTGATTCTCTCTCTATTAAAATATGACAACCCTAGTTTGAGATTTCATGCTTATATATATATATATATAAAAGCATGAAATCTCAAACTAGGGTTGTCATATATATATATATATATATATTTGTGCTTGGTTATACTTGTTGTTGAATATTTGTAGGTACATAGTCTTCAAGATACTAAAGATGCCAACCTACCTCATATTTATTGATGACTTGATAATGATGTTCAGTATGATGGAAAGACAAAACTATAAGAATCTTGATAGTGTTATCCATGATAACACTTAGAAATAGTTTTTGAGCCAATTGGTCAAATTAGCTAGGGTTTTTATTAAATTATTAATTAATCATTTTACAGCAACTGTGACCCACCATAAGACTCACCAATCGTGCTTTGCAAACAAAAGGCACCGTTACTCCAATGTTTAATACAACTGTATACTTCAACGCAATTTTGTAGTGAGACAGGTGTTAAGAAAGGTAGATTTACTACAAAATTATCAAGAACTTCTGTAACAAATTACCTTCAGTTTCCCTAATTGGATTTGCTACAGAATTTTGCAAAAGTGCTTAAATGCCAATTTTGAATGAATAAGTGTGAGACACATGAAATTTTGAAATTGGACCTTTATGACTGACCCTTTTTGAACTTAAATGGACCCCACATCATGACAGGATGATGAAAAACACTATGATCGTGAAAAACACTATGATGATGAAAAACACTATGATGATGAAAAACCCTTCCTTTGCCAGCATTGGATGCCTTCATGTTTGGTAGAAGTTGCAGAGTTCCCATGGACAGATTGCTAAGGATTTTTCCATGAATTTCTTAGGGATAGAAATAAAGGTTGGCTTGATAAATTTTGCAGTATCCCTTAATTGCCTATGCTACAAAGATTCCCATGTTTGGTGATATGTGGTTCAAGGTTCAGAAGTTCAAGTTAAAGGAGTTATAATGGCATGTGTTTAGCTAATTAACATTAATGAAGAATTCAACACTATCATAAAGATCAAATAACTAACAGAAAGGTGTTTTTTGAAATTTGCTACGGATATTCTTGAAATGATCATTTTAGTACTCAACTTCAAGCTCACTATTTGACCAAATGAAAAGGAATTTTGGACATCTGATGGAGCTTTTTTTTCTTCGTATGAGCTCATATATAAATGCATCTCTCAGTTTTTACATAGATAGTAGGGTTTGGAATATATGCAGTTATCTTGGATGCCTACTTAATGGAATTTTTCCTAGCTAGATTTGTTGCAGAAATTTTGAAATTTGACTTGGTGGTGGTCCAGGTAAACAAGTAAACCAAGTCAATGTCCATGTGGCATAAGACACATCATCAAGTCTAGCACATTTAGAAAATCAATTGGGTTCAATAATCTCTATCAACAAAATTTGGTTGAATTCATTAATGTTGGAAGAGTCCTACTTGTATTCAAATTGTGAAAAAATGAAATCCCTAAGATTGCTCAATAGGTTTCAAGTAGGATAAATTCTCTAAACTGATTGATCAAATCTAGAACCTAGTGGAAAATTTTTGTAATTAATGATATCATTGTGGTTCTAGTCTATATATGTGTAATTTTTTGACTCTACGAAGGTGGGTCGATAATGTGAGAAGTTGAATCTATGTCAAGTTTTGTTTCAACTAAAATATATTGCAGCAACTCTATTTTTATACTTCAGACTCATGTTATGACTTTATGTGTTCTTATCATGTTTTATATGTTGTTATCATTATTCATAGTATTTTGATTACTTGGAATTCATGTCAAGTGCTCCAACTTCCTTCATTTACTATGTATGACTGTGAATGTTTAATTAACATCAGTTTTAAAGGCAGAAATGCCTTAGTTTCTATTATACATTGTTGTTTTCCACATATTTTATTTTATTTGACTCCATGCCCAATGGTGGCAGCCATCACATTCTCCTTCACTTGTAAAACTACATAAAAATAAACCAGAGTTAGTCATGTGTAGTTTTGAGTTGATTAAGGTGAATTTGATAAGTATTTTGAGAGAGCCTTCTCAGATTGGATGGGATAACTTCCAGTTAAAGTGGTTTGAAATAGTTATGTTGGGTTGAAGGTTGACACAACCCAACCATTTTAGGTCAGTGATAAAATTTTGGTGCATCTGTCGGGAGTCGAAAAAATCCTTTTTCCTGGATTTTATTTGAGTCTCCTCATTCTAATTCCTGAGGGTAACAGGAAACCAGGGTTTTCTTAAGGTTGTGATATTAAACTTGCGACTCTAATCTCAAAGGGTCTAGAAGATTAGTAGCTTGAAGAAGTTCTCATAAGAGTTCCACTGCTAGAAGAAATTCCAAGTATGCCCCTAGGGATCAATCTCATATCTATGGTTCTCCAAATCACATGCCTCATATTTATTGGTTAACTCATCTTCCCATGTTCAAAGATGAAGAGAAAAATGATGTTAGTATGCATTTGGTTAGATTTCGTATGCATGTATGTAGACTGAGGGTTGCGTTTCCTGAGGATTGTCTCATGAGGATGTTTATGGCTACCTTAGAGGACAAAGCTAGAGTATGGTTTGAAGGGTTGCAATTAGGAAGCTTGTGTTCTCTTGAATATTTCCATAGAATATTCTTTGGAAATTATGGGAAGTCGCATCCTTCCTTACCACTTTTTTAAGGTTGTTCTAATTTTTGTAAGGGTTTAATTCAATATCTTGAAAGTATTTATGATGATGTAGAATATATGGATGATGAGGAGATGTTAGAGGAACTTTATGAATCTTCTTCTCAAGCTAGTTGTCATGATGATCAAGAAGTTTTCCAATAAGCAATTGTCTCTTCTTTAGTTGAATATGAAATGGATTAGCAATTTGATAGTCAAGTCATATTACATGAAGTTTATGAGAATTTTCAGCCTTGTCAGTCTATATTTAGTCAAAGGTATGAGCAGAATCATTCAAAATGTTTTTCACCCCATTCCCTTTCTTAGATTTTATGTCAAGAAGAAACCCTTCAAGATCAAGTTGTTGAAAATACATGCGTGAAAGTCTTAAACAGTGAGGTAACATGTGATGGAAGTTGTCTACCTAGACAAGAACTTTTTTTTGTTAAAAATCATAATGATGTTGTCCTAGTGCATGAAAGTTAACTTTTAGGTAAACACGAGTTACATGAAGATCAGAATATACAGGTTTTACCTTTTCTATTTGAGGATCATCAAAACGACATGGATGATATGCATAAATTTGTTTGTATAAGAGTCGTTAGCATTCAAAATCAAGATGACACTCCTCAAGATAAATTATGAAAGGTCAAATTAGAATTGTTTGATAAGAGAAAGATTATTTTTGATGCACACAATATGGATGTGATGTTTGAATATGTTCAAGAATGTGTGCATGTTTTTCTTTTTACATGGAAGGGAAGAAAAATATATTGTTGCCTTTTTATTTAATGATGCTCTTGGAATTGAAGGCATAGGACAAAAGAAGCCATCAATTATGAATGAGTTCAGACCCCATGGTTTTATTCATCAAGAAGAGGTGATTTTTCATGATTACCAAGATCGTTTGGTAAGTTTATTCCAGTCATCAGTGAAGGTGGAGTTTCTTTCATTTATAAATTCAAGTTATGCATTCAATTTTCGTTATAAGTTGCCAATAGATGGTCGACTTAGGAATAGTCAAGCATCTCTAATGTTGGATCATCTCTTTGACTCGTTATATTGGATGTTTCATATTACTTGAATTAAGCAGGTGGATTTTCAAATGTTAGAGTATGATTATTGGTACATAAATAAGCTTGTTTGGAAATCATTTCCTTCAACTTTAGGCTACATTTTGCAGTTGTCAGTTTTATTTTGTATAATAGTTTGATATCACATTAAAGCAATAGTAATTGGTTTCCAGTTGGTTTGCAATTTTCTTTTCAGTTTGGTGAGTGGGTTTGAATGTAGTCTTCAAATTGGGACCAATCCATTAGTTAGGCACTAGAGCTTCTTATTATTTGTTGCACCACAAGGGAACAACATCCCCATTGAGAACAACATCCCCATTGAAGTCATGTTCTCCATGATAACACTTAGAAACAATTTTTGAGTCAATTGGTCAAATTAGATAGGGTTTTAGAACCCCAAAATTCCTCTAGTAGCCCTCAGAGTCCTCTTTCTAAGCCCACAAGTCTGATCAATATTACATTCTTCAAGAAAGAGTTATTCCAAATCTCTCACGATGACCTAATTATAGAGTGGTTCAGTACAAGTTAACCTCTCGCAGATCCTTCAACGGCTACCCAGAGGCGACACATCAGCTTCCAACAACTATTTGGAAATGCCACACCATTTAAGGTATAATTTAATTTTTAAATCCCCATATTCGAGGGTCAAATAGATGCAGATGCTATAGATAAATGGTTAAATCTGCTATATGGATATTTTGTTGTTCATGAATTTTCGAGTGGGGAAAAGATTGTTTTCACTCTTCTCAAAGCAACCCCCCACTTTAAGGACTGGTGGGAAACCTACTACGAGTAGAAGAATGAAAGTACAACTCACTATTTTCAGTCGCACCCACCCGGGATTCATTTTGGGATGCCATCAAGGAGCAGTACCACCTTATCAAAAGCTACGAGGACAAATACATAAAGTGGACCATGCTCCGATAGGGAAGGGACCAAGATGTGCTAGAGTTCACCAACATTTTTCATACCCTTCGCCACACAGTTGGGTATCAAAGATTCTGATCTGCATTTGGTACTCAAATACCAGGAATGCCTACACATATACATCTAGGAAGAGATGGAGTTCCTAAACATCTCCTCGCTAGGCATGGTGCATCGATACGCTATCAAAATTGAACAAAAATTCAAACAAAAGAAGCGAGACTTTGGATCTGCGGATCCAAAGACCAAAGGACAAAGCGAAGGTGGGGTGACCCAAGACAACCTGTCAAAGGTGCAAGAAAAGAACAACAACAGGAAGTCGAAAAGGGACATAAGAAAGTGGTGTGAGTTCCATAAGAGTCCCTCACAACACAAGTGAGTGTCGGACCAAGCAGCTGCTGGTGGCCGAGTTGAAGGCTTTCGAATCCGATGCATGTTTTGACCCTAAGCCAGAACCCGACAAGGGGAATGGAAAAGGGAAGCAGATCATTGATGTGGATCCTAGCGCCACTATTGCCACCACCAAGATCCATAATAAATGAGCCCGAAGATCTAGATGAGGGGGAACATCTTTTCCACTCATAGATGTGGGTGAAGGATTTGCTGCTGCAATTCATTGTTGATAATGGTAGCCAAAAGAACCTCATTTCAGTAGAGGTCGTGAAGCGGTTGGGCCTATTGACTACACCACACCCAAAGACGTACAATATTGGGTGGCTTCATGAAGGACAAGATCTCAAAGTTTTCCAGTAGTTTCGCCTTCCCTATAGCATCAAGCCCTTCACAGACGAGGTATTGTGTGAGGTTACACTTCTGGATATTTGTGATGTACTATTAGGCCAACCATACTTGTCGAGACGACATGTTGTGTATGAATCAAGGCCTCGTGTTGTCAATATTTCTTTGGATAATTCATTATAAAAGATACCGGAGGTAACCCCACCATCCTCCACGCAGCAACAACAGAAAAAGAATACGGTCATGACAGAACATAGAAACAACTTCTCCTCACCCACAGGGGTACCACACAAGCTTTAGGTGGGCAACAAAATCTGGTTGCATCTACAGAAGGAATGCCTTACAAGAGCCCATTAGAAGCTCCAACCATGCTAACATGGTCCTTACACCATTACTAAGGCTATGGGAAATAATACTTTGGAGCACAACATTCCTCCATTCCTTCGCCTGCACCAAGTGTTCAATGTGTATGACCCTTGACCATGCTTTCCACCATTACTGGACACATCTGAGATTGCAAAATAGTTCACCAGGGACCAAGTTCAGCAGATGGAGGAACTCAACGCAATGGGGACCATTGCTTCCTAAGGGGGTGTTGAGAGATGGAAAAGGTATGTATTTGCTATTTATTTCTTTATCTTTTCCTTTGAATCATAGCTCCTTTACGTTCTAAAATGGTAATATGTTAATGAATTATGGTAGAATTAAGGAGATTTGTGATTGATACAAAATAATTGATTATTTTCTTTTTCTATACAGAAAATGAAGGAAATGGAAAACCACTGTTCGGGAGGAAAAGACAAAGCAGAAGCAACTGTTGTCCCTTCCCTAGGAAGCCATATCTAGACAAGGAGATCAAGAACAAAGCACATAGTCCAGGAGAAGAAAGGGAAAGTGCGCATCAACGCAAGAAGACAAAACGATAAACTAGAAATCAAAGATAGAGCGAATCCCTCAAGATCCTTTGATCATGAGGGATCACCAGGGAAAATTTTAAGAACCCCCCATAAATTTACATGTATAATAAATGGGCGAATCTCCATGGTATATAGGAAAAATGGAAGGCGATTTTATCAATAATATGATATGTATATATAATTTTTTGGCGAATCTCTCACCAGGCATGGCGAATATTTTACTCAATTATAAAATCTTGTGTTTATTGAATACATAGATGAAATCATTGCATTTCTTTAAAATATCTTTTGAAATAAAAATTACCGAAATTACATATCGATAACCTAGTGGGTGTAGCATAAAAAACCTAATACTATATATAAAACCAAGAAAAATTCAAATTCATCACTTCTAGGGACCTCGTAACCACCCTGCCAATACACAAGTATGTTCTTGTTTGCAATTAGAAAAATTACCCAAATTACAATCTGTTTACTCCAGCATATGTTGGAAAGTTATAGAAGGATGACTGGTGCAATCAATCCATTCCTTTTAGCCCTGGATTTGTTTCAGTTTAAAACAGAAGTATACAAATATACTTGTCCAATGTCTATGCTTTAACCATTCACCTTAAGATGTTTTTACAATATAATTTCATAAGTCTATTTAATATCTTCATTATCATAAAAACCAACCTATATCCATCTTAAATCCACATCTACCACTCTTAGGGGGATGAAATCTATTTATCCCTTTGAGCACTTGGTAGACCCAAAATTAAGATGGATATAAGATGATAGAATTTCCCCTTTAAATAGTCTATGCTCACATGAATACCATGGTATTACCATGGGTCAATACCATGGGTTATCATAAACCTAGAGCTTAAAAATTACTATTAGTAATTTATAAAAATTAATAAAATTAATAGTTAATTTTTATTTTATTTTTTATTTTAACCAAGCTAAAATGTTTAACATACATTAAATTACAACATCCATTTTTACTCTTGATCGGATCAAATAATTTTTCACTCTATGCTAGTTTGCATATCACAATATTTGATACCTCTTGGGGGTTAGTAGATCCAGAGTAAATATGGATCTATGCTGGTTTAATTGCCCCATTTAAATAGGCTACATTCCAGGTGAATACCATTGGTCAATACCATGTGCCATTTTTATTTTTATTAATACTAATATTAGGGTTAATAATGTTTTTTTGCATGGTATTAATAACAATCTAGTCCATGGTATTTGTCCCATAGTATTTTGCCCATAGGTTTCACCTAAATATAACACATGTTTTGAGTGTTCGTAAATATAAGGTGACTTATGGAGTAAATATAAAAAAATGTTTTATTTGTTTACCATACCTCTCGTTTATTTATATTTTTATTAATTTACCATACCTCTTTTACAAATATGGTATTTGGCCCATAGGATTCACTTAAATAAAACCTCTTTCTTGAGCCTTCATAAATAGAACGAGGGTTATGGACTAAATATAAAAAGAGGTTTTATTTATTTACCATGCGTCTAGTTTATTTATATTCTTATTTATTTACCATACCTTTTGAGTAAGTATAAAAAGGCGTTTTATTTATTTACCATACCTCCACTTTACTTATATTTTTATTTGTTTACACCCTTGCATGTATATAAGGTGACTTATGGAGTAAATATAAAAAATGTTTTATTTATTTACCATACCTCTCATTTATTTATATTTTTATTAATTTACCATACCTATTTTATAAATATGGTATTTGGGCCTTTGGCCCATAGGATTCACTTAAACAAAACCTATTCTTGAAAATGGGCGAATGGGATTGTAACTCCTAATTTCAAGGGCTAAATTTACCTTTTTTACCCTCTCCCTTAAAATAAGGTGGGCTATTTGAGGTGATTTGTAAAAATGTACTATGATACAAAATATTCGCCCACTAAAAATTTAAAACCCCTTAATTTCACCAAAGGGCGAACATTCGCCCCTAAAATTTTCTATGGGGATCGCTACTTCAAAACTTATTTGTACTCTTGATATATCCACCTTGCCATTATAAAAAGGGACATTGCTTGTAGCCCAGGGGGATGAATTATCATTTTGTATAATTTATTGTTGTAATTGCTACTTTGATATTCGACTCTCGTTAATCAAAACAGAGTACGATTGCTTGTAAACATTTTCATATGATCAATATATAAGTTGGTTGATGTTCCATTCTTTTCTACTAAATTAGCCCGGTGGTGCTTCACTAGCGGCCAAGTGTCCGACCCTAGTGGATCCACTTGCTACCTGTACCATTATTTTACAGTTCCAGTCATGGGATGATTTGATTTACTTTTCATTGCTTTGAATCACATTGCTTTCTAATTTCCTATTCCTTTACATTTTCCTGAAATCGTTTCGTGCATGAAATTGTATTTGGATCGCATTTCCATTTTCTTCCACCATAACAAGATTACTATTCATTACAACTTAAATTGTTATGCTATTCATTCTAGTTATAAAGCTTCATTGTTCACTTCGGACTCTGCCATTCATTACAGATTGCTATTCATTTACTGTTGCTATTCATTTCTATTAAGTTAGCATTGTTCTTCATTTCCATTAAGTTAGCATTGATGTTCATTTCCATTTAGCGTTGTTGTTCATTTCTATTAACTTAGCATTGTTGTTCATTCATACTAGATAGGTGTTATTTCTTTCCTACAAGTATTTGGTTTTGATTTTAAGTATTTTGCAGTCAGCTTTTTTACTATATTTCTCTTAGCAGCACTAGTGATATATCATTTCTAGTTAATTTCTTTAGTGTGGAGTGTAAGATCAACAACTGTAAAGGACATTGGCAATCACTGTCTAAGTTCTCAGATTGTGTATTGTGTTTATATTTGATTTCATTTATATCAGTTGATAGAGGAAAGAGTTATCACTACTGCATCCATGACTGATAAATTGTTGTAGTTTTATGAGTGAATGATTTAAGTTTCAGAGCATTAAGTTTCTTTTGATTGAAATTAGATTTTATTTAAAGCATCTGTTTACTCTTGTATTTAGCACTGTACTACAAATTAGAAAACATTTTTCTTGAAATAAATTTCCTGCCTCAGATTGAGTACACTCTTGAAATAAAAAATCGTACCTAGATTGATAATTAATGTAGGATAAATAGGAGTTCAAAAGACACTTTTTATACCTCAACATTTTGGCACCGTTGTTCGGGAGAGTATAGCCATTTGTTTTTTAAAAAGAGTAGTGTGCATTTGATAAGTGCCTGCTAGGAGAGAATTGGGTATTAAAAATGGAAGGTAAGAACCTCCGTACAGAGCATGTAACAACCCTACTCCCCCGCCTGCTTTCCTGTAGATTTGTTGATTACTTTGGGTAGAAATAAGTATTTGAGTTGTGTACATGACTAAATAGAGAAAGCATAAAAAGAATCCAAAACCACTACCTAAACCTGATAAAGCTAAGGGACCGGTGACCCTTGGCCGATCAACCTTTATAGATGATATCATCAAGAAAGCAAAATCTCAGCCATTAGTAGGCCCCATAAAAGTTGCTTCTAGACAACCTACTAGCTCCCTTCGGGCCACAGAATCACCATCTATAGCCTTTGCTAAGGTATATAGCCAAACAGAAGAAACTGAGCAATATTTTCAAGAAATTTAGAATTCTCACCGAATTTCTTTACAAGAAGGGAACTCTAGTAATCTCTGTGAAGGAGGAGGAGGAACAGGTGAAATAGAAGAACCAAGATCCCCTCTTGAAGTAGTTCAAACACTAAGTACCCAGATAAGGGAAGTGCTTTCAAGATCATCCAAAACAAAGCTGAAGAACCTGAAGAGCCAAAATCCCCCCAGATAATAATTTAGCAAGGAACACTCATTATCCTAGACCAAGGAAGTGTTGTTAAGGCCATTCCTACTCCTTCTAGTTAGCCTAGGAATAACTTCCTATAAATCCCAGAAGGATATTAGCACATATTTGATTAAATGGCCCAGAACCAGTAAACACCTCAAACCTCCACACTGCAATATCCCATTGTAGATACTACAGTTAATGCACCTACGAAGGCCATTCCTCTCTAGCATATTCCAACATTCCATGGCCTAACATCGAAAGATCCAGATGCATTTATGTTTGAATTCGATGTATTATGCCGGGGGTATGACTATACCACTGATCCGCAAAAGCTAAAATTATTTCCCTCCACATTAAAAGGAGCAGCTTTACGATGGTTTATGGGGTTAGGTGGAGGGGTTATAAACGATTGGGATCAGATGAAAGGTGCTTTTCTAAAGAAATATTAGGATTATTGTAGGTCTAGAGAATTAAAGGATGAAATATCTCAAATGAGAGCCAGACCTAATGAAACATTGGAGGAATATGTAGAACGCTTCCAATACAATCTTCAGAGATCACCTTATGCATCTTGACCCTTACTTGATAATGTGTTAAAAACTACATTAATTAAAGGGATGAGGGAACAATGGGTTGAAACATTAAACATTATGGGAAAAGGTGACATATATTAGGAAAATATTGCTGACATTATTGGTTTATGTATCAGGAGTTTGAGAGGCAGCACAAGACTAAAACCAGCAGAGCATGACATGATCACAAGGGATAACAAGATCTCCGGTGGAGGGATAACCCGCGCAAAAATTGGCAATCTACTAGAAGATTTCAAAACCGATATTCTAGGGACTCTAACAACGCAGCTTGACATTATGCAAGCTAAACAAAAGCAAGCAGAAGCAGAGCAAAATCTGGCAATATTCTACCTAAGATGTAGAAAGAAGCACAACCATAAAGAGTGCCCGCTGGATACAGTCCAAGTCTGTGCCATCTACACAAAGATCACTCCACAATAAGTTGCCCCTCACTCCCGGGATTGAAAGAAGTCTACAAGGAAGCGGAAGAAGAAACAGAATGAGTGTACCTACTCAATCAGTGCCGTTAATGGCAGCCACGACAAACAGGTATGCATGTTGATCCATCCTCTTCTTTTTAGTCTCCTTAGTATAATGCTCAACAATATAATGGAATGTGGCAAAATTAGCCACCTTTCCCCAGTTGGTCACAATATCCATTTTCCACATCACCATGGCCAAATCAAACAAATCAAACCAATTGGCTGAACTTTCCTTGTTGTCCACCATTTTGGAAAAATAATGCATATCCGACACAATGGTCACCCTCCACCTCGTAGAGTCAAACCTGGCAAAGACTGATAAATCTGCCAGCTAGAACAATTCCTCTCCCTAAACCTACATTGCCAACACCATATCTATTGCAACAAAATCCCCATACCAACTTAAGACCGCAACTCCCAGCCCAACCCAACCCGAACCCTAATAATAGACCGATTCAATCTGTTCAAATAATCGAAGCACCAAAGCTAGAAACCGAGTTAAGGGAGTGCAACAATCTCCAATTAAGGTCTGGTCGCATAATAGAAACTAAGGGAGATAAAAATGATCAAGTTGAAAATTCGTTACCTTTAGAACAACCACTACAAGAAGAGGATGTGGTTAGACAACAAACTCACGACCAAGCAACCACTTCTTCTCCCCCATTCCCAGAATGACTAATCATACCATGCCCAATAGAACATCCTGACTTTGATCTTCTAGGAGAACTAAGAAATTTATGTATAAAGGTCCCACTCCTCCAGGCTATCCAAGATATCCCAATCTATGCAAAAAAGCATCAAAGGGTTATGTATAAAAAAGCCAGAGAGGAGAATAACAACTAACCCAACTGTCCAAGTAGTCGGCACCCTATCTGACTTACTATCAGGAAGAGAGGCACCCGTAAAATATGAGGACCCAGGGAATCTTATAGTTACGGTGCAAATTAATGGATATTCCTTTCCAAATTCCTTAGTTGATTTAGGAGCTGCAATCAATATCCTAACAACCACCACTTGTCAAAAGCTTGGTATTACATCATTATCCCACCACAACCTTATTGAAGTTGGTTGACCGATCAGTAGTCAGACCATAAGGCACACTACATGATGTGATGGTCTCTGTAGACTCTTGGGAATACCCTGCAGAATTTCTGATAATTAATCCCAAAAACCGGCTAGATGGACACCCTTTAATATTAGGTAGACCTTGGCTAGCAATTGTTGATGCTTACATTGACTGTCGACAAAGTAGTATGACTATAACTAGAGGGAGTAATGTTAAGAATTTAGCTTTATACCCTCCAGCCCAACCAAGCCTAACAATAATGAAAACTTCTTTAGTCATCGGAGAATCCACAGTAAGAACGATTTTCTGCCAACGTTTCGAATCCCAACCGGGATCCATCATCAGGACAACATGAATGCTTTGATAGAAGAAGAGCAGACTATTAGGGTTTAAATAGAAATGAGGAGGGAAAATAAGGGAAGGGAAGGTCGGCTCTCAATTTTTGAGAAGTCGGCTCCTTCATGATTAATTAATTTTAAATTTAATTTTTATATTAATTAATTTTAATTATTATTATTATTTTTTTAGATATTATCTAAATAATAACTTTTTAATAAGTACTATTAAATATATATTATTAAAATTAATTGAATTGAATTGATTATAATTATTTTTATTCTTATTAATATATAAATTTTGGGTGAAAATTATTATTACTTCAATATATAAATTTTGAGTGAAAATTATTATTACTTCAACTGTTACTATTGTAATGAATATAGTTTTTTCAAGTTAATTGAAATGATTATAATTGTTTATTTATTTATTTTTATTTTATTATTATTTATTTAATATAATAATTAATAATATTAATTTTATAATAAATATTAGTATGATGATTACTATAAATTTTTTTTAATATAGTGAATAATTATATTGATTGTTTATTTTTATTAATTTTATTAATTATTATTAAGTAATGTTTAGTTAATATGATTGATCATTGTTACTTAATATAATTAATTATTATTAATTACTAAATTAATATAATTTATTATTATATTAATTAATATGGTTATAATTGAAATGATTATAAATGTTTATTCTTATTTATTATTTATTTATTTATTTAATATAATTATATTAATTATTATTAATGTACCAATAATAAATATAGTAATTAATTGATTATTTATTATTATTAATTTTATTAATTATTACTAATTGTTATTAGTTAATATAATTGATAATTATTACTTAATATAATTAATTAATTAATTATTATTAGTTAATATTATATTAATTAATATGATTATAACTGTAATTAAAAATATGATGTAAATAATTATAATATTAATTATTATTAATTATTAATTAATATGATTGATTATTTATTAATTATTATTACTATGATAATTAATTATATTAATGTAATAATTAATATAATAATTAATTATAATGATTATTATTGACATATTAATAACTTTTATAATTATTAGAAAGTTATTAATCTTATAATAAAGTAGATATTTGAATTTAATAAGGGATTAAATTGAAAATCTAATTAATTAATGATTGTTAGGGAATGGAAATTATTATTATTATTATTATTATTATTATTATTATTATTATTATTATTATTATTATTACTATTATTATATTGATATTGGGTTAATTTTTCTTTAATCAGGGGAAACCAGCTTCCACTGATCTCCAAACCACTGTCCCTGTTTAGATTCTGCGGGTGCTTGATGATTTCAAGAGCTTCTCTGATCTTTCGTTTATGGTGATGCTCTTCTTTAGCGATAATGGAGGCGTTTTCCAATAAGACATGGTGCTTAGTTTTCGATGAGTGTTCTGCAAGGGCGGAAGAACGAGACCTTTCATTTTTAATATCAGCTCCATGTTCCTTAAGTCTCGTCTGCAAGGAGCGACCCGTTTCACCAATGTAGCTTTTCCCACATGAGCAATCGACTTTATAGACCCCTTTAAGTTGTTGTTTATCAATATTATCCTTAACCGATCTGATACTTTGCCTAATTGTTCCAGGGGCTGAGAATTGCGTGCTTATGTTCTTCTTTCTTAGGACTCTCGCAATCTTATCTGTAACTCCATGAAAACTAACAAACAACCTATATCATATCTCATAGAAAACATTAGATCACTTTTAACCATAGAAGATGCCCTCGAATTTAAATACCAAACAGAGGATGACATCATTAACAATTTCATTAACCAACCAGAAACCAGATCCCATGTACAATGTCACATGAAAGAGGCAACATTTGATAATGAACTAGAAGAATATCCCCTCAAAGACACTCATGATCAATCAATACGTACTACCTCTGTTTCAAACATCAAAACTATAGAGATTGAGCTAGGAAAAACCTTGAACATTAGCAAAAACTTGACTCCTGAACAAGAAGAAAAGTTGGTCCAACTACCGAGAAAATACAAGGAAGCTTTTGCACGGGATTACCCGGACATGAAAGGAATTGATCTCCAGCTGTGTACGCACCACATTTATACAGAAAAGAATGCTAGACTAGTTTTCCAACCTCAACGAGACTAAACCCTCATCTTAAGGATATTGTGAAAGCTTAATTACAAAAACTTTTAGATGTAAACTTTATTTACCCAATATCTGATAGCAAGTGGGTCTCTCCACTAGTAGTGGTGCCAAAGAAGAATGGAAAGTGGAGGATATGTGTAGACTATAGAAAATTAAACAAAGCAACCCAGAAAGACCACTTTCCCCTTCCATTCATTGATCAGGTATTAGACACGTTAGCATGAAAGAAATTCTTTTCTTTCTTAGATGGCTTCAGTGGATACAATCAGATCCAAATTTCCCCTAAAGACCAGGATAAAACTACTTTTACCTGTCCTTGGGGAAAATTTGCTTACAGAGTCCAAATATTCCTAAAATATTTTTAAAGCAACGTGTGTAATATATATCTATATATATATATATATATATATATATATATATATATATATATATATGTAAGTTTTAGTATTCAAATAATTTTCAATCTTTATTTTACAAAGTTGAATTTTATTGGTCGGATAAACTTTTTTTAAATATATTGTTCATTTTTTACAATTAGTTTTCATGCAAAGAAAAGTATGTGAGGCAAAATAATTTTTTTTAAACTATATCTGAATTCAAGTTCAAGATACCTTTTATAAATTTGTGAAATGAAAAATGATAATAATAATAATTCATGGTCATTATTTTTATATATTGTTTTTTATTTTGTTTCAAAATATTTGAAATTTAATTAGTTGTGAAAATTTTAAGCATATTTTATAAAGTTTATTAATGTTTTCAAAAAAATATTAAACTTAATATTTTGAAAACTTTAAGGTGAATATTAAACCCAATTATTATAATCAAACATATAATAATTAAGTAATATAATAATCAAACATACAATAGAGTCAAATAAATAATAATCAAACATTAAATAATTTAATTAAAATAATGAAAAGAGACACTAAAAAAAAATTAATTAATTAAATTTAAAGTAGGAATAGTATTAAAAAGATACTCAAGAAAATTAGAACTATAAAAGTGAGGAGAGTCTAGCAGTATATATATATATATATATATATATATATATATATATATATATTTGCTTAAGCAAGAGTCATTCCTTCTATTTCCTTAAACCAAAAATAAATTTACAGAATATACAATAACCATGACCCCCGCATGGACTCAGAAAAGCCAAGGGCGTGATACCATAGTAAAGCCCCACCCATCTACAACATACAATACTAATCTCTCAAATCAAACCTTAGGCTGAACAATAAAAATCCAAAGCCTAATCAAAGGCTCCACAAACCCCCCACATCTTTATTGCGACAAGCCCGAAAAGACACGTGGCCCAACAAAAAAGCACTTACAAATCTGACTGTTAAATCAACCAACGAAATCAGACGACACAACGAAATATTGCACCACTTAAGATGTGCGAAACTTAACGCGCAATGGAGGGTGGTTTCATTACCTCTCCCTAGCCAGGTGGCGGGAGCCTAATGGACTCACTCACAAAATAACTAAACCACTTACCATACCAAAGCCGAGCGATCATCCGTAAATCGCTTGAGCCTAGTTTTCTGACCAGTGAGAGGAATGTAGGGGAACCACCGTCGCCGGAAAACTAGAACTGCTCTTTTTCGCACAAGCACGCCTCAGTACCTACAACAGAGACTGTCATTGACTATGGATAGGACCCTATTATACAATCTAAAGGGAAAGGGATCTGGTCACTTTCCGCCAGGGTGTTAAATGACTACCTTGAGCATGTCCATCTTCCAGGTACCCACCCGAGAACTAAGATCGAACCTGTTTGGACATCTTCATTCAATACCTTTTCTTCTGGCCCAATATTCAAAAATTTCTTTATCTTCTACTGCTTCTTCGCATAGAGCTTTTTCTCTTCCCTGAGTCATCTCCTGCCACTTCATTTCAAATCTCCACTCTGGATTAATCACCCCTTGGTTGGCTAGAGTGTCCACTAGTTTGTTGGCTTCTCATCTAACATGTCTGAAACTAATAGCTCTTAGACTCAGGAGATGTTTTTGAATTCTTTGATACACTTGTATTAGTATCCATTGTTTTGAGACATTCTCTGGTTCTGCTCCATAGCTAATTCTTTTAACAGCTTTTATGGAGATCTCTGAGTCTGCCTCTATGATGACATTTGAGCTATGATTTAGATTTAGCAGTTCTAGGCATTGTTATAAGGCCATTAATTTAGCCATATTGTTTGTGGCTTTACCTAAGTGGCAGTGGAAAATGAAGATTATAATTCCTTCTTCATCTCTTAACACCCCTCTGTATCTAGCTATTCTAGGGTTGCCTTTTGAAGCACCATCAATATTGCATTTTAGGTATCCTTTTGGTGGAGGCTGCCAGAAATCCTTTTCCTTTCCCAAATTTCCTTCTCTTCTACTGAGTCCATTGGTAATGATCTCTTGCATTCTCAGTTGTCTGAGAGTTCTCATCTCATTTTCTGTGGGAGGGTTTTTGGGATAATTACGAATAGTGGTACTAATTGTCTCCTTAATCTGCTTCAAGATCAGATCCAACAGGCGAAGAGGACTAGTTTTTTCATCCTTGAAAATTCTTTTATTCTGTTCTTTCCAAACATTCTAGATAATGAAGCTTGGCGTAAAGGCCTAGGCAAAATTGAGAATGTCATTCTTTGAAAAATTCCTTCTCCACTTGTTCAGAGTATTAGTGATGCTTCCTTTATCTCTGTCTGTCTGTTGAAAAATGGTGGCAAAATAATCCCACAACCAGGTGGTAAAGGTGCAACTGTTAAGAATATGCTCCATTGTTTCCTATTGAGCTTTACATAGCTGACATCTAGAAGGCCCAATAACCCCTATTTTCCTAATGTTGTTCCAAGTTAAGATTTCTTTTGTGGTGAACTAACCACATGAATAGCTTGATCTTCATCCACCCTTGGTGGCACCTGAGTTGTTGCCATGAATTCGTTGAATTGCTGGAATCTAGATTCAGGATAATTCTCTTAGCTTCCTTAAGATTAAAGGAGCCTTCTTTATTGAGGCCCCATCTTAACTGATCCTACCCCTCTGTTACTAAGATTTTCCTTTGTCTTCGCATGCTCATAATTGCCTCGGCTTTTGTTTTTAGGGGGCTGTCATCTCTATAGTCTATGTTTCTACAATTTCTCCATTTTCTGGAGTTGTGAGGAAGATTCCAGAAATCTTTAACTTGGTTAATCCCTGGGAATCTGTTTCTTGCTTGAGAATTATATAGTCCTCTTTTAACAGCATTGGTTCTTGTTGCCATTTGTCCTCCCAAAAGGGAGCAAGATCTCCTGCTTTGATTTCCCAGAAACTGTAGTCTTGTACTAGGCTTCTATTTTCCTAGGATTTATTCCAGATGTAAGAGCCCTTTATGTTTCCAAACATTCTAATAAGATCATTTGTTTGCCATGAAATTGCATATTTTTCTTTTCTTTCCAAGTTTTAGCCCATTGAGCTTCTGGTTCTTTAACCCATCTCCACCAAAGTTTGGCTCCTAGTACATTACTTAGAATTTCCTGATCATCTAAACCTAGACCCCCGTGACTCTTAGGTTTGTAGATTTTATCCCAAGAAACAAGGGCCTATTTCTTCCTTGCACTAGAGGATATCTCTCTAGATATTCCTAAATTGTTGTAAGACACCTTTGGGAGCTGGGAGGGTTGATAAAAAGAAAATCGGGATTGACTGTAGAACGACTTTTGTCAGTATCAACCTATCGTCCAGGTTCAATGATCTAATAGTCCATTTTTTAACTTTCTCTTGCATCTTGTTGAGCACCTGTTCCGAAATACTTTTGTGCAGGGGCCTGGCTGTAAGGGGAATTCCCAAATTCTTTGAAGGGAGGGAATCCCTTTGAAAGCCCTGAATTCTGTAGATATTTCTCTGAATTAAAATGTTGGTATTTAAGAAAAAAAAATTAGATTTGGAGAGATTAACTTCCATACCTGTAGCCAAGGGAAGGTTATTCAGGATTTGTTTGTATGCTGAAGCTTCTTTGACTGTAGGAATTCCATGCAGTATTGTATCATCCACAAATTGTTGGTGAGTCATTGTCTGACCATTCTCCATTAATTGAAGGCCCTTAATTTTTCCCAAGGCTTTAGCATGCTTTATGGCTCTGCCCAATCCTTCCATCATGAGGATGAAGAGAAAGGGAGAGAGTGGGTCACCCTGCCTGAGGCCCCTAGAAGGAGTGAAGATATCTAAGGGAGATCCATTCACTAGAATAGAAAAGCTGGAAGAGGTAACTAGAGCCATAACCCATCTGACCCAGTTGTGATCAAACTCAAATGTAGAAAGGATCCTTTTGATATAGATCTAGTTTACCTTGTCATAGGCTTTGGAAATATCTAATTGCATGATCATACCAGCCTGTTTTTTGTTGGTTAGCATGTGAACTGTCTCGTGGACTAGAATAATATTATTGAGGATTTTTCTGCCTTCCACATAACCATATTGTTCACCTGAGATTAAAGAAGGAAGAAGAGGTTTGAGTTTGCTAGCCAATACCTTGGATATAATCTTATATACCACATTGCATAAAGAAATGGGTCTATACTTATCAGCAATCAGGGCTAAATCCTGTTTAGGGATCAGAGAGATGAAGGAGGTGTTGAGGGCTCTTAGAATAGTCCTTCTTCTTCTGGAATCCTCCACAACATTCAGAATATCCTGCTTGACAATGTTCCAGCAAGCCTTAAAAAAAATCCACATTGAAACCATCTGGACCAAGATCTTTGCCATTCTGTATGTCTTTAATAACCTCACTGACTTCCTCTTTGGTGACTGGTTTGTTCAGTTTAAAGTTATCCTCTCTTGACACCAGCTTAGGGATATTTTTTGTAATTTCTATGATGCATTGCTCTCTGTCTGGATTATTTTCCTTAGTGATACTTCTAAAATGTTGAACCAACACATCTTCGATATTCTTATGAGAGATTTGGAGCTCTCCATTGTCATTCAATATCGAAGAGATTCTGTTGTGAGCTATATTAGCTAAGGTGGATCTATGAAAAAATTTAGTATTACGTTCACCTTCTTTGAGCCATTGAATATGAGACTTTTGTCTCCAAAATATTTCCTCTTGTTTGCATAATTCCACCCATTCTTGATGGTATTTATCAGCTTGCTGACTTTTGACTTTATCAAAACCCTCTGTGATCAATGCTTGACCGAGTTCATGTAGTTTGGTTTTCACTGCCTTTTTATCCACAAAAATGTTACCAAAGACCTTCTTGTTCCATTCTTTGAGTTTGAATTTAATATGCTGCAGCATTTTGTGTAGGATGAACATATTAGCGCCCTAGATCTGAAGATCTTCAATCCACCATTTTTCAATGTTGCTGATGAAGTCTGGGTCGGAGAGCCAAATATTCTCAAACCTGAAGGGTTTACTCCTGGGAGAATCAAACCCCTTGAGTTCTAATTGAATCGGCTAGTGATCAGAACCACTAAAGGGGAGAACTTTAGCTGTTATTTCTCTATTTGCTAGCATAAGCTCCTCTAAGGTCAAAAATCTGTGTAACTTGGAGGCTACCTGAGCCTCACCTCCTATTTTGTTGTTCCAAGTAAAAAGGCCATTATGCGTTGTCGAGTCAACTAGATTCATATCATCTGTGAAGGTTTGGAACAGTTCGGAGTCTTTATTAAGCAATCTGGTGCCTCCTTTTTTTTTTCTTCAGAAAGTGATTTAATCATGTTAAAATCTCCTCCTAAGACCCAAGTTATTTCTTCATTTTTGCTTCTAAGCTCTACCAAGGAATTTAAGAGTCTTAGTTTCTCATCTATTATTTGTGGACCATAAACATTTGTGACCAGGAAAGTATCCATGACTCGCACTGGTTGAATAATAACAAATAAATAATTTCTTGATGCCTCTGCATCTAATATGTTGACTTTTTGGGGTTTCCATAGAATAAGGATGCCTCCCGCTGTGTTCTCTGCTTTCAGTTCGAGAAACTCAAATCTATCCATCCATTTGCTATGGATTTGCTTTAATTTTTGAATGGAGAATTTTGTTTCCTGAATAAAGATTATATCCGGTGTTGCTAGCTTCATTATGTTACTTAACATTCTTTGTTTTCTTTTACTACCTAGACCTCTGATATTCCAAGATATGAACTTCATAATTGAAGATTTGTGAAAGAGTAATTGGTTAAGTATTTCATCTTACCCGAATCTATTATTAGCTTTCCACACTCCATCAAGAGCTCATTTTTCTTTTTCCTGCCCCTTTTTTTTCCTGGATTTCTAGTTGCTAATCCTGGAGTTGATTTCATAGTTTTTACACCTCTGTGCTCCTGCTTGTGAATACTTTTACCTTTATCCAACCCTTTTTCCTGGGTTTTCCATAAAAATAATTGTTTTATTCTAGAGCATTCTTTAGGAGGTATTGATTCAATTCCTCCCTTGGATCCTTGCCTTCAGAATCCTTCCAGGTCCATGTTTTCCTTATCTAGAATTTCCTATAATTCATGATCTTCCAGATCTATTTCGCTTTGGGTCATTTCCTGGTCCATCTCCATTTGTGTTTCACTCATAACAGTCTCATTTGGATAACCCATATCTTGAGATTTTTTATTGTTTTCTTCCTTTTCTTTTTCATTAGGATCTTCTTCCTGAGATTGATTTTCCTTTGTGTTTTCTCCATTCTCGTCTAGCACTTGAAACTTGTTCTGACTGACCTTCTGCCTCTTTTTCTGTTGTTGATTTATTCTCTTTTTTCCAACTTTTCCTCTGCTCGCCACTTTTTGAAAGTTTTCTGTATCCCTCACAGTATTGAGGTTCTCTTTGTTGTCTGCTTTGCTAAAAGGGAAATCTCTGAATAGATGTCCATGTTCATGGTATCTATGGCATCTGAATGGGATATGCTCATAGTCCACTGTTTGTGTTGTAGCTCTGATACCAATTGTTGTAACTCTGATACCAATTGTTGTAGATCTAACCCAGAAATAATATAGATCTGATATAAAAATGCAAAGAAACCCAGAAATAATATGAAATGATACTTTATTGATCAAACCCTTAAGGTAGGGCAACACCATACATTCACTCCTTAAGGAAGGAGAACACTCCACAAGCCATATGCCTGTTCATACAATAATACTTCTCTTCATCTTCATATGTGGAGTCTCTAGCCTTTATATAGGCCTCATACATACAATACCATGCATCATTACCATGGTTTCCTCATACCATCAACTAATACCATGGGCCCATTACATTATTATTAACTACTTGTGGTCCCTTACATGACATGTGTTAACCACCTTATTTATTACTATGGCCCATCCCATTATTACATTATTACCTTGGGTACCTCCCTTGGTACCCCATATTATCCCCCCTAGGTATATAACATTCCACCCCCCTAAGCATGTTTCGTCCCCGAAACATGGGAAGAACACAAATAATAAGATCTACTCAAAAGAGTAGTCCACTGATACCATGCACGTGCATCTAGCCATCCAAGAGAAAGGTGAACTCTCGATCTCGCTGGTGCCTCGCTCGCTTGAGATGGAAGTTGACCATGGCAGCTCTTCTGTGTTGATGTGTAGTAGGTGGATTGTCTCTCATTTCTATCCATCATGTGACTACTTGGTTTCCATGATGGTTGTCTTGTGGGGTGATGTGGGTGATGATATGTTGAAGTTTTAACCCACGATGGCTTTTGCTTGACTTCACCTTGCTGTGGTGCCATTTGTGGTGTCTTCTTTTTCAATATGATTTCAACCACTGAGCTCTCCTCTGATGTATCATCACCTGTAACCTTTTCTTCTGCAGCCTCTGTTTGTGTTTGATTGTCGACCATCAATTGCTCATCATCTGATATGTCAGTCCCTTGAACATCTTCTGCTTCAGCCTCCATGTGCTCTACCTGTTTATGGATGGAAATATCCTGTAATGTAATTTTCTTCTTTTTATACCATAGCTTCAGGAATTTCTTCTGCACATTAATATTGATAGTACCCATGGATTCCATCCAAGGGTATCCCAAAACAACATCCATGTTATCCATATCTGAAGCGTAAAAATCACCATGAAACACATACTTATCCATAGAAAGCTTCAAATCCTTGTACACTTGAACATCGTCATGATCAACCTGTGTATGTTCAATTTGTTTCGCTAGGACTTGCAATTTCTTTGCCAAGTTGACATTTATAAGATTTTGTTTGCAACTCGGATTGATAGACACAATGATTTTCTCCTTCTGAATCAATCCATGAACCTGCAATACAGAGATACCAGCCAAAAATAACCCTTTTGGTTCCTTGGTTTCCTTCTTTCCTGTAAAAATAAAAGCTTTGCTAGGCTGTGTGTCTGTCTGTGTGAGCTTATCCACAAGATTAGATTTACGGCCAAAGCGCTCTATAAGAGCTTTTTTGAAGGCATCCCAATTCTGAAAAGGTCCATTGCAACGCTGATGCCATTCCGCCCATTTGCATCTTTCAAGGTCCAAATACATTTCTCCCCTGCTCAACTGAGTATAATGATCATATATGTATTCCGATTTGAAATATTTCTCCATTTTTTCTAGCCATTTAACTGGATGAGAGCCATCAAATTTATACAAGTCCCTCAAACTCCAATCTAGGCCCGCCATCACAAAAATATTGGTGAAAACTTGAAATGGTCACAGATCCGTCAATATTGCTCAGCGTCTCTATTATAACTTGTTTTTAGAAATGGAACAACCACTCTGCATCTGCCCATGTGGTAGAAATCTTGATCCAGACACTTGAAATTTCAGATCTGTGCTGCTACTCTCCCGCTGTCACCCAAAATTTCTGCAAAAATAACTGATTTTAATTCAACGATATCTCCCTCATCCGGACTCCGATTCGACTGATTTTTTTTTTGAAATCATGTGTTTTTTCACAAAGATTCCAGATCTACAATTAGATCTTGCAGATCTGGCACCAAGACTTCTAGATCTGCGTCACAAAATCGCTGCCCTGAAAATTGTCTGCAACCCCACTGATTTTTAAATCAGCGATATCTTCTTCATCCGGACTCCGATTTAACTGATTTTTTTTTTTGAATTTGGGTATTTTTTCATAAGGAATACAGATTTGTAATTAGATTCTGTAGATCTGGCACCAAAACTTACAGATCTGATCTACAATTTTGCCACCCAAAAATCCCTGCAAAAAATAAAAAATATTTCTCCACGGTTTGCCCAAGAAAGTGTTCTGATACCAATTTTTGTAGCTCTGATACCACTTTTTATAGATATAACTTGGAAATACTATAGATCTGATATAAACATATAAGACAATGCAAATAAACCCAGAAATAACAAGATCTCAATATAGATAGAAATGATTCACTTTATTGATATCAAACCCTTAAGGTAGGGCAACACCATACATTCACTCCTTAAGGAAGGAGAACACTCCTCAAGCCATATGCCTGTTCATACAAGAATACTTCTCTTCCTCTTGTAGATCTAATACCAATTGTTGTAGCTCTGCCCCAGAAATATTATAGATCTGATATGAAATAGCTCTGATACCACTTGTTGTAGCTCTAACCCAAGATATTATAGATCTGATATGAAATAGCTCTGATACCACTTGTTGTAGCTCTGATACCAATTGTTGTAGATCTAACCCAGAATATTAGAGATCTGATATAAAAGTATAAGATAATGCAAAGAAACCCAGAAATAATATGAAATGATTCTTTATTGATCAAACCCTTAAGGTAGGGCAACACCATACATTCACTCCTTAAGGAAGGAGAACACTCCACAAGCCATATGCCTGTTCATACAATAATACTTCTCTTCATCTTCATATGTGGAGTCTCTAGCCTTTATATAGGCCTCATACATACAATACCATGCATCATTACCATGGTTTCCTCATACCATCAACTAATACCATGGGCCCATTACATTATTATTAACTACTTGTGGTCCCTTACATGACATGGGTTAACCACCTTATTTATTACTATGGCCCATCCCATTATTACATTATTACCTTGGGTACCTCCCTTGGTACCCCATATTATCCCCCCTAGGTATATAACATTCCACCCCCCTAAGCATGTTTCGTCCCCGAAACATGGGAAGAACACAAATAATAAGATCTACTCAAAAGAGTAGTCCACTGATACCATGCACGTGCATCTAGCCATCCAAGAGAAAGGTGAACCCTCGATCTCGCTGGTGCCTCGCTCGCTTGAGATGGAAGTTGACCGTGGCAGCTCTTCTGTGTTGATGTGTAGTAGGTGGATTGTCTCTCCTTTCTATCCATCATGTGACTACTTGGTTTCCATGATGGTTGTCTTGCGGGGTGATGTGGGTGATGATATGTTGAAGTTTTAACCCACGATGGCTTTTGCTTGACTTCACCTTGCTGTGGTGCCATTTGTGGTGTCTTCTTTTTCAATATGACTTCAACCACTGAGCCCTCCTCTGATGTATCATCACCTGTAACTTTTTCTTCTGCAGCCTCTGTTTGTGTTTGATTGTCGACCATCAACTGCTCATCATCTGATATGTCAGTCCCTTGAACATCTTCTGCTTCAGCCTCCATGTGCTCTACCTGTTTATGGATGGAAATATCCTGTAATGTAATTTTCTTCTTTTTATACCATAGCTTAAGGAATTTCTTCTGCACATTAATATTGATAGTACCCACGGATTCCATCCAAGGGTATCCCAAAACAACATCCATGTTATCCATATCTGAAGCGTAAAAATTACCATGAAACACATACTTATCCATAGAAAGCTTCAAATCCTTGTACACTTGAACATCCTCATGATCAACCTGTGTATGTTCAATTTGTTTCGCTAGGACTTGCAATTTCTTTGCCAAGTTGACATTTATAAGATTTTGTTTGCAACTCGGATTGATAGACACAATGATTTTCTCCTTCTGAATCAATCCATGAACCTGCAATACAGAGATACCAGCAAAAAATAACCCTTTTGGTTCCTTGGTTTCCTTCTTTCCTGTAAAAATAAAAGCTTTGCTAGGCTGTGTGTCTGTCTGTGTGAGCTTATCCACAAGATTAGATTTACGGCCAAAGCACTCTATAAGAGCTTTTTTGAAGGCATCCCAATTCTGAAAAGGTCCATTGCAACGCTGATGCCATTCCGCCCATTTGCATCTTTCAAGGTCCAAATACATTTCTCCCCTGCTCAACTGAGTATAATGATCATAGATGTATTCCGATTTGAAATATTTCTCCATTTTTTCTAGCCATTTAACTGGATGAGAGCCATCAAATTTATACAAGTCCCTCAAACTCCGATCTAGGCCCGCCATCACAAAAATATTGGTGAAAACTTGAAATGGTCACAGATCCGTCAATATTGCCCAGAATCTCTATTATAACCTGTTTTTAGAAATGGAACAACCACTCTGCATCTGCCCATGTGGTAGAAATCTTGATCCAGGCACTCGAAATTTCAGATCTGCGCTGCTACTCTCCCGCCGTCACCCAAAATTTCTGCAAAAATAGCTGATTTTAATTCAGCGATATCTCCCTCATCCGGACTCCGATTCGACTGATTTTTTTTTTAAATCATGTGTTTTTTCACAAAGATTCCAGATCTACAATTAGATCTTGCAGATCTGGCACCAAGACTTCTAGATCCGCGCCGCAAAATCACTGCCCTGAAAATTGTCTGCAACCCCACTGATTTTTAAATCAGCGATATCTTCTTCATCCGGACTCCGATTTAACTGATTTTTTTTTTGAATTTGGGTATTTTTTCACAAGGAATATAGATATGTAATTAGATTCTGCAGATCTGGCACCAAAACGTACAGATCTGATCTGCAATTTCGCCACCCAAAAATCCCTGCAAAAAATAAAAAAAAAATTCTCCACGGTTTGCCCAAGAAAGTGTTCCGATACCAATTGTTGTAGCTCTGATACCACTTTTTATAGATCTAACTTGGAAATACTATAGATCTGATATAAACATATAAGACAATGCAAATAAACCCAGAAATAACAAGATCTCAATATAGATAGAAATGATTCACTTTATTGATATCAAACCCTTAAGGTAGGGCAACACCATACATTCACTCCTTAAGGAAGGAGAACACTCCACAAGCCATATGCCTGTTCATACAAGAATACTTCTCTTCCTCTTGTAGCTCTGATACCAATTGTTGTAGCTCTGCCCCAGAAATATTATAGATCTGATATGAAATAGCTCTGATACCACTTGTTGTAGCTCTAACCCAAGATATTATAGATCTGATATGAAATAGCTCTGATACCACTTGTTGTAGCTCTGATACCAATTGTTGTAGATCTAACCCAGAATATTAGAGATCTGATATAAAATTATAAGATAATGCAAAGAAACCCAGAAATAATATGAAATGATTCTTTATTGATCAAACCCTTAAGGTAGGGCAACACCATACGTTCACTCCTTAAGGAAGGAGAACACTCCACAAGCCATATGCCTGTTCATACAATAATACTTCTCTTCATCTTCATATGTGGAGTCTCTAGCCTTTATATAGGCCTCATACATACAATACCATGCATCATTACCATGGTTTCCTCATACCATCAACTAATACCATGGGCCCATTACATTATTATTAACTACTTGTGGTCTCTTACATGACATGGGTTAACCACCTTATTTATTACTATGGCCCATCCCATTATTACATTATTACCTTGGGTACCTCCCTTGGTACCCCATATTATCCCCCCTAGGTATATAACAGTTTGCACCCATTCCTCATCAAAAACTTCCAAAACAACTTCATCCGGAAGAGCTTCTGATAGATCCATTTCCACACATATTCTTGCAAAGGAGGTATATTTCCCTCTTCTTATGGCTTCAGAAAGTTTGACAAAACACCATAGTTTATTGCTAATAGTTGCTAGCGATTCAACTTGCCAATAATCAAGAGGTAGAGAATATAGCCTTACCCATACTGGAACTGAGGTGAAGGTTTCCCGCTCTGGGATGAAGTTCATCATCCAAGGCCTCATATAGAGACCAACTACTACATAAAAGTAGGGTCCTCCTTTGAATATTCTATCTTTGTCTTCGATGTTTGAGAACACTACTGTGAAGAATCCTTTTGACCCAAGATGTAGGTCAATGCTTCCTTTAGGTTTCCAGTGATACTTGATCCATGTTTGTAAAGCTTTTTCAGTGGGCCATAGTCCCATGAATTTACAGATAATGGCACAGTTCCCCATGTATTCTCTGTGCGCTTGCATAGCAGGATCATTTAATATTACTCTCGGAGTGATTTCTGCTTTAGGCTTACAAGGTCCCTTTTGCTTTTGGTCTCGAGAACCATGATTTTTGTCTTCTTCCTCCTTGTCCTTTATGCTACTGTTTACCTTAGTCTTGGTCACCTCTATCCCCTTATCATTATCTTTGTTTTTTTCCTCAGACATGCCTTTGTTGTTTATCACCGGTGTTTTGCCTTTGTTGGATACCGCGTCCTTGTAGGAGGGAGTCGAGCTCCCTCCTTCGCCGCCCTCCATTAGAAACAATCATTGCTACTTTCTGAAACCTTGCTGCTTGCTCCCGCTGTTTCCCCCTTGTCTTCTAAACATATATATATATATATATATATATATATATATATATATATATATAGATAACATCATAATAAAATAAAATGGTTTATCGTTTTTTTGTCACATCAACATTCTTATTTACGGTGTTTAATATTTGAATTAAATCAACCCTTATTACACTATCTATCTTTTGTTCACCTTGGTAAAACTCTAACCCTTAGGGTTCACTACAAAACCCTAACCTTTTATGTTTTGTTGATGATATTTGTAACATACGATAAAACCCTAGCTCTTTAGCATTTATTGAAAATTTATGGTTGATGATAAAACCTTTATAATAGTTAATTTAAAATTCTAGGAATGAAACCTTAGGTGTATGAGCTTTGGTGTGATTGAAACCCTAACTTAGTTGTTATATTAAATTTTTGATAATTGTATCTAGAGTTTACAATGAAACCCTAGTAGAGATTCTAGAAACCCTAGATGTAAAATGAACATGAAAATGTTACTCTAGTTAATTTCTTCTCTTTTGATTATCACATCTACGTTTAGAATTTGATGACTAGAGTTCAACTCCTTACTAAAAGTTTCTGATAAACATAGATTCTCTCTCTATGAAAACATGACAACCCTATTTTGAGACATACACACACACAAACACACACACTTTTACACACACACACACACACACACATATATTTGTGCTTGGTTATACTTGTTGTTCAACATACTTGTGGTTATACTTGTTGTTCAATATACTTGGTTATACTTGTTGCGCCCAGACCTACCGATGAGCTACTGAAATCATTAAAAGTTTGAATGGATGGCGACGCTGAGTGAAAACGAGAGTGAATGATCATGGATGAAAACAATGAGGGAAAGATTCAGAAAATAGGAAAACAAGCATATGTGCGAAGTGAGTCACCGTAATGATGACCATCAGTGTAGAAATAATGACATGCATGCAACAATAGTGAGATGAAATGAAAAATGAAATAGTTCTTCTACAAGCTAACATGCATCAAACTGACAAAAGGTGTTCAATGAAACCAAGAAAATGTCATTCACACAAAGAGAAATACAAAAAGCGACAGAAAAGCAACAAAAGACATGAAAATCATACTTACTCAGAAAAAACTGAGTTGAATGTGTCGAAGATTCCTAGTTGTGATGTGGAATGTCAGAGCTTCAAGATCGATGTGAGGAATGAGCTCTGCAATGTTGAATAAATAAGTTTGATAAGGATGAGGCTCATGACACGCATGCCACAAATCTAAGAAAAAATGACACTTGGCGGAAGGTTTCTGAAACGGCTTTTGCATGGAACCTATAGCTATTAAAAACTGATCCCTAAAATCTACGGATGCTTTTTTCTTTTCTTCTTTTCTCTTTTTCGGGAAAAGAAGCCCATGAATGAAAATCAGTATTTCTCAGTCCTAGATGGAACCAATAAACCTGGGAGCACATGCAACAGTCTACAAGCTTGGAAATGATATTTGTGCAGTTTCTGGGCTGAGAAAGTCTAGTTGTCCCTCATGCATTGCACAATT